>JAWLRI010001049.1:804094-838957 GCA_034781795.1 Crypturellus tataupa | reverse complement strand
GAACTCTTTAAAAGAGTGCAGATCCATTTCCGAAAAGAAATTGTCTTTCATTTAAAAGAATGTCAGGGCCTAGAGAGTAAGATACGAAATTTAATGAAAAGACCCACCTTCCTCTGAGAAACTTCTGTGGCGACAAATCATGAAACTCTAGATATCCTTGGCTGCCACAGACTTCATACATTTCTTCAAACCTAAAGGTTACTGTGAATATAAAAAAGTGATTGTAAAGATTGCTACATTTTGAATTGTCTTCAGCAGCCTTCTCTCCTTTTTCAGTATATAAATCTTAAAGAAATTGTTCTGTTCTGTTCTGTTCTGATCCTCCCTTTTATTTTAGTCCTTATTAATAATCTCCTTTTTAATGTCTAATCATGGTATTCCTCTTCTTTTATTCAAATAAATCCTTTCTCCTTCAAATCTTCCTTTAAAACACTCTTTCACTGACAGCTTTGATTTTCTGCTCCTACCTTATCTGTTGTCTTAATTAGTTATTCATTCATATCCTAATTAGACTGTAAGTTCCCTGTGTCAGGCACCTTGTCGAGCTATTTGTATTTAAATCTCCACATGCCCCTGTAGTATGTAAATAATACATAATGATAATAGCAATAATTCAAGATAATAAAATGGACAAAAATTGAAATGCTTCTCTTCTGAGCTTGCACTTAACACAGAAATATTTTTAATTACTATTGATGCAGCTTTCATAGCTGTGTTACAACATTCTGAAAGGAACTCGATGAGTTTTTAATTTTTCATGCCAATGAGTTACATAGATGACATTTTTTTTCCTAATTAAATCTGTTTCAATACCCTGTGTTAAGATTAATAAAAATATCTTTAAAGCTTTCACTGAAATCTTCATGGGCAAGGAAGAGTACAAAAAAGTCTGCTAAACCCTTTGGTCACAGATTAAGCAATGTTCCAGGCTCAGCAGCAAATCCATGTGCGTTGAATGCATATGAGAGAATGTGGTTCACCATGCCAGTAACAAGGATGATGATTTGCATGTCTAATATTCAACTCCACTAATAACTGATAATCTCTTCATCAGCTGAAGGAGCTTGTGGAGGGACACTACGTGGGACAAGTGGAACTATTTCAAGTCCTCATTTCCCTTCAGAGTATGAAAATAATGCTGATTGCACCTGGACCATATTGGCTGAACCAGGAGATACCATTGCTTTGGTGTTTACTGACTTCCAGTTAGAGGAAGGATATGACTTCTTAGAGATCAGTGGAACAGAAGCACCATCAATATGGTAAGTCAAAGGTCTTGCAAAGATCTCAGTTTCTGTTTTTCTTGTTTGCTGATAAGACTTTTGGCAAAGTATTTAATGACAGCTATCTCTAAATGTTAGCCTGAATGTTTTACTATACATTTTCCTTTGGTCCCTTTCACTCTCCAGAGCTGAAAGCAATGTGGCAGTCTGCTTTCTTCCCACTCCCCATCCCTCCTCTTTTTTTTTCATCATCTTCAAATGTTATGTGATTAGAGTATCTTAACAGTGAGCATATGCTGATGTTATATGCAGAACTGTTTGAACTTGGTACAAGAGTGTTTCCAGATGTAGGTTAAACAATTTCTCTATTATATTCCAATAATGAATGCAGAAAGCAAAATTCAGCCTCCAGAAAACCAGGAATAGAGGCAGAACAAACACATGTCATTTTATGCTAAATGGGCGATAATTCAATCCTACTTCATGTACTAATGTACTAATGTACATGTAATAATGTACTTTTTATTATTATTATCTTATGCTGGCTGATGTTGACACTGTTTGCTAAACAATAATAAGACTTATTAATTATAATGTTAAATCTACATTCTCTACTCTGAATAAAAGAAGATAGTTTTGTTAATAGGAAATAATTTAATTGCAGAACAGCTTGTAGTAGGAGTTCTCTGCAATCTATGTATTAAGTTTTGTTTTCAATATCTGAGAAAACTTATGCTCAATATCTTAGACTTAATATGCGTGCCTTTATATATATAGCACGTAGCCTAGGAAAACAATACAGATCTGCAGATCTGCTCACAGGTGACTGATGGATATTATCTTTTCTGAGAAAGATAATATGTTCTTTCTGAAGTTCTGATCCAATCTCACTATTATGTTAATGTCATGATTAGCTAGGCAATGCATAATAGTAATGACCATAAAGTTTTAGGTAGCATCTGACCTATTTAAATTACCTATGATAAAAATGTGCAGAAAGCATGCTTGGTAAAAAAAAGGAAAACCTCTGTCTTGAAGAAGCTCCTGCACCTACTTCACAGGATTGCTCTTCCATACTTCCAAATTACCCCAAATTCTTTAACAATAGGTATTGAAGCAATTCAAAATTAAATTAAGTGCTCGTGTCTGTCTGTCTTGCTCATGCACAGACATGCACAACAATCATGAATTCCATTTTTTTTTCCCAAGAATCACAATTTCCAATCTGGAAAGTGAAGAACTAACGGAATCTTGTGCAGAATACAAAAATTGCATATTCAGTTTTGAGTGCAAGTCCCAAGGGATATCCAACAACATATGTGCAACTTTACTGTTAGAAATTCAGCTGTGACTGAATTTGAGCATGCAAATAGAGGAGGAATTTTACATTACAGCTAATCAGCCATAAATATCAATTCTCTAGTTGGTTTATCATAATGAATGATGAAGAAAATATGAGCAGATAGTAATATAAATGTACCATACATTAATCCCATATTGCATTGGCCAGTGATATTGTATGAAAACTGAGAAATCTTATTTCTCAGCCTGAACATTTTTTTCTTTTCCCCTGATATTTTTTGTTTGGATTGGAGGTTTCTGTTTTGCAAGCTAACCTCTGATTAGTAAACACTAAGACTTTATTATTATTTTGTATATTTTTATTATATCATTACTAAAAGTTTGAAGAAGCAGTGAGAAGTTACATAAGAAATATTGAAAAGATTATTGGATTATCCGGAGTGAAGCTACACATTCAGTTCTATTATCAAGGACTGTTACCATAGCTACAATAGAGCCAGGCTAAATGTGATGCAATCTACTAAAATCAGCTCTGTGTTTAAATGTGAATTTGCTTTGTACTAAAAACTAATGGTCTATAGGGATAGTATTTTAAAAGTGACAATTTTTTTAACTACTTCCTTTTACTGTCGTCATGTCAACAGCTTCATACAGTAATTCTGTTTCAGACAACACATATTCTGTTAGCATGGCCTGAGAATTATAATAGTACTTTAAATTAAATGAGTATTTGCTCTTTCCCAAACATTTTGCTAGTTAAGAACATAGAAGGACAAATATATTAGCATGCAAAAACTAGAAAAAGAGTTAACGTAAAGAAAATAATTTCAGATTGATGAGTCCTTAGTGCTTTTATTATGTAGCACAGTAGCTCTGGATTACCCTCTGCAGACATATCAAACCAGATTAAAAGCCGTTCTAAAATGTTTACTGTGAAAAATGGATGAACATTTTAGAAACAAATAAAGGGACTGAAATGCAAGAAAAAGGGAGCTTTAAATGATGAGGAAAAGCAATTTGACACATTGACAAATACTAAGTATATTATGTATGTTTCTAAAGCTTCTTTAAGATGCTTTGTTAATTTCCAAATTATATGGCTGGTTGATAATCAGTTTTCCAATGTGTTGAAAGGATCAAAGAAATTTGGTTACCTTTACCTTTAAATAATCTTAAAATATTATTTGAAAGTAAGTTATAAAATCCACTCTAATATTTATAAAAGATGAAAGTGATAACACCTCACTGTCATGTCCATGATACAATTTTTGTTATGCTGTGCTATGTATTTTTAGTGTCCTAAGCTATATAAGGCTATTGTTAATTGTTAGAATCCAAAAAAAATACTCATTTGTATAATTCCAAACTTTAAGAAGTATCAAATAGTGCATGTTGAATAAACATATTTTGAAATAAAAATCAGGACTGTATCAGCAGTGGAAAGCATTCCAGTGGAAATCCTCTCTCCCATCTTAATGAGTCTTTTGACTCATTACAACCTTATTCTGTGTCACAACGTGAGAAAGAGGGTTTTTTTTTTTTTGATGGAGTCATCTAAATCATGAGATAGACTTTTGTTTTTAATTTGCATGGAGTAATCTATTTCATTTTCAAGTTAGGTTAAGCTGGACCATTCATAAGGCTGTAGTTAGGTCAGACGTGCTTGCTCATGCAAACGTTAGGATTTGACCTATTTTTTGCAAGATTAAAATATACTTGACAGAAAAATATCTGACAATATTAAGGTATGCATGAAAGGTGATTATAATGCTAAGAATAATTCTGCAATTATTAGTTTTGAACTTGAGTTCTTAAAACTAAGCATACTTTGGACTAAAATTTCATTTTTTTTTATCCTACTTTATCTTACAATTCTAGTGTTATCTGAATAAGCTTACTTTTGGACTTAAATTATTATCCTTCAATTTTTTTGTAATGAAAATACAAGAAAACAAACTACCTTTGAGACTTCAGTTTATTCCATGTTTGTCTCCTAATACCATTTAAAGATAGCTTTAGGATTACTCTGATTTCTGTGAATGAGTGTGATGTAGAAGCAGCAACACCCAGCTGCTTTAACCTTGGCTTATGCTGTGACACTGATAGTTGCAGCTCTGTGAAACTCTCTCTGGCTTCTGCTCTAATGAAAAATATCTTGTAACAACCGGGTCAAAATACTAGTTTGTTAGGTCAATGTGGCAGTACAATTTAGGTCTGTAGTGTTCAAATATGAGTATTTTCTGCCTTGTTTATAGAGATCTGTCTTAGTCTTGCACTCTCATTGTGAGGTCTGTATTTAGTGTGGTTAAGCTGAGTGGTGTAATTCATTTTTTTTTAATATGTGCCTGTGCATAACAAGGTGAAAATTTACTTCAAGTTTATGAGAATATAGCTAAAGATCACCATCTGTTGACTTACTATAAAAAGTTTCGTATTGATGTGTGTTCAATAAAGTTGTTGTTATATTCCTGGATATGCCTTTAACAATACAAGATTCTGGTTTTTTTCATCCTTTTCCATTAGAAAAGATGTGCTGTAATGACACAAGGAGAGAAGGGCAATCAGACTACAGCTTTGTCATTTGAAAGCCCTATTTGGTTTCATTCATCCACTTGTATTTTTTTAACCTGTTTAGAGAGTTTTTGTCACGACTCTGCTGAGCAAGAGAGCAAGAGCAAACTCTGCTGACCTCATGTAATGATTTTGGTGATGCTAGTGAAGCTTTGTCCTGCTGTCTCCTGGCTTTCAGAAGCTCTTCCTACCCTTCTGTGACTTTTGGTTGATATTCCTATTATTTTATGTGTTTTGATTAGGAAACTAGATTCAGTGGGAATAGGTATCTGTGCTTGATTAACCTGCTGTCTGTGGAACATGGTTGCTAATTCTTCCCTGTGTACAAATAGGAATTGTTTTGCAGTGAGCAACTTTTTACTATGATATGACAGGAATTTGCAGTTACTGTTAAATTCTTCCCAATAGCTTTCATGTTGCCAAATTCTCAATTTCTTTTGAAAAGCACATAGCCTCTCACATTTGAAAGTCAGCATTAATGCTGCTTTGCACTTGAACATGTAAGTGCCTTGCACTTGAAATATCAGAAGACATTTTCAAGCAAGTGTAGCAACATTAATAACTTTTATAACTGACTTCATAGACTTTTAACAAAATTCATATGGAATATTTTTAAAAAACCCAGTGCATAGATACTGTCAAGAAAGATACTGTGTGTGCCTGTATAAGGAGCTGTGAAAGACAGAAAAATAGAGTATTTATGCTGGATAGAATGCTGCAAATTTGCATTTAGTGATATGTTCATTTACCAATTATATATGATATATATTCATGAAATATAACTATATGTCCCTACTGACTGATTTATTCCATGTTTCTTTTGAAGACTCTTGACCATAACTTTTCCTCAGCTTCTAAGTCCTGTTGGTTGCTCCATTTGCTGTTGATGCTTCATTTCCCACAACTACTTCTAGCATTTTGTGTTGGCAACGCCAGTGCTTTCGCTGCTCCCTTTCCTTCTCCTCCCTCCAAAATCCTGTGTTTGCACATCCTCCTCAACCTTTTGCTATCAGGTTCAAACAAGAGTTGATACATTCTACTTGAATTTGTAGATATCCCTTGATATCTGGTAAATTAAGGTATGAAATTCAAGCTTTCTCTTCTCTGCCATTGCTCATTCGCTGTAATATCTTAACTGTCTGTAATCTGCCAGCCACCATGACAGATCCTCCCTAATGTCAGTGTCCAAACCTTAAAAATATTCCCCCATTAAAAATAAAAAAAAAAATAAAGAAGTGTGTAAAGATATTTGCAAGCAAGGTACTGAACTTTACTGCCTCTAGAGAGCTATAATCTTAGATTGAATATTTTGTTTCATTGATCTCAGAACTGCAAAACACAGTCCCAGAAAGGATTATCCACTGGCAGATTATGGAATTTGGAAGGAAAAGAGTGACAGTTTTTGCACAGGAAGAAGTTGTATACCTGCAATACGGGCAGCTGATAAACTATCAGTTCTCAAAGTATTGCTTTCCAAAGTCTTTTAAAATTGCCTCAGTGAGAAATAGTCTGCTTTAACTCAGTATCTATACATAGTTCTTTGGCATAACACTTGCTACACCCAAACATATGCAAATAAACAGCTTCTTCGCTCCTATAGCTTTCCTATAATAAGTATTAATAAGCTGATCTCATCAGTGATGTGTCTAATACTTTGCTATATTGATCAGTCATGATATTCCAAAATAGATTTTCTGCATTCAAAAGCCAGTCTAAAAAAATGAATTATTCACATTTGTAAAAGTGATTTGTTAGTAGACTTGAAAAAACACAATGAACTCTGCTCAGTATCTTCGTAGTCCACAATAAGTTAAAAAAAAAAATAATGAGGCAGGTAGTGCATAGTTTCTTCCCCTAACATTTTAGTGGGAGGAAAGATAAAATAGGTCTGATGTTAAAGGAAAATCCTCAAGGATTTTTCTTTTCTTATGATAAGTTTACATATTTTCCCCCGTTCTGGTCATTGTCTTTATTTTCCTTTCGGCATCTTAAGGCATCTTCATTTTTCCCCTATTGTTTCAGAAGTAGGAGAATGTGCGTGTATATTTGGGTTTTTTGTTTGTTTATTTTTTTGTTTTAGCTATTATTGTGGGGGAAAGCAAGCAAAGAGATGAATGTTGTTGGTCACAGTGACATAGTTTCGGGATCTAGTGGCCAGTATAAAAATAGTGAAGAGAAGAACAAAAGATACAAGTAGTGGATTAAAAAATAAGCAGAAATGGAAAATCTGAGCTCTTATGTGATCTCTGCATTCCCAGGGATGCACTGTAAGGAAGTGGTGATAGGAGCTTTGAATGGGAGAGCTGGAAGGCAAGAATGAATCTAACATGAGAAGAGTTTTGTTTGGGTAGGTAGGAACCTAACAGACTTGTAGGGTGTTGGTAATGTATTGAAAATTACTCCATTGCAGGTTTGGAGGGATTTGGAAGTATCAACTTCAAAGCAGCAATGCTGAGAATTAGATCAGGAGAGCCTTTGGTATACCAGTTTGCTTGGAAGTTCACTCTGGTCAGCACAGAGTGAGCAAAATCATGTTAACCTCACAGAGACACCACTGTCGCTAATGCTGTCATATCAATCCAGCAGGCAGAAAAAAAGATCATAGAGTCGTGATGAAAAGGAGAAAATATTTGAGGTCTAAATGATATGTGTATTCAATTTAGAGTAACATCTCACATAGAAGTCTTTCAAAATTCTTTAGGTTTACATTTAAAGAGAGCATATTTGAAATGAAGAGATAATTTTTTTCTAATATTTTAATCCTACAGAACATATGCATGCTTTTAATACCTAAATGAACAAAAGTATGTGGAAGCTTTTGTAAAGGTTTTGATCCTAAAGTAAACAGGATGATAAATGAACATGATGTTAGCAGTAGTGACTATGAACTAATACAATCTCTTGTCTGTCTGTGTTAAGTGAAAAAATTGGCTCTTACACAGATGGCTGTTAACACCAGTGTGTGAACGGTACATGAAGTGAGAAGTACAGAAGTAGTAAATTGATGCTTAATTCACAGAACACTATTGCCTCCTTTGCACCTATTAATTTACAGCCTATTGCACTGGAGAGATGTAGTGGCCTAATTCATAACACATCACAAACTGACAGGAACATAAGAGCGAGAGAACTCACTCAAGGGAGTGCGGTGACTTACAATTTTCTATCACATTTAAATAACACAAAAAGTACCAGATTTTTAAAATTAAGTATGAGAACAAGGTTTTAAATACATTAGCAGAAAGCTTGCATTGCTTCCTACAAAATGCCATTAGCATTGCTATCCTTCTGAACATGCTGGCTAACTCTGGGGATTCAGTATTCTCCTGAAGTTTCCCTCTACTTGAGCTATTGCATTGTTTTAAATAGGTGTATGGTTAGCTTAGTTTTCTTGCAAAATCCTTGGCAGTATTTTCAGGAATTTTATTCTAACTATGAAGCAGCTCATGCCAGTACGTTCAAGTAATGTAAGAAGTCTTAGGGATATTTTCTTGCTTTTATACAGTATCTATCCATTGCAGTTAGCCTGAAGTACAGCTTCCAAGTAAGAACAAAATTCATATTTTGACATCTGGACCTTTAGATGAAAACTTTTTACTCATCTTTTGCCACATAACCCTCCCCGTGCTTCAAGATTTGCTTACAGTAATAATGATAACTCTTGAACAATGCATCTAATTCATTTTTCCACAACAATTTATGGAATTGAAACTGGAGTGTTGATTAACTATGGAGGGGTGCATTAGCAGTTAAGAAGGAAGAGATGAAAGAGATGAAAAAAATATTGCTAACACTTTACGAGTACATATAAATCTGATGAGATATTACAAAAATGCAGAAATAATACAATGTTGGTCTGCTGGGCATATCAAAATTTGCAAAAAACTGCTTTGGGTTTTTTAGACCAATCAGAAAAATAAAAGGCTCTTGCTTTCTGAAGTGTATAAGCCAAATTCTGTTCTGCCAACTATCTTATCTGGAAAAAAAATGAAATAAGGAAACAATTAAAGATATATAGGTAAAATCTAAAATATATAAGAAGCTATGGCTATTATCATAGTCTAAATGATACTTTTGTGCATCTTGTCACTTTTCTAACACAAGTTTTGTATTACTCAAGTATGTGCAAAACTGTTTGCTATGGTTTTTCATAGCTCAACACACTCTTACTTTCCAGCAAGCTTCACAGCAAATAAAATGGTACAAGTGAGTAACCAGTTCTTCTTTTAAACGTGAATAGAATTTTAGAAAAGCAGATTCAATTGTGAATGTCAGTCCATTTTATTTTAGACCTGGATATATTGAAATTTTAAAAAGAGCTAAAATATTAGTTAGCACATTTTCAGCAATATACCAGCAGGCATACTCATTAAATAAACCCAAACCAAAACAGTACTATCTGAATCTCCAGTACAGGCTTTTTTTGACAGTTTCTCATTATTTATGTGGTTCTTCCACTATGACCTGTGTGGTAGTCTGCATTAGCTCAGAGTAAGCCCATCAATGAACTAATCCCACAGTAAGTTTAATAAATACTTTAGTCCATTTTTTTCTCTTTACTTTGCATGCAAATTATATTGAGTACTTCTTTGACTCTTAAAGAATGTTAAATTGAACTTAAATCACATGTTTATTGATAGCTTTTTACATCATTTTAGATGCCTGTACAGTAGGGAACTGATTGCACTTATTTCTGCAGAGATCTGCACTTAGAAAATGTGTGTTGTCTTATGCCTCTGATGTTTTAAATAGTTACATCACAGAAACTTTGGAGATGATGTGTAGGCAGTGACTGAGATACCACTTATGTTCTTCCAATTCCCCAGTGGGTAAAAGCAGGACATTTGAAATAGAAATGACTTTGCTATGAGAAAAATAAAGTTTTTATTAGTTAGTTTGTGAAGCTTGCAACAGTACTACAGTAAGCTGTATGAATATCAAATATAAAAGATCTAAAATAAATACATAAATAATGATAAGCTCTTACACATTGAATATTTTGTAATTGATGAATACATCAACTGACTAAACATGCAGTATGGAACTGAGATTACCAAATAATAGTGTCCCAATTTCAGTGAAGCAGACACAAAGACAGAAAAGAGATGCATATTTTCTAGACCAGAGAATGAAAATTTATATTTGGACAGCTATTGTTTCTTTAGAAAACCAAGGTATTAAAATCATAAAAAAAATAATAATAAAGTATAATTTGAAGATCAGAATTACATAATAGGATTAATAGGATTATATATTTTTAAATTTGGACAAAATCACCCATGGAGGTTTGGAGGAAGCATTTTTGTATGTTTGTTTGGTTTTTTTTTTTTTTGTTTGTTTGTTTTTATATTAATAGCTTTGGGAAGTTTTATATAAGATATTTAAGTGAATACTCCAATCCAAATATTATTCAACTGAGAACAACATCTGCACTTAAAATGTATTAGTTTCTGTACATTTATTTTGAAGAGTATCAGCACTTAAACCACTAGAATACTTACAGAATCACAGAATCACAGAATGGTTGAGGTGGGAACCCCCCCTGCCCCAGCAGGGGCACCTAGAGCATGTGGCACAGGGTGGCATCTAGGCAGGATTTGGAGATCTCCAGAGAAGGAGACTCTACAACTCTGGGCAGCCTGTTCCAGGGCTCTGTCACCCTTACAGGGAAGAAGTTCTTCCTTATACAGAGGTGGAACTGCCTGTGTTTCAACTTACACCCGTTACCTCTCGTCCTGTCATTGGCCACCACCAAGAAGAGTTTGGCCCCAGTCTCCCTACATTCACCCCTTAGGTACTTGAACATGTTGATTAGATCTCCTCTCAGTCTTCTCTTCTCTAGACTAAACAGGTCCAGTTCGATTAGTCTTTTCTCATATGATAGATGCTCTAGTCCCTTAATCACCTTTGCTGCTTTGTGCTGGACCCTCTCTAGAAGTTCCACAAGATATTCTTAGAAGTACTTAGAGAAGTACCACCAAATTACCCCCCAAAATGTATGTGTTACCTTGGAGTGTGTAAGTTTAGTAGTATATAAATTAATTTAAATAATTTTAAATGATTCTTATAAACTTACCTACTTTGTCATAGTAATCTGCCACTGTCTTTGTTTGGTTGACTGGAGTGAAGGCAGTTTACAAAACTCACTGAAACAGATGTAAAATGTATTCTAGCAAGAAAATGTGCAGATTGCCTGGAATGTCATTTTTCATCTTTCTGTGTACATAAAAATATCATTAATATTACAAAGTTGAGCACTCAAGAATAAAGAATGACAGCTTTAGTTGACCCTCTTTACATAAAATTTGACATATCTGTTTAATTGCGACATCAAATGCTCTTATTTCTTACCATCCTCTGAGACTGAATTATTGTGCATTTAAAGAGACTCCAGTTAGTAGTGAGCACTGCCTCATATGTCAAAATGAGAAGTTGAGTGCATTGTGCGGGTTATTAAAGAAAAAGAAAAAAAAAAAGACAAGCAGCGTACTACCTTAAGAAAGGGTCTTATACCTGCTTTTACCACAAAGTTTCTATGTCATCTTAAAGAACTCCCTTCAGTCAGATTTTATACAGATAGTTGCTAGTATTGTAGTTGCTCATTTCAGGCCTGCCTGGGGTCAGCTTCTTCGGTTCTCCTTTCAGCTATAGACTGATCCTATGAGAGTTCAGTGCAAACAAACACAATTCCAGATACTGTAGCCTAAAATTGTTGTCTTAGGTCTGAGTACTGTACAGAACTAACTTTAATTCGGTGCTATTTCTAGTATTCACATTTCAGTCCTTTTTGTCTAAGTTAATCTTTAAATTAGTAGTAACAATTAGTAATTACAATAATTAGTAATAACAGTGTATTGAGACTAAAATTTTTCAAGCATTATATTTATCTTTCTCGTGCTGTAAGAAAAATGATTGCTTATATAACTGTAGGTCTTCCAGGTATTATAAATGTTGTGCAAACATAAAAAGACAATTGGAGGTTCAGAGATTTTGCAGGGAAGCATATGTAAAGATATAGAAAATATTTTTTTTTTATTCCTTCATTTCTTGTGGACACATTTCAAATCATTTTACTTGTGCTTATCTTGATGAACTCATCTTTTTTTCATGAATGAAATAAATTGAATAACGTTTATTAAAAAAAATATATCACTTTGCAAACTCATTACTAGTTGTACTATAGGAATAATCAACATTTTCTCCTGTGAATCATATTGTGTTAGAAAGGCAGTAAGATTCCAATTTTTATGATACAGAGCCTATATTATCTAAACATTTAATCAACCTTAGTTCTGCCATTTCTTTGTCTATCTTCACTGTTGTCAAAAGACACTTTAAAAAGTGAATTTTGTACGTAGTTCTGAGGATGCTGGTTTCTATAATTTGGGGCTACTAAGGAAGTCTCTGAAGGTGAAGTTTACAGCTCTTGTTCAGAGAGTGACTAAGAAGAGAAATCTTAGGTTTTCTAGAAACTGATGTAGAGGTTTTCACATCAATATTGCACTGAATGCCCTCTGGGTAGCAACAAGGTAAGAGAAAACACAGGGAAATGTGTGCTTCACACACGGAAGTTGTGTGCTTCAGCTGCTATACTGGAAAGCAGTTCACTGCAATTCCATTGGGCTGGATGCAGCTCTTAAAAAATATCAATTTCTGTGCGTACTGTAAATAGCAGTAATCCCAAGCAAGTCTTTATAAAACTGAGAATCGAGTTAATAAGTTATATTTATATTTGAGATTTATTCATATTTTACATGGTACCATCACATTTTAAACAAACATTCAAATGTCTTGGAATAAAAAGATAAGCTGTAATCTTTTATACTGGTAGAATCTAATATTATTGTCAAATTTCAGGCATATTTAATAAATAGTTTTGCAGTAAAAGTTCTATCCTTTCAAACATTTAAAAGATTTTTAGCATGCTTCTCAGAAGACTGAGAGAGAGATTATTTGGTTGATATCAGCCTGTTTGTTGAAGCATTCACAGTTGATCTTTGCTCCAAATTTGGATACTATTTACATTTACTTCTCAGAAATGAGAAAAACAACTTTCCAACAACATAGTATCTTTTCCATTTAGTCTTTATACTGCTGTTTTTCACTTCTTGTCATAAAATTTCTTAATAAAAACTTGCCATATGAAACATTGATATCAACAAAACGGTTGTTTTTTTTCCTCTTATTATTCTAGACTTCTATTTATTAAAGAAATTACTTGCAGTTTTTATGGGCCTGTGGTGCAAAGTCAGTGTACGTTTTTGTTACGGTATCATGATCCAATCTATTCAGACAACAGATAAAGATTATAAACAAGAAGCATTTATTGTAATAATGAATTCTAACCTTCTATGTAAAGTAAACCATAAAATTTCTTCATCTGAATAAGAGAGAGTATATTTTTCAGGAAAAAAAAAGTATATCTAATCATGATTTAGAGTCCTCTGGTCTTTTGGAATCTTTTGTTATGTGTTCTAGTGGTTGATTATCCTTGCTGTCAAAATCAAGCATGTTATTTCTAAGCTTGAATTTTGGTAGTTTCAGACATCAGCCACAGTGTGCTTTTTTACTTTGTCTGCAGGATTAAAGAGCTGTTATCAAACTTCAATTCCTTGTACTTATCGAAAAACCTCACTACGTTTTTTTTATAATGTTAATGTATCAATTTTGAGGAATGTATTCCACAAAAAGTCATCTTGTTCTTAAATTATTCTTGTATTTTCTTAAAACCCACAAAAATCTGTACCATCTATTTGATTGTGGACTACAATTGTGTACTAAAAGAAAAAGCAAAAAAATTATAGTGATAGGCATTTGCATATTATTATCTTAACATTATAATGCAAGCTTGTGATAAGCTGATGAGCCATACGTCCCCAGATTAATTGCTAGGGTGTGTAATTTTTTAGTGTTGACATGCTCAGAGAGATAATTCCCAAACTTTGTTTGGGTACAGACTGATCCAAAATAGAGAAGTAGCTTGGTTATAATATGATATTCTTGTGTTTCCTATGAGATAACCAAGTTTCAGATGACCAATCTTCTTCCCTCCTGCCAATCCAGGGCACTAACTACCACAACATATCTTTTGATAAGATTTTACCTGGAAGTCTAACAAAAATAGTAGAGGGGCTCTACCCAGTGAGTGGTATGAAAATGTTTCCCTGCTGAGACAGACAGCAGAACCCTCCAGACAGCTGGGGAGAAAGATTCATCTACTGTTGCATTTGCCTGGGTGCAAAGTATCTTCCTGAGAATCAGAAGTTCATGTTTCTCTACCCTTTTCGGGCCTTTTTTGTTGTTAGTTTTGTTTTTGTTTGTTTGTTTGTTTTTCTGTGAGTCTCCTTTCCTGTACTTAACATTTGCAATTACAAAACAAGTTTTAAAGAGTCCATATGATCTATGAGGAATAAGAAACAACAACAACAACAAAAACGAATCAAAGGCAAGACTTGCAAAATCATCACAGAAAAAAAAAAAAAAAAGAAAGAGGGAGGAACAGAGGTAGGAAATAGAGAGGTAGGAAAATGAGCAGAGTGCCGTTTCCTTACCTTGATGTTAAGTAGAAGCATTCAATGAATTTACACTGAGTCCTTGGAGTTATGAAGGGAATGAGTCTCATTTGCTGGTTGGTGTCAGGGTGACTGGAGGGGGTAGTTTAAGGAGGCAAAGCTGCAAAATCCGAACTACACTCTTGTGTCATGTATTTGTGAGCCAGCTGGGTATACTGTCTGAATAGTGATTTCTTTTTAGTGACATACACGCCACATGCTCATACCGACCAAGACTCAATGCCTTTGGTGCAATTTCACTTGGCACCCTGGGCAGAAGGACACTCACATCAACTGGTGGTATGTCCTGGGTGCTGCTGGCTTTGCCTCACCGTATCACAGTCCATCTTCGGCTTAGCTTTCTGTATACTGTGTCTCAGGCCTGAATAGATTTCCACCAAGAGTCTTTTGCTTGAACTGTTTGTAGCTTTCTGCATTTTATTCGTGCCATGAGCTGTCAGTGGCCTCACTAACCATACAGCCCCAGGCTAACCTCTCTGACTTTCTCCATATCTGTATCATAGTAGTTAACACACTATCACACTGTAGCTTCCCTCTACAAATGTATTATAGAAGTGTGAATTTAGGAAGTTACATAGCAAACTTTGCCTATTTTTCTTTCTTTTTTTTTTTTTCTTCAACTCATACCAGATCAATCTGGTCAATTAGAGCTTGTAGATGTAGTTAAGGTCTCATTTGTGCTTTTGGGTAGACTTCACCCTGTCACGGAGGTCAGGCATTTGAATCTATAATAAGGGAGAAAACATGCTATGCTTAATTTTAAATTCCTTGGAGTCATCGTTCTAAAATTTGCCCTGGCAATCTTAAATCTTTTACTCAAAACATAACATATAAAGTTATCTCTCAAAAACATGAGCTGTCTCTTTCATTCTTACCGGTTTTATTGCAGTTGCTAGTTACTTTATCAATCTCCAGCTCCTTTTAAAGGTCAGATCCTGTATCCTTCTCTTACAGATCTGTTCCTTTTGATGCTAAACCACGCATATTTTAAAAAGTTAGTAAATAGAAACATGGGAAGCTTCCAAACCTCACAAAGTTGGGATCTTGACACTGCCATGTTAGGCTTCTATCACTACAAAAGGAAAGGAAACAAATGTGGAGGAGTTAAGAGTACTGTATCCATGGCTAAATACACTCCTTGGACCTGGATAGCTACTAACCAAAATGTAGTTTATAATAGTGGCTTGAAAATGGACACCAGTGTTGATTTCCATCAAGAGCTTCTAGGGTTCCAAGGAGCACTGGATTTTGGAAGTGCAGTAGTAGTGAATAGGATGTTATGAAAATAGTGATGCTGAATGAAAAAAAAAAAACTTGAAAAAAAATTCTGATTCCTTATCTATTATAATTGGTATTTCCTTCTATATAGCAATCAGCTGATGCCTTTGTAGATAGCAATAGCTGTTTTCTTCAATTCAGTAACGTAATACACAGATATATTCATATCCAAAGTATTTAGGTTGTATGCTGACATCAAGATCTAGACAGAGCTGCCCAGATAGGAATTGTCCATCTCTAAAACACAGGCATATTTCTTTAAGGTGAACATATTGAAAAGTGCCAGTAACTGTGCTTGTGTACTTGTGTTCATATACTAACTAGTATAGGGCAGTTTACCGGAGAAAAAAACAAACAAAATCCTGTGTGTTACACATACACTGTATTTTGTTACCTGCAGCTGGGAGATTCTTTCAGATTTTTTTAATTGCTGGTTTTGGTGCATAACATTATGAAATGTGGGTTTTCTATATTTCATGCAGTTAATGTGAATTTATGAGTTGGAGAGCTGTACTCCAGCCTGATTTATCTCTTAAAGATATACAAGAGTCAAAAAGTCAGAAGAGTAGAAAAAATAAATTTTACAGATTACAGTGTGAAAAAAATAATGAACAAATAGTCCATTCTATTCTAAGTACATTATTAGAAATAATGTGCATCTGTCCCACCCAGCAGCTGCATGCTATTGAGGGTTTTGAGAGTACTTGTGGAGGTGAGGAGAATGCAAAGCACAATTTGCACTGCAAAAAAAAAAAAAAAAAAAAAAAAAAAATCAAAAATGTACTCAGTAACTATATATATCATATCAAAATGAAAGAATGCAGGGCTGGCTTATTACAAGAATAAAGGAAACTGAAGATTTGAAAATGTTTTTTAACATTTGATGATGTTTTCTAATTTTTAAAATATTATTATGATGGAAGACAAATGCAGAAGAACACCTATTGTTTTCAGAGCAGACCCAAACCTGCTAGTATCTTTATTTATTTTAGAGATATTTCTGTTAAAAATGGAGAGATCATAAATATATATATAATCTTTTGCTCTTTGCTGTTGAAGGTTATTAGTAAATCAAAGCTATCATATATCTTATTTATTTCTAATGTTACAAATTTATTATTTTCTGAATTTTCTGGCCTCACTAGACTGAGGTACTGCCAGGAAGTGTTGCTACTGAAAATCTTCCCCTTTCAACTTTGATTCAGAACTAAATGTTCTCATTCACTGCTACAAACTGGTATTTATTTTCTTGAAAGTATTCCCTTAGTACTACTCTTTCAAATGACTTTTTCATTTAACACTGAGATTCCCAAACATTCAATTTCTAATCAATGTGTCCAATAATTATTCACAGCTCCACTATGGTACACTAGTGTTTGTTGTGCTCGTTTGATTTCAACTGTTAATGACTTTATTTTCAACTAGTACTTGTAGATTTGCATCTCTTTTCCCTTTTCTTTTTATTACACTTAATTAGTATGTGCCTCTGTGTGAACATTCTTGTTGTTGGCCAAAACTTAGAATATTAGTACTTTTGTATGTAATTATGTCTTGCATAAAATAATTCTATAAAGCCAGGTTCAGTAATTTATAGTGATTGGATTGAAATGACACATTTCATTTCAGCACACCTTTTTTACAGAGCAGATTACTTATTTACTTTACACCCTGAAATAAGTATCAAATGAGCCCACTTTGCTGACTAATGATCTTCAACCAGGAGTCATGGGACTTCAAAGTAAAGGCCTTTTAAGTAAGTCAGTTCACATAAATCACAGAGAGATTGGGGATCTTTTATTTTTCAGTAGCCTTTCACTTTCTGCAAGTCATACAGTTGACAGAAAAGATACCCAGATGGCCCAGTCATGTTATATTTACCCCCATGGTTGAACCTTTATGCGTGGTAGCTTATAGTATGATGGCAATATCCCTCAACTTAGCGCATTGTGTCCACTCCTGCCTTTATGCTTCTTTTCTTTAATTAGAGGTAGGTAGATCTAAAGCATTTTGCTATAAATTTAATCTATCTGTACCAAACTAGAATGATCTGAGAAACAGAGTATTTTCTCACCACCTTGTTTTTTATGGGAATGGGCTTCTTACTTGTTACCACTCCATGTTGTCATTAATTTTATTCTACTAGCTCTGATCCAAATAATATCTCTTGGTTGATTCTTTTCTACATGTTTATCTAATGTTCCTGATATTTCTTTGTTTTACTAAACATTAATATTGGTTGCTTTTGATGGATAAATACATAAGATTCTCAGATGCAAGTAGTCCTACTTTATTAGTCCAACTGCTATTACTGGATAAAATATACAATCTTCTCAATATGCAATCCATTTTTCTGGTATATGGCAAATATATAACATTTTTTTTTAACTTATGTTAACTATTTAGATGATCCAGGGGAAAAAAAAAAAAAAAAACTTGTGTGCCTGATGAGGCATCACAGGTATTAAAAAGGGAAGCACTAATAAGTAAATCAGTTCCTACAAGATGAGAAGATTATTTTGTGCAAAATTAAGATATTATCTGGAAGATGATTTCTATAGAAACTGTCCCCTGAATCTATCTTTAGTATTCAGTCTCACTTTATATTTCAGCCTCCCCTTTTGAGGGCATCTTTTGAGTCTCCTCTCATAATTTTGACCGCAAAATTAGAGCAATTGTTTTGATTATAGAAGAAAACTGTATATATTCTACCACTGTTGACTGGCAGTTTCTTTCCTCGTCAGCTTTCTGAACGAGTTCATTCTGGTGGACTGTGTTTGTTAAATTTCACCCACAAGGTCCTATGAAAGTATTTAGGGCACCATGTGAAAAGTGTTATATTCTGGAAAGAGTATGTATAGGATCGACTGATTTTATGTTAATATTTTTCTCTGAGAAAAGCAAAAGGTAAATCGGATGATTACACGTACCATTAATAGTACTTCTGTAAAATGGGAATGGGAGCAAAGTTTGTTTTTTTTATAGTATATGAAGTTGTACAGAGCAATACTCATGCTTTTGAAAACCAAATTCTGTAGCATTCGTTGGAGAAGTTTTGTTCTGTGGCTTATAAAGCATAACTGAATATCAAGGAGGTTTTATCCAAGACTGTTTTCATATTGAAATGCTGTCTTATTACAACTTTCCAAGAATTCTCATTATACAAACAAAGGTTTCTGTAGAGTTTGAGGATATTTTGTGATCACAAAAACAAAAAAATAAACAGAAGACAAACAGAAAATGGAATTTCCCAGGAGAAAGCACAATGAAATTGATTACATTATTTTTATACTAGTTCCTTCTTTTGTTTTTCCTTCTATATGTGTATGCATATGTGTGTTCTGAAGATAGAAAACTTTCATAGAGAAAAAATGTGTATATATATATATATATGTTAATTTGTATGTACATATATATATATATTTGATTGACAGTACCTTTAAATGCAAATGAGAGATTTTTTTCACCAATCAATAACAAAATTAAGTATGACTATAGTCACTCAAGCTCCATCTAAATGTAAAATTTATATATATACATATATAAGTTAAATTAAGGAGGGAAGAATTTGGAGGGAAGACTTCATCATAACTTCTGGGATTGGTCAACCAGCTGAACCCCTTTCCTCCGCTCGGGTTGGGACACTGCCTGAGGAGACTCCTGGAGACTGAGAACCCTCTCCCATCTTCTGGGGTGAGTGATGATTGCACATTTGCACATCAGTGCTAACTTAAAACCCCATGTTTTAGTAGAGAATTTCCTGTACTGACATCCAAACTTGCTTTGTAAATGTTGCATTTGAATAAATCATGTTGTTTGTGAACTTGACTACTTGTTTGGAAGGCAATGGGTCCTATGGTTGACAGACTGTGTATCCAGTGCAGCCAGTCAGGCCTATAGCTAACACAAGTTTTGATATCCTTATTAAGAGGTGAGTGCAGCCAACCTCTAACCTCTGAGGATTGATTGGAATGCCAGAGGATTCATCTCTTACCAAATTTGCCCCTGCTTCTAACCACAACATAGTTACAGCAAGCATTTTTGAAGAAGATAACTGCAATGGACAAACACAAGTTAAATGTATGTTCTGATGTGCTTGTATGTTCTGATGTGCTTGTTGATAAGCTTATATAAACTGATTTTTTCTTTTTGTATAAATCCTCTTACTAATTGGGTTGAAAAAGCAAATTCTGTCAGGTCCTTCTTGTGCTTTCATCTGCAACTTTGTAAAATCTGTTTCTCTGTGGTATTAAAAAAAAAATTATTCAGCCAAGCACCTCACACTGTGCTATTGATGAAAATAATTTATGGGAATCATGAATTCTTTTGTGTGGTTTGTCAGCACTTCAAGTCCTATGGTGTGAATGCACTTTTGTTAAATCCCACTGCTTTCTTTTCTAAAATGGAAAAACAGATTTAAAATCAAATAGAAATTCAATTATGAAATAAAAATGTAAGGTTACTCCACAAAGTAAACTTTCTACTTCTACGATGAAATAAAACATCACTTTTTGCATATTTTGTTTTGTTTTTGTGAAATAATGACATGATATGAAGTATTCTTGTTGTAACTATAAGTAGCTGTAAATGCAGGCTCTGGAGTATTTGCCTTTGAAGCTTTGCTATTAAAAACAGAAATACTTAGAGTACAAAGAGCTGTATCTATGCATTCACCTGACTATCTATTATATTGCTTTAAAGTGTATTATTTATAAATACAATGCTAAATTATTTATTGCCATCTGTGCATCTGAATTTTATCACCTTATTTTTCTGTAACAATAAACTCTGTAAGCTAATGTGCTTGCTGTAAAAGCTAGTCCAGAGAGATTTGGCATAACTTTCCAAATCCTTAAAAATAAAATCTCTAATGAGACAATGGTTTAAATGAACACTCAGTAATGTTTAATTGGGTTGTCTCACTGGTAGGAAGTTGTGAAGATGTTTAAAGAAATCATGTGGCAGAATTATGCTTCACTCAGTACACTTTCACTGACACTTGACACTTTTTTTTTTTTTTTTTTTTTAATCGTGGAAAGTGCATGTGAGTCCAAGACTTTAAGTCTCCATTTTAAATGCTTGCATCAGCCTTTCTCTTCCAGTACTATCTGCTGATTTTTTCAATGACTTGAGATAGAGTATACTCTTGATATTTTAAAGTATATATTATGACCTAAATTAATTTCTAGAACTTTAATTACTTCAAACAGTCAAGTTTGTGTGACTGTATGAAAATGGACAATTTTAAGACATAAGAAAATGCAGTGACAAACCTAATAATTTTGCCATTTTTTTCAGAAAGACTAAAATCTTTTGTGACATTCCCTATGCTTGGTGAAAATGGTGTGAATGACAATTTAAAAGACTTAATTGCAGCAAAGGACTTTATTATAGACAACTAAGTATGTCATCATCCTGTTTGATCTACTGGAATTTTAAATAATACTATGTTACACACAGTAATTTATAAAGCCTTTCCTGTGCCTGAGAAACTAAATCAGAATCTTTTGATGTTCAGAGGAGATACCCTTTACTAAAAGGGTACTTTCAGTACTATTTCTTTTTTTTTTTTTTTTTGTTTTTTACTTTTTACTCAAAACTTTTTCTTCTGTCTCATCATTCATCCTTCTGTGGATCACAGCATTTATAATAAAGACACTAGCACAGAATCAGTATGTCACTTAGAAATTAATAGTATAACACATGAAACTAGGCATTCTTAAAACATGTGGAAAACACTTGCAATGCTATAGAGAATTAGCAATAACGTTTTTGTTACTATAATTGCCATATGTCCCTGAGTATAAACAGAGTAAATATTATAAATTAGTCTTTCCATGTTCCAGGTGGCCTGTGAATTTAGAAAATTTAAGAGATGTATGGCAAAGATTGCTGCAGTTGTGTTTGCTGTCTCATTGCAGCCATCGGATACATGACTGACAGTGCTAATTGTAGTGAAAAGTGTGTCAGATGAAAGTGGAGCTGTGCAGTCAATGTTTATAATCACATACAACCTTTGAAATTCATGAGGTTAGTGTCTGCTGTGTTTTTATCTTTGCAGCTGCTGGAGGAGCACTGCGTTATAGCACTATAACTAGCAGATCATTCTGGGAATTTTTAAACAACAGCCTTTCAAAGCACTCTGGTGGCCGTAGTGCACCCCTTCATCTAAATAAATGTGCTAGTTAGAAGTGTAAATGGAAGAGCATATTCAGGTTATAGCTGTCAATAAAGCCATGCTTTGGTGGTGTTAAGGCAGCCAGAGAAAATTTTACACTGCTGAATATATTTCCGGATATAAGTAAAGAAGAGTGCTATTTTTTATTTCATTTTCTATGATATTCTCCCATGTCATGTATTACTGACAGGCTTGGATACCTTTGCTTTTTGGTGCTACTTATTTCACTGAAGTGCTACTACCAGAAATTTCATATACTTATCAGAGAAGACTTTATTAAATATCTCTCTATAATTAGAAAACAGTTGAATTGCTGTTACTTGAAGAACTCCCGCACCTTTGATAGATGAAACACCTGGGTAAAATCTGTGCTGCAAGGTTTTATTAGGCCTAGATGTTGCAGTTTGTCTTGTGCTGACAATATACAATGCCACTGGAGTTTGTAAAAGTTGCAGTGGATGATGATTAGTGAATGTATGATTAGGTCTTTTTTTTCTACCAGAAACAATAGTGCATCCAACCTTATCAGCAAAACCGGTGTCTCCTGGCCTCCCAACTCCACAGATTCTTTGGCCCAAAACAGTCTTCTGTCTAAGTGTAAAGAACAACTCAACTGTACATTGAGTGCATCAAGTTGGGGGTGGGGGGGGGAGGATAAATTTGATCATCCTTTTGACCAGAAAAAAGATTTTCTTATTGACTCCAAAACAATATAATCTGGAATATAGGGGTAACTGCATGAAATGACGAAGAGATTTTAATTTCTGCAAGAAAGACTTATTCCCTGTGCAAATTTTTCTAGTTCCAGATAAACTGTTGTTCTTAGGAAGGGACCCAGGAAATACTTCTAGGAGGATAAAGAGAAATTTTAACCTAAAAAGCAGTTAGTAAAAGCTGAAGCATGGAACTAATGAACTAATACACTGCAAATGGCAAAGAAACCCTCCAGTTTACTAGGCTACTTAGACCTCACTGGAAATTACCACAGTTTAAATATTCAAGGGTTGACATCATCTTCTAAAATTGCATTTGTTTTCTCTAATTTCTATAAATAGATTTCTGTTTGATTTAATGTTTTCTCAGGACATTTCAGAAATACACGTATATAATCTTGTGTGCATGACTACAAAAAAAAAAAAATCTCATGTTTTTGTATGCATGCTTTATCTTCAGTTTACTCTCTGAAGTATATTGGGCTTTTCTCCTTTCCCTCTTCTGTGTGTTACCTAGTGTTTGTCTGGTAAGCAAGCGTGATCTTTTTTCTATGATATTTTATACCTAAGAAAATGCTAATACTTATCACTCTCCGTTGCCAGCCACAAAGTATTCTCTATGTTTCAATGAAGAAACCCTACTATATTGTGCATTTTTATGCATTCATAAGTGTTGCCAAGAGAATGGATGTTTGTTATTAATTAGTCACTCTGATTTAAGTTAGAAAAATATTAAAGTACTTAAAATATTAAAGAAAAGTATTAATTTTAAAGAATTATTTTTCTACAATGCAAGAATTGTTACAAAACACTGCATTTCATAAGAATAAATGCAACAAAAAAGACAAAAACAAATTTATAGACACTTCACTGTACCTCTGAGATATTATGTTCTATACAGTTAATAGCAGTAATAGCAGTTTCTGTGCTAGGATTCATTTCTGGGGTGTCTTGCTTATCTAGAATATTACTTTGACTGGAGAAGACCTTGCCTGTCTTTGTGTGCTCATTTTGTCCTTGGCAACTGGCAACTTCTTTCAGATTCAGATTTCAATTCAGAAACTCAGCTTTTGCTATCAATATTGAACACAATTTCCACAGGATTAATGACTGTCATAGCCTTTCTTTAAAATTTCTAATATTCTTCTGGCATGGATGAACAGCATTTTCTCTTGGCTATCTAGTAAAAAATGCTGGAATAAATGACATGGTGTTTAGTATAAATACAGTATTTGTCTGCTGAAGATGAAATGCCCTTACAAGACTGCATGGCAGGTTTGAAACCTTAGTAAATAATCTTTAAAAATATATTTCACTTCAATATACACTTAAAATTTTGGATAAACTTGGGAGGACAAGCAATAACACTTGCTA
The DNA here is from genome assembly GCA_034781795.1 of Crypturellus tataupa. Taxonomy (NCBI): domain Eukaryota; kingdom Metazoa; phylum Chordata; class Aves; order Tinamiformes; family Tinamidae; genus Crypturellus; species Crypturellus tataupa. The sequence goes on along the minus strand of JAWLRI010001049.1, from coordinate 814,749 downwards.
CAAACTCTCTATATAAACTAGGTGTGAGAAGTAGCAACTTGGGAGTGAATGATCCTTAAGTCTTTGGGGGGAGATTCAGGAACAGTGCTTGGATTGAAATTAAAGAGTAGAGGACATGCTTACGTAGTATGATAGCATTACAAATCTTCATGTGGGGAAAAGGAGATTGTAAATTTTTCTTCTTCAGTGCAAATGCAGTATAAACAGCTATGATTTTCGTGAAGTAGGCAAAGCAGGCCGGGCAGGTTTGATATAGTTTTGAAATGGCATGGCTAAATTTTAGCACTGCGAGGGGAGGGGAGAGGAGAGGAGAGGAGAGGAGAGGAGAGGAGAGGAGAGGAGAGGAGAGACACAGAAAATACACTGTAGCACAAATGACTCTCTAGGTTTAATCCTTTGCATTACACAGGAGGACATATGACAAGTGCAAGTTTTCTGCCCTGCACTTTTCTTTGGAAATTGTAGTTTGAGTTAGTGCTTGCGGAGTGAAGGCTTCATGAAGCCAAAGAAAATAAATTTGGGAGGTGTATGCCTGCATGCCATTGGAACACCTTTACTGTCCTATTTGTCTACCAGCTGGTCCATCTACTCTTCATGATTGCCAGTTGGTGCAGAGACCAAGGAATGGAGCTCAGGGAAGCTACTGCTGAATTCTTTGCTTTATAGAAAAAAAAAAAAAGTTCTCTGAATCTACACCACAGAGGATACAGCTGAGCTGTGAGGGACTGAGAAGGAGCAACACCCAACTACTCTTTGCATTAGCAAACTTGTGTTTGCTAAATAATCGTTGCTAGAAATAATGTCCATTCAACTGAAGTTGATATGAGGAAGGAAGTCCATTACATACAGCAAAATAAAAAAATATATCTTCTCTGATCTCTTCTGCTTCCTTTCTTATTTTATGCATCTTTGTGTTGTAGCATGGGAGCTGATAAGATGTTAAACACTCTGGTTGCAGATTTAAAATCAAAAATCTCAATTTAAAACTCAAACTCAATTTAAAATCAAGATTTCTTACTGGCAGAAATAATATTGAGTAAATGAGATTGTGTGCCTATCTGTATTTGGGACCTTTTTGGTTTGTTTGTTTTTTCTTGTTTTATTTTACATAGGACTAATTTAATCTTTTTAGTGTTTGTTTGTGGAACTTTTAAAAAAAGTTATAGCGAAAAGAGGTGTTGGAAGATTTCACATGAAAATTGTAAGGAAAATTTAGCATTTTACTTATCCTGAAGTGTACATGGTTGAGTTAAAAAATAAAAGGGTTCAGACCATTTTCTTTGTTATTTTTAATAACTTTGGCAAATTATGTAAGAGCTATTATCAACATTATCATATTTACCAAAGGAAGCAATTAATTTAATTTCTCATTAATTGTAAGGAACTTTGTGTATACTTAAGGTTTATAAAAATTATCTACTTAATATCTCTTAAACATGAGCACAATTAACATTCCTAAGTAAGTATTTAACTTTGGCTTATAGTATTTTCAAATAATTATTGGATGTACACTCACTTTTCTGTTTGATATCCATACTGTAGAACATTTTCACAACACATAGATAGATGAAAGATTATCTTGCTCAAATTATGAATTTCTTAAATTTATGAATACCTTCAGATCAGCATATTTATAGATTCCTGACTATATTTGAAACTTGAGATCTTTATATGCTTTAAAAAAAAAAAAAAAAAAAAGTTAGCAACCAGAGTTTTTTTGTTTGCTTGTTTGCTGAGTTGCTCTTTTTTATTTTTGTCCTAAGCCAGGTTCTAATAATACATAAAGCTATGCTATACTGCGTCTCTCCAACATCAGCTGAAGATTGTTGATTGTTTAAATTGATGATTTGTGTGCATTTATTATTGCCCGTGAAACTAACGGTTGCAAAAATATATGGTTAAGATGGGACAACTTAGGAAAAAAAAAACAGTGCTGCAACATTTGCAAGGAAAATAATCATAGAAATAAGACATAACTCTTGCTTACTGTTTCTACAGACAGACTTTTAGTATTTTTTAAAGAGGTAGAATAGATAAAATGACACAAATGTCAAAATAAGAGAAATAAAATTAGATTTAAATCTCAGAATATTTTTATTTTGATGAGACAAAATTACTCAGAAAAATAGGGGCAACCATTCTGAAATTTTTAATTTTGAAATAAATAGACCATAATTCTTCTCAAATAAATCAAGAACATGCATAGAGAACTGTATATAAATTCATTTTTAGAAAAGTCTAATTTACATGTGTATTATAGCATTTATTCAGACATTTTTATTGAATTATTTTCTATTCATTTTCTGTGATAAAAGACACAAGTTAATTTCAGATTCTTTTGTGTGGAGGACATTGTACCAAATGATGTACGATAATGAATATTCTTGTTATTTATTTTTATCTAAGGCAGGTTATTTATATGCATGCTTATCAAAATCAATACTGTTTTCCTTTTTTTGATGTTTTTCTTTTTTTATTGTTATACTGCTCCTTTAGTGAATGTAATATTTTTTCCCCTCACTGAGAAATAAAAAAAATATATTTTTAATTAAAAGAAAACTAAGTGGGCAGAAGGGGAGCACCAGTTTGGCAGTAAGTGGTTTGATAGCAAGTGGCAGTGATTTAGCTGCTAGGAGCTACCAGTGGATTAATGTGTGATTTTTCTATAAAGACAAATGAAGACATCCTGAAGATAAATACTTTATCCCCTAATTAGAAATACTAATAACACTGTTCTAATGAATGCAAAAATATTGTGATTAAACTGATGTTTGAGAGCATGGCTATATACATAAATATATACTATATATATATTTAGTATTGCTAGAAGAAAAAAAAAATTAAGAAAACAGAAAATGAAGAAAACATTTTAAACATGTCCAAATTCATTCTATTTTGCAACAATATATATAAGTAATATTGCTGCCAGTAGCTCTGGAATAAAATTATTTTTCTCCAGGGGGGCGGAAAAATTCCAGACTACTGAAATTAGAAATAATCTCTGAACTAGATGTCACTTACAGGCTGACACAGGCTGAACTTTAAATATACATGTAAGCAGTCGTGCCTGAACTACAACGATATGTTGGACTCAAAAGCTAATTGCTGTTATACAAAATATTAGGAAATGAAGCACTAGAGAAAACGAAAGCAGCACAGATTATTCATGTAGGAATCACCACATTTGTTTTTTACTATGTTTAACCATTCAGTGCAGAGATTATTAAAACCTAACAGACTATCTATGCAGAATTTATTACGTTATTGTCGCAGAAACAGATTTTTGAGTGACTTGGAGAAAAAAATAAATATATTTTAATATAGAACTTTCTAATGTTTAGGACTGGTACTTTGGGAGTTATGTAAAACCAAGCACTAAAATTTGTTCAAGCTAGTTTTAAAGGGATCATTATCTTAATTATTTCATCCATTGTTTTTAATTCATGGAACTGGTTAAAGAAGAATTGGCTCTTCTACTTTATATTTCTTTTCTGAATGTCACCAGCATGATAACCAGGTGCACTGGAGAGAGGTGTGAATGTGTATGCACACTTGCTTCACACCCATGTAGGCAGGTGTTTCCCTTTTCTTTCCGCATAAGCACATAATACTTTTATAATTTTAGAAATTTGAACACAGTAAAATGAACACTGAAAAAAAACAAATATATTAAAACATCTTGCTTCTTAATCAAGTTTATGAAAAGGCTGAGGTTTTGACATGAGGTTTCTGCCTTTTCATCAAATACTCTGTATAATCTTGTTCCGCATCAGATTGACTCATTTTAAATGAGAAAAATCATATCAGAAAAATAATACTGCACTATTGCACTACATCATTCAAAAACATTAATATATGGCATGTTGCATTTTGCTTTCAAACCTGTAACTCCTAAAAATACTTGTATGATTGAAAGTAACCTAGCTAGTTTTTAATTAATATGACTGCTCCCTCATATTGGCAGTTTACAATTACTGTTCTTTTATTTTTACACTTCTCCTGTGATTCTTATCCATTACCCTTCCTTGTTTTCAGGCAACCCTGGTTCATTCCATCCCAAACGAGATCTTGGAACACTTTGTTCTTTTGCAGTTTCTCACTTATCATGAATATTTGCATTCTTATGTCACCCTCTTACTTCATGGTTATATTTAAACTTAGCATTATCTCAGAGTTAATGGCGACACTGAGAAAATGTGAAACTAAAATAATTTATTTCTTCTGTAATTAATATTGGATTCCATTAGTCATACTTTGTTAATAGCGTTTTACAGTGTCATTGATCTCAAAAGCAGTTGGGGAGTGAGAATGTACAGATCGAGTTTTATAAAGCAGAAAACACACTTCTTCCCCATGTGTATGGATGATCTTTCTTCTTTAGGCTATTCAGCATGTTGTGAGTGCTAAATATAGGTCAGTAAAATATTCCTGGTTTCCTGAAATAACGCTAAGCTTCTAGTTTACTTGTTCTGTTTCTGTATCTATGGCACTACCATAGATATTGTGACTCACAAATTTTTCCAGTCTTCCTGCTGTGAAATTAATGGGTATTTTTTGAGTCTTACTTTACGATACACTTGCTGTATGATTGTGTTAATGCTCTACCAGAAACCTCTGCAGGTATTGAGAAGTTTAATACATTAGAGACAGTGAAGTACTCAGCTGGGACATTGATAATCACGACTGTGGACTTCAAATTCCTCTGCTTTGTGATGGCAAAGATGGCTGAAAGCTTCTGGATTGAATCTGGCTGCCTGAAGCAATGAGGTGCTGGCATGTGATGGTGAAGGATGGAAATAGTGACCATTGAGAACATAGCTGGCCCTAGCCCTTTTACTAGGCACAATTGCATCCATCTGACCTCTTCCATAGTGAAATAAACAGCAGCAGCAGTTAACATGGTTTTCCAGATGTCTCGTGTTTTCATGTTTTCCAGATCTTTGACCTGGAAAAAAGGAACATAATTGGTTTTCTTCCAAACACAGCCCCAGTTTAGCATTTGCTTAGGGAAATCATTCCTCATGTCTTAATTTCTAATCCTGCTTAGCATATCACTCCTCTCTCCAGCTTTTATTCAGCTTTTCCCGTCCTGTTGCAACTACTTGTATTCCTCTCAACTATTCAGACATCTTGTACCTCATTTTATGATGCTTAACTAGCCTACTTGCTACCTAAAAATTTGGGAAGTGCTGTGAGAACGTGGTACAGCTGTGACTGGCATACATCTGTGTTAGGAGCAAGAGTCTGGAGAAGGAGATAGGTGGTGACATTAATAAGTTTATATTAAAGAACAGAATTATGGTACTTATGAGTATAAGCCCTATAACTCCAGGTAAACTACTTTTTCGCTCTCAAGTTGCCAGATTTCCTATTGATAAGTACATTAATATATTTCATTCAAAATGAGTTATGTGATACTTGTCTCAGATTGCACAGAAACACTTTTTATCTAAAGAGAAGATACTCCATGAAAGAGTCTTTTGAGATCCTCTTCTATACCTGAGAAGGATATGTTGATATTCAGCATATTTAAAGGAGAAAAAGATGTTATGGATCTCCCCTTAAGAGAATGAAGGGGAAAAAAGAAATACTCTCGCTCTTTTAATTCATATGTTTGTGTCCTAGTTTCATAATTTACAGAAAAGAGATAACAATATAAAAATAAAGTATCTCCTTACCACCTTATCTTTCTGATAATATTAATTATGATAATATTATATTTCTGATAATATTAACCAGCATTTTTTCTTCTTTTTTTTTTTTTTTTTTTTTTTACTAACAGCATTGATAAGAACTCACTACAGAATTTCCCTCTTAAATTACTTCCTAAATATGTGTAAATAGTAACAATTTTATTTACATATTGGAAAGCTTTTATCTGGTGTAAGTGTGAAAGAAGAAAGGATTAATGTTTTCAAAAGAAAAGTATTATTAGCGGCTATAAGGATTCTGGTTTTAGTAATGTGGTGTTGAACCTTTGTTCTGTTCTTTAGGGATAATACGCAAAAAAATGCATCTTTATAAAAGAACATCAGATATAAACCTGGCTTACATATTTGCATTATGGACTAATGCAACATTGAAGTTTATGTTATTTCCCGTTTATTGTATCTTTTCTATTTTGAGAACATACAATAAAAGTCAGAGTAAAACCAATTGCATATTGTAATTTTATTGCTCAATCTATTGTGGCTGTCTTAATTTGTGAAATGTCAGTGTAAGTTTTCACTGAAAATTGATATTGTATCTAGACTCAAGCTAGACAGAGTACTAATTAAACTGCAATCAGCAGAACTGTAACTGTGTGAATAGATTGATTTAATAAGGTGAACATCTGTCACTTTCACTAAGATTAGCATTAAGACTTGACATACCAAAGTCCTATTGCCAGGTTTAAGATTAGTTGCTAGTGAGAAATACCAACAGGAAATGTCAATGTCTTTAGCATCTGTTTCAAGTAAAGAAGAGTTCCCCAATGATGTTACATATCTTTACTGGTGACACCAGGGGTATTCAGTTCACTTACAAGAATGCATGCTGCTTCTAAGGCTCTTCAATGATCCCTTTTACTGAGCTCAGTAGGATTAGACCTCACAAGTTCACAACAAGCTCGTTTACAAGCCTTAGGGACTCTGTTTTAAATTACTTAGATTTCTTTCTTTATCCTCTGTATTATTTTTACATTTTGCTTGTAGGTAATTTTTGTCTCATTGACTCCTGGCTGTACTCATTTTATCCCTTAAAATAATAAAAGTGGAGAGCAAAAGGGATTCATGGCAGAATAGGAACAAAAACTAGGTAAAGTCCTTGACCATCCAATTTTCATCTTCTTTGGTCAGATTATGGTACTGCTTTCCTCCAAGACCTCAGATGCTGCTTTTATTTTAATAATATTGTCAGGTTAGTGAAAGCTTTAGAAATGTGGCATAAAAGATGTTGCGCTTGCTACAGCCTAACGTCAGGACTCAGTTGTATCATAGACTCTGTTAAAACAAATTCAAATGAGTTAACTTAGCGTTCAAGTTACATAACTTTATGTTACGCATCTGCCCAACCATGGCTACCATGGCTTAGTTTCTTCATGCTTATTTTAAAGGTCAAGTTCCCCATTTTTCCCAAGTGTAGAAACTGTGGAAAGAGAATTCTTCCCTAAGAGGCTTAATCTAACCAACTTTTTGGCCACCACTTTTATATCTAATAATTTATATTTTCAGTAACAAGGAAGTGTGTGTTGGTCAATCTCAGTAGAAAACAGCATGATCATATCATGAGAAGCTGTATGGTAGGAAATCTCCTTGCCAAGTATGAACTATGGGAACAGTTGGGCAACACATGGATGGGGCTGTTAAGTATTCTGGGCCTCCCTATAAATTTCTGGGACCCATAGATAACGTTTTTTAAGTCCTGTGACTGTGCTAACTGCTTGACTTTCTACTTTCACACCTGGTATTGAAAGATAGTACAAAGTAAAAAAAAGGAAAAGGCAATCAAACCTGCAGGAACCCTTGGCACAAAGTGGTGCATTTGTAGTGTAGGCTAATTTCCTATATGAATGAATTCAGTATTTTTCATGTATTCATTTTAGTATAAAAGAGTATATCCTTTCTGAAGATTTAAATAGCCTAGCTCTGAAAATGTTTTTCTTTTTCCCTAAACCCAGTCACAAACAAAACTTTAAAAAAACCTCTTTCCATCTCAAATATCTGTTTCATTTCAGTCTGCAAGGTACTTGTTTTGGGACCAGCACAGACAGCACACAAATGAAGTCTCTGGAGTTTTTTTAAAAAAGAAGAGAAAAATAAAAGGGAAGAAAAAATACAATATATCTATTTGTTGTCAGGACTAAGGGTACAAGAGCAAATTTTATCTCATAATCACAGAAATTTATACATAAATATGCTGTGTGATTCTCAGCACACAAAACCTTGCTCAATGTATCCTGTTACTGGAGTAAGAATGTAGCATGGTTCGGTTCCTTATTGGTTGCCTTTTGGACGTTATAGCTATATAGAAAGCCTTAATATCCAAATAAGTGTACCTAATAAAATTTAACCTCTTCTGTATTGTAAGTAATTATTAAAATTGCATTACAATTTCTTTTTTTTTGAAATAAGTGTTATATGCCTTGGAAGCCTTCTAGTTCTAGGATGTCATATGTGAGTTCTCCTCCTATCCAGGGTTTGAAGCGTCTCATCTTGAACTTACTTTTGCATGGGTTGAGGATACTTCATAGAGTAACTTTAGACTTACATATCCATTTTTCATATATTGTATATTTTATGTCATATATTTGTACTTCATATTAGATATATTTTATTTAGCTTTAATTAGGCTTTAAGTTCCTCATTTCAAAACTATTATTTTGTAAACTGTGTAGTGGGTTTCTGACTGACTGGGGGTTTCCTGTTTATCTGCAATACGTGAAGTAGTCTTAAACAATCTTTTCAAAAGTTTTTATAAAGTTGTCAGTGTGACTCAATAGATATCCTCAAAGTATAACAGTTAAACTGCAGTGCATATATATTGCTTATATAATACTGAAAGCCTTGAAAGCATATGACTGATGTGACCACAGTTCTTTACATTATTACACTAATGGAGACTCATTTAGAAATAAGCATGTCTAAATTCAATGAATTGAATTTCCACATACTGCCTGTGATCTCTTTATTTTATATATATAATTTGCAGAGTTATCATGATGAACTCTACAGAAAATAGAGTTTACATTTCTTACATTCTGGTGAAGTGGATGCCGAATAAGGACAACTTCCTACCCCTATTTGTTGTATGACATGGTGGTATTTAACAATAATTTCAATTTGTTGAAAGATTTAGCTGTATAATATTTCTTCAAACATTATCATCATCATCATCTACATATACCCCACAATTATGATACAGTAGTTACAGGCCTTTTATAATGTAGTATGAATTGCAAACATGGGTATGGCTTTTGGGGAATGAGAGTGAGGAGTAGAGGGGAGAAAAAAATTATTCAGGGACTGCATGAGTTCTGGTAGAGATTTGAGGGCAGGATCAGTGCAAAAGAGTGGGAGAAAAGTCACCCTCTGAGCAGAAGAGCAGCAGAACTGGACACTGAGAGCTGCCATGGCTCTCAAGGAGTTTGAGCACCAGCTTCAATGCTCAGACTTTCAGAAGGACTGGCAATACTGCCGTGCTTGTAACACGATAGACAGAGATATTGGAACAAACTAATGACCACATTATAATTCTCTAACAGCTCTCAAACATGTGATGAAATTTTCTCAACTTTTATGGTGGACAACTGTGCTCAAATAAATGGATAAAAATCTAGAATAATAGCATTTCTAATGAGTAAGAAAACTGGTAGTTGTCAGTTAAAATCACTAAATATAAAGTCCTTACAAAATAAACTTTCATTTTGATCATGCTCCAACTGGAGTAAAACTCCCGGTAAATATTATGCATGGGTCCATGTGTCATTTTCACATTATTTTTATTTCATCAATAAAATTAGAACAATTCAAGTAATATCTTGTGCAAGCTTAAATTCTGTGGTTGTTACTTGTTTTCCTTCAATTTCTACGTCTTTTTCTACATTTCACAACGGAGCATAGATATGCCAATTGAACTAAAACAAAGTTTTGCCAATATTGTGGAAAACCAGTGGGATACATTTTCATTGAGATATTTCTGCATTGGTTGGTTTCTTTCCTCATTTTTTTTTTCTTTTCCTTGTAATTGTCTCTTGAATGATTTAAAAATAATGCAATCTTTCACTTCTCATACTAAAAAAGCACCTCTTGAGGAAAGTTGTATCTTTGAAGAACAAATACTGTATGTCCAAATGAAAGCCCAGGATACCCTGGGCTTTGCTGAGGTCTGATTTGGTGAAACTTTAGTACCCCAGTGTTTCTGATGCTGTTTCATAGCTAGCCCAAGGTTAAGGAAGATGGAATTTTATCATGCAGAGATACTATGAAAGTATAAGTAATTATATTATAGAATGTAAAAACTTGCATTGCCCGTTAACCCTTTATAAAAGCAACCCTGAACAGTACTTTTTTTTTTTTTTTTTTTCCTCTGATTAAAATTGAAATTAGAATTGAATGGAAAAGAGGAAAAAAATGTTATTAAAATATATTGTCTGCCAGCTACATGAACTTCTGTTTCCATTTCTGGTGAACATTTATCACTTTCATGGGCTATAGAACACGTTGTAAGGAACATACTTTGCCTGACAAATGATTTGTCAATGCAAACGCAGGGAGAGAGAGGCCAGCACAGGGATTGTAACATTACTTGCTGTTAGGATTAAAGAAGCAACTAGGATTTAGACTTAATTATCCTCTAAGGTATTGAGTAAGTCTTCAATCTAGTTACTTCTTTAATAGAAGGTCCTCTAAGGTACTGAATATTTTTCTTTATTATTCTCCATTTCTATTGGTGTTCAGTGCAGCCTTTCTTGAAGTATAATGAAGCTACATTTGGCTTAGAAAGTCTCTGAGCTTTAAGCTGCTGCATATTTGACATTCACTTTTGTGACCAACATGGGAGCATTTTTCTAGGTGACCCTTTTGTCTTTTGCATATTTTTGCCTACTAGTTCTTTGAATAAAAATCAGGCTTATGAGGAAGGTTTTTTCCCCTCTTTAAAAGTAATAGATGTAA
>JAWLRI010001049.1:729823-794060 GCA_034781795.1 Crypturellus tataupa | reverse complement strand
TTGGATATTACAACCTTCCTTTGTTAGTGGCCTCTGCTGAGCATATTATCAACGTTCAGTGTTTCCCTTCAAGGTCTCGATTTTGTTTCACACAATGCTTATTTATGACTCTACGGATCATAAAAATTTTCCATCTCCAATACACCATGGCAGCGCTCCAGTCGTGCGAGTTGTCCCACCACGTCTCTGTGATTCCAATGAGATCATGGTGCGGGGACCGCACATAGATTTCTAGTTCGTCTTGCTTGTTCCCCATGCTTCGCGCATTGGTGTACAGGCATTTCAGGGTGGCTGATGATGTTAGATTTGTATGCTGTAGCTCAGGAAGAAAATTTAGCTGATCAATCTTAATTATAAGTTAATAAAGTTTTAGACTGGACTAAATGTGTGCAAGTTCAAGCATAAAGGACATAATCATAATAAAAATACCAAATCTGTGAAAATATGGGTACAGATATTAACCTTGAACAGCTCTGGCAACTGCAGTAACAAAGAGAATAATCGATTAAATTACCTTGTAAAATAGATATCTTTTTCTTATATGTATTTTTGATAGATTATTAATTTCAGAAAACACTGGCATACACTATTTTTGATCAAAACCATGATATTTTCCATTTTACTCAGTGCATTGTGAAGTAATTGGAAATAAGGCAGAAAATTTAGGATTCATTTTCCTAAGTTCTTTTATAAAATAGTAGAGATATGAGATATGAGAGATATGAGTCTAATTTGAAGGAAAACATACTTATGGACCATAAAAGAAGCATAATTTAATTTCTACAGATGCAGACATACATATGTGTACATATTTAAACAAGAATATTTAATAGAAAATAATCTGCATTCTTAGTTGTGTCATGAACAGTTTTTCACATATATTATGAAAAGCTGAAAAAAAAACATTCTGTTGGCAATTTATGGGAGACATAAACTTTCCTGTATGGATTTTTTTAAATGGCTATTTGCCCATGGGTATGTGATTCTTCAATTTCCGAATGAATTTAACAGGTGTAGTAAAAATTATCTTATTCCACTTAGACTGACGTTATGAAAAGGTCTCTGAAAAGAAACATACATGAGAAACTTCTATGGGATTCCTGGGGCTTCCTGGCAATAGAAATGGAGAATAGGAAAATGGAATGAAGGAAATGAATGGAACGAGGGAAATGTAGCAAAAAGGTGAAACAATTTAAAATATTCCTTCTTATTTTCGGTTGACATGTTGCTAGTACTGTCTCAGACCTCCCAGAAGCACAGAATAGTTAATGTTGGAAGGGACCTATGGGGATCATCTAGTCCAACTCCACTTTCTCAAGAGAGTCACCAGAGCACATTGGACAGGACTATGTCTAGGCAGTTTTAGTATCTCCAAAGATGGAGAATTCACAACCTCAAAAGGCAACCCATTCCAGTTCTCAGTCATCCTTACAGTAAAAAGATTTTTCCTTATGTTCAGGTGGAGCTTCCTGTGTTTCAGTAGTGTTCATTGCTTCTTGTCCTATCCAGCCTGCTGGCAAACCACCTTATGCAGCCTGTGATAACACTGGCCTTTTGGCCCAAGCACACCCTGCCAGCAGGTCATACCCCATCCTGGTGTAGGAGGTTGTTCCTCCTTAGGCACAGGACTCTGCACTTGCCTTTATTGAAGTTCAGGTGGTTCTTTTCTGCCCATCTCCAGCCTGTCCAGGTCTTTCTGGATGGCAGCACAACCCCCTGCTGTTTCAGACACTCCTCCCAGTTTTGTATCATCAGCAAACTTGCTAAGGGTTCACTCCGGGCCCTCATCAAGGTCACTGATGAATCAGCTGAACAGCATTGGACCCAATATTGACCCTGGGGAGACATCACTAGCTACAGGCCTCCAACTAGACTTTGTGCCATTGATCACAGCTCTTTGAGCTCTGCCGTTCAGGTGGTTTTCAACCCACCTTCCTATCCACTCATCTAGACCACATTCCTGAGCTTGTCTAACTGGATGTTATGGGAAACAGTATGGAAAACCTTACTAAAAAGACAAGAGAAGAACATCCACTACACTCCCTCTAGCAGCTAGTCATTCCGTCAGGGAAGGCTATTGCCTTCCATCCTTCCATCATGGAAGGCTGTTAACTTTCATTAACTTTAGAGCAAATATCTCCATGAGAAGCATTTGACATCAAAGTGTTTATATTGAATCTTCCTGGGACTGGGCTTATCTAGGTCTCTTCTAAAATTATTTTTTTTTTTGAATCAGGCAGGAGAGCGCTTTCTTCTAAGAATAGCACTATGACTCTAAAAGATTATTTGTAGATGGAGCCACTTAAAAGGCTCATTTCTAGTTTGTCTCTACTAGTGCAGTATTTCACATCTCCAGATTTTCTCCTCCAAATTCTCCCTACTCAAGAGAGAACTAAATTCCTAGGAAACCTAGAGCTATGATACATATCGTGTATAGATCAGTTATCATTAGCAATTGTTGTCTAAGAAATACTGATACAATCTACTTCAGTACATACAGAATAAAACCCTCCAAATTATGATACATAATTTTAGAGCTACATTGCTCTTATGATTTGTTCTTCTTTCTCGTTACTGTAGCTGTCATTATTTCTCCAAGCAGAAATCTTGCAAAGGCAGCTGTAAAGCATGCATAAAAGCTCAGAATGAGGTTCTTTTATGATCTTTTCCCTTCTGTTACTGCCTCTTCGTTAGTCATTTATGTGTAAAATCAGCACATTCAATACATAAACTGTAAGTGTATAAGCAATATGTGTGTGCCTGTGTACATGGCAAAGGTGTTTGTCTAGCTTAGTGAAATATGAATCATGGAGAAAGACAGTGTTTTGTAAAATGTGAACAATATAGGCTCTTCGTTGCTAATATAATGCCAACATGACTATTTAGTCGTTAGGTGCTGGATAAAAAGCCTTATGGAGGACTTTGTACCTTAAGTCTCTCTGGGCTTAGCCTGACTTGCCCCATGTCCATCTTGGTGACACTGGGAACAGGCAGGGACATCACCCTTTGGTGTTCCTTCCCAGCAACTTGCTGACTGGGTTCGTGTCTCTGCCTGGGCTTTGGAGCTCTCCTGCCAGGATGTGCATCCCAGTGCCCCTTGCTCCTCTCTCATTTGTGTGGGCAGAGATGGGCTTTAATCACATAACCCAAAAAATAATAAAAAGAGGAAGCAGATGAATATTTATGTTGACTGTCCAACTGAAAACAGTTCAAAATGGAGTTTGAACTAGACTTGCTGGTCTAGTTGCTAGTCTAGTTGAACAGCAAACTAGAGTTACTGGTTGGAAAATAGATTGTTGATTGACTTACCTACTGGCTAGATTGTCCTGAATGGAAATTAAATTTGTTTATGAGTTTTAGAATACCAACTTGCTGATTTCTAAGTGCTTTACACCACTTCGAAAAACAAAGTCCCGTTCAAAAACCACAGTGTTGTCATTCATGTGGTCAAAAATAGGCGTATCTGAGTTCCTGCCTGGCTGCAGTTGTCTGAACTTTGGCTTGACACATTGATATAGGAGAAGATACTTCTGCAGTTACTCCTGTTGCTAGTCAAGAAAGTCATTCACATAGTTGGACGCCTCAGAATAAGTTTAATGAACTTCTTTTCTCTCAATTACATTCTTGTTAGTAGTGACATTGAGCATTTATTTTAGGTTCAACATAAATATCTGTATTTTTTGTAAACAGGGGAAGCCTGGCAACAAATCAATGTGGGAATGCAGGAAATAATATCACTGGGTGTGTTATGGTTATTGCTGGTCCTTGGATAAAAATATATCTAATGCCAGAACTTTTTCATTACTTCATAAAATAAACATATGTTGTTTTGTATAATAATTAAATAACTTTGTATTATACAAAATAACAAATGTTTATTTTATGAAGTAACAAAATTAAAGAAGAAGAATTTAAAGATTAGTTACAAATTGCAGCTAAAGGTGGGACTTCTCTAAATTTATCACTTATTACTCAACTCAACAAATCAATTTATCACTCAACTGCTGTTGCTTCCTTTCTTTGTGTTGTTATAAAAGCTTGATAAGCACAAAGGCAAGAAATTTAATCCTACTTTTTTTTTTTTTTTTTTCTAATAAAAACACAAACTTGTTCGGATTTTATTGACTTGAATGGAATCTGTGTCTCTCTAGAATTCTAGTGATGTCATTTGGACTTCACATTTGTGGATCATTTTATAGGGTCAGAAACTTTGGAACTGATACTTAAACGGGACAGTGCAGGTGGTTGGTAGGATTCTGGAGACAAGCTAGAAGGGAGTTTCAGTTGATAGTCAGCTCCTTATTTATTTATTTATTTATTTTATCTTCCTAGTTCTCTTAGCATTCTAAATTCATTTGCAAATCTGTCTGCATTACATGGATTACTGTTTATTTTCATTGTTGTCATTATTGTTTAATTAGGATATACATATAGCTGGATGAAATAAAATTCTGGAGTTTAAGTTGTTGGATATTGGCCTTTGAAGTCATCAATTACCTGTGAACTCTCTCCGCTTTTCTATGTCATACTGATTGATTCGATGACTAAAGCAAATATAGTTGGTACCTCTTCTTTATAAGAAACAGAGGAAGGGATTTATCTTTAAGAACTTCAAGATTTTAGAAATTTTGATCCATCTAAAGCTGAAATTTCTATTTAGTGTTTCATTTTACTGCACCAAAAAAAAAAAAAAAAAAAAAGATAGGCCTGTGGGGGAAGGCAGGATATAAAGGGATTGAGTAGAGTAGATTAGGATCTTTGACATATTATTTTTGAACTTGATTACTTTGAGATGTTTTTATAAGAAGTGAAGACACTCAAGGTATGATTCATTTGACCAAATGTAGGCATCCACTGTAATAAAGATCTATGTCTGAGGGAATCATTTTAGGTTTCTTTTAAAGGAAATGAAATAAAAAATCAAAAAAAAAAGAAAAAAAAGAAAAAGAAAATTCCTACTTCTGATTCACCTCATCCTAATGTAGGCATCACAATAGATCAGATGAATCATAAACTAAAATTTGCTGTTCTCCTCCATTGACTATAAAATAGGTTGGAATTAGTAGCTCACATACATGGCACTACACTTAATCTGTTGACATTTATAGTTTATTGACATAGATATTCATTAATTAGTTATGACTATTCTTGAAGAAATAATGAAAAGAGAATAGTTGATATATAAGAATCTTACAGACAAAACCCTAAACCAGATTGAGGTAAATTTTTGTACTCATATATTTATTCCCTTTATTTTCCTAATTTTAGGTTTATATGAGAATGGGGCCGACAGGTGCCAGTGCCTTCAGGCCGGAGTGGTCAGGGACCCAGTGAGAGCAGGATGTTCATTCCGCGCCGCTCCTGTCTCACCTCCCGTCCTGCCTGCAGAGGCAGCTTGGACTGAGGTTGTGTGGTGAGGACAGTGAGGTTGCTTCATGGTCCGAATTCCAGCTGTCTCCATCAAGTGCAGGGCTGCCCTTCAGGGAACTCTCAACCAGCTTTCTACCTCATTGCCCCCTTTCCCATCTCATACACCACCTCTTTACTGCCCATATACCCTGACTCCCCCAGTATCCGATGAAGTCTGCAGACTAACAGTAAGTTAGTAACTTTTCAGCCATTGATCCCACTTTGGCTACATCTGTGCACAAATTTGGCATTGCTGAAATTTCTGTCAAAGTAATCTTGACCTCACATTGTGTTGCAGATGTGGTTACCTGGGCTTTTGTAGACTGTGTTTCCCCAAAGACCCACAGGATAGAGTGAGATGCTTTTGTTACAATTTTAATTCACCTTGTACTGGAATCTCTCTGGAATCTGACTGCTTCAACCTTCACATTCTTGTGGAAGGAATAAAGATGAAAAAAAAATCATAGCTGTCCTGAACTTTTGCTGTACTTTTAGTTCTGTTGACATTTCCATCTTCCACGTGTCTAAAAATCTCTTTTTATTAAAGATCAGCATAGTGACTTTTTAATGTAATCAACAGGAAAGGTTAAAAAGTTTATAGTTTCACATTTTAGAGCACATCTCAGATTTTGGAGGGAATTTTCCTCCTCAAAGCAACTTTTTTTTTTTTTTTTTTTTTTTTTTTTTTTTTTTTTTTTTTTTTTTTTTTTTTTCTCTTTCTTGCACTCTCCTGCATAGTTTTCAATTTCATGTAGTTATGGGCAGATTTTCATCTTGTGTTTTAAGATTCTATCTTACCCACTATGACTCCTGGTCCTGAAAACATTTTATAAAGTAGTTTTAAGCCCTTCTGTGCTCTGATCTCATACTTTAAGTATCAGCACTGTCCTATTACTCTTATTTAAAATGAAAAATCCAATTACTATATTTAATCCTTGTTTTGAAAAAATCATTAGAGCTGGACTACTTTGAACATCTGAAAGGATGCATATTGCTTTTCTGAATTATGTTAATATGTAACACAGTAACAGAGATGTGTTTTCCTCTTTTTCAAATATATGATATTTAGGCTGAAACGCTGTGACCTTTTAAAACAACAATGCAGCTTAGGATAAGAATGGCTATATTAATAATTGGACATCTTAAAAGAGATTTTTAGTGTGTGTGCTACAAAAAGAATGATCAGTCATTTCATAGGTAGAGACTGATAAGAGAAACAGAATTTTCACATGGAAAATGAGTCATCTGTGTACTCGGAAGTAGATTTGAAAAGAGTTTAGAGGAGACAAAAATTGAATCCCATAAGCTGAAAAGCTTCATAGAGACTGGAAAAATGAAAATAAGAAATTTCAGAAATTATTCTGTAGATGTGCAGAAAAATAATTAAAGTACCGGTACCTCTAAACATAGAATAAGACCAGAATGTTACAAGATTTACATTATTTTCTTATTTGACCATCATTTTCGAAGAGAGAAAGAAAGCAGTTTGTGAAGAACTCCTAGTTCTCCAGACAGCTTCATTGACAGGCAGGGAAGGGCAGCCCGTCGGGGAACCCAGGTACTGCACTGGGTTCCTCATGCTTGTGCTGCAGACCAGAAAGCCTGTTCATTAAATACCACCCTTGAATGAAAAAAAAAAAATAGCTAAAATCTAGCACAGATAAATGTTTTCAAGGAATGGACCATATTGTCATTCCACTGATAATCCCATATGGAAATTCTGTTAAATATCCTTGTACTTTGCATATAGTAAAGACTTTCACAATATAAATAGCATGACAAAATTCAACTTCTCATCCTTTCTTCATAAGCACTATAAAAGTGCACATGCTTTAAAGACTATGAGGCTATTTTGGCTGTTTTTCCACATCACAAGAAAGAGCAATGACCAACCAAAAGCACAAGATTTTTTTTTTTTTCTGGAATATAAAAATGCTACTCATTTAATGAACTAACAGTTCTTTTTTAGTTAAGTTCTCTTATTTTTCAAATCATATGGTATTGTTTGCAAAAATATGAAGAACCCCTACTGCTTCTCCTACTGCTATCCTGAATTCCTTACTGTTTCAATCCCTCCTAGTAATTCCCATAATTTAACCTCTATTTTATGCATTATGAATTAACTTCCAAGGTTGTATTGAAAGCTGATATCTTTAAATAAGAATTCAAAATCAGTGTATTTTTGAACTGACTAGCACCCAACATGTATTATTCTATAAATAAATGAACTAAAAATCCTAATTTTGGACTTACGATTTTTTGTGGGGTGCTTTGAGATCAAATGAGTTTAGTAATGGACAGTGTGCTACCCCACTGCCTCCTGTTATAGTTGAGGAATCCCAGAGGCTACTGACTCAATTTCAAAAGCTTTTTGTCTCAATTTTCACAGACATAAATGGGATATGAAAAGCTTGTATACCTTTCACATGTGAAAAGCTATATGAACTTAAAAAAGATCCTCATATCCTCATGGTTCAGAACAAGACTTGGTCCCATTAGGCATGAATGGATGGCTAGGAAAGAGTGCAAAGAGACAAAAGCATATGAAACTTGTCCCCTGTATTCTCTCAATCTCTGTCTGTTTTCAGATAAAGAATTTTCTGCAGCTTAATGTGATTTACATTTAGTATGCAGATATTGCACAATACTCAGTATGACCTTTTTCTAAGTACTTGTCAAGGCTCCCTTTAGACTGAGGTCAGTCTTTCATATCTGCCACTTACAGAGGGGCAATACATGCCCGGTTTCCTGCCCCTTTACCCAAAGTCCCATCATCTGACATCGTTGAGTCCAGCTCTTGCTCTCCTCACTGCTCTAGTAACTAAACACCTGTCTGTATGGACTATGCGTGTTACTTGATAGGGATACCAAGACAAGTGATAGTTTTCCAATATTATCCATTCAGTTTTTATGCCTTGTGTGGAAGAGGAAAGGAGCGGGCCATAGAGGTCGTCAGTGGCCTTAAACCAGATGTCACTGACTCCCATCTGGCCAGATCAACATGGGAGATGTTTGAGCGTCTGCTGCAGACAACCACACCAGGAAGGTAGAAGTAGGATAGACTGAGAAAGCTGGACCTGTTGAGCCAGGGCAAGGGGATGCTGGGTGGGGAGATCTTGCCAGTGTATATCAAAGGCTGACACTTCTCAGTGGTGCCCAATGACAACCTAAAAGGCAGTGGGAACAGATGGAAACACAGAAGATTCTAGTTTTTCCAGCCTCTAAGAATTTCTTCTACTTCTTGCCTAGAAACTCAGATACCTAGACTGAGTTCATGGGGGGAAAATCTCATTTGCATTGTTTAAAACTTTCTATTTTTATGTATATTTTTTCTGTAAATTGCTTTTGTTTTCCTTTTATACTTCTGTTAAATTTTAAATATAGTGCACTGGGGAAACTGTCTGTTAGAACTGGCATTATGCTTTGTTGTGTCAGGCTGGGTCAATAAAAACCTGTTGTTCTTGTTGCAGGTGTTTTTGTTTGGGATCCCCACAGAGAAAGCAAGCACAAACAGCCTTGCCTCTGTTTTTTCCTCCTTCTAGAAATCTGAATAACTTGTTAATGACAGGATATTATTTAATCAGCAGGGCAAATACTATGTGGGCGTTACATGTTTCTTAAACTATACATAATTGATACGGGAAATGCAAAGCAAAGCAAAAAATGACAGAACTAGACTGAGCATTATTAGTTTGTGACTGGATGTACCTTTTTAAAGAACAGATTGAACTAACTCAGTGAAGTGAAAACCTCATCAGATGAAAATGGTTTAACCTACCATTAATATAGAAGATTACCTTGGTGAACATATTTTTCATTAGCAATTAAATAATGGACTTTCTCTCTTCTTTATTTCCAGCATTACTCCCTGATGAAACCAGTTAGCTGATAGGAAATATGCGCATAAATATTCCTCATTGATTCTCATTACCTCATATATTTCTTTTTCATCTATGAAGACAAAGAAAAACATAAATAATTTTTCAAGTGAAATTCTAGCAGGGTGAACACCATATTTCATCTTAATGTGTTAGCATTTGGGAAAAGTAGAAAGAATCAGATGGTGTGGGTGGAACACTGCCTTTTTTTAATCTAGTAATTTAGACAGGGTAGCTTGTACTGCTGAAAGTATAACATTGACTCAGCACTTTTTTGTTTTTAGGGAGAGATAATAACTTTTATTAGATCAATTATTAGATTGGAAAAAAAATTGAAAAACTTTCTGGCCTATCGGTTTTACCTGGGCTGATCATTGGTGCTGGGTAAAGCTCGTGCTTTTTCCTGACTGTAGAATTCAATTACTCTGACCTGTGACCTCTCTGAATGTAAAGAATGATGGCTTTGAAATTAAATGGAGCAGTTATTCACGTGAGAATTGTGGTACTTCCTAGAAATAATACAAGGACCTGCATTAGTGTGGAGCTGCCATTTGAAGACCTTGTGGAAATGGACATGGAAACATGAACAATGAAAAAGAGAACTATATCTGTTTAAAAGTACCTTTTAGCTGTTATGATACAATTATAATAGAAGATTGTTCTACAGTAACTTAGGAAAACAAAAAACAGCAAAAAAAATGTTTTTCTTTCATGCTCTGCATGGGGAGAAGCACTTCTGATTTTTGTGGAAATAGAATATTTTCCAGTAATGATAAAAATACCTGATGTAGGAGAGAAAAATTGTTGGCTAATCAGAGCATATATACATGGCAATTATTTTTCTTTTGGGGGGGGGGAGGGGGGGGGGAAGGTTAGTATGAGGTTATATATTCATTATATGTATCTTTCCTCTGACTATCATCATTAAACCTCAGTATCTAGTCCCACAACAAATACAACCACAGCAATAGAGATAGCTTGAATTTCTCATTAAAATTCTACTTCTACAATATATTTTTCGTCTTAAAATGGAAAAGGGTTCTGAAAATTAAGCTATCTGTATTGTGATTCTTGCGAGAACTCTGAAGGAGGATTTCATTCTTGCGATGACCATAAGCTGCACATGTCAGCATGCAAATCATAGCTCAATGTCCCTGTTATTTAAATAATGTTAATTCAATAACTGTTTCAAACCTAGAGGCAGTAATATTGATGTAATAAATATTAATTAAAAGTTCTTAAAATATTATTACATTGTGAAAGAGCAGACCTTCTAAATTTTCACTGTTTTTTACCAAGTTGAATCAGTTCTTTGCCAGTTAATGTGACATTCTGGGGTTGCCAGTGGTGACCACACACTGACATAGATGCACCTAGTCATTGTAAATAAGTCTATTTGTGAATTTGTAAACAAATGTACAGACTTGCAGACTTATGGGTGGAGTTCTTGCAAAGCCTTGGTGGTTTTCTTTTATTAAGGTTTTGTGGAAGACTTATAGCTGCAGTTTAGATAATAATGAACAAATTAGTTACACAATTATTTGCCGAAGGATATTTTTCTTGGGAACACTGAACACAGTGAACTGTTTGCATGGATTGACTATAAGGACAGAGCAGGTTCACATTGTGATCGTCAGGAGCTCTAGAATTTTGCAGCTTAGCTATGGCCACGTAATTTATAGTCCTCTTGGATCAGATGGTGTCCTCATAACTACTGCATTGGCAGCTTCAGGCATTTAGCTTTTCATTTAGCAATATAAATGTCACTAGGAGTACCAGTAAATACTGACAAATCCCTGAAAAGGTCAGATTGGTTCTATAACTCAAATACCTGTCTGATGCTAATAGCTTTTCAAAGTTTTATGTAAACACTTAAAAATAAACAGCCTTCCATCAGGTCCCTGCAACTTTTTTTTTAATATGCGCCTTTCACTTACACCTGCACTGTCATTGCTTAATGGAGGCTACAGCGTTCATTATAAAAGTTCATTATGGTTAAAAGCATTTAAAGGTGGGGAGATATAATAAAAAAGGCTAAGCAGTCAAACTGAAAACTAAAAGCTCAATGTCCCTGTCCCAGACAACTGCCTCTGTGCTGCTGCAGTAATGATTTATCAGTGACACAGAGCAACTTGCCCTCTCCTCCTGGCTTCATGTTCTTCCACCTTTCTTACTTGTATGTGTTTCATGCCAGGCATAAGAATAATAGTTTATACTTCTGCTTTAAATCTCTATCTGCTGTTTCCCTGAAAAGTTAATATTTTGCATTTCTGTAAAATAAACAAAAATTAAATAGATGCTCAGACACATTAAAGAAGCTATAAATATCTAAAATCATATCCTGCTGCCACCTACATATTAAGAAATCAAAAAAAATGTTTAAAGAAAAGTGTAACAAGCTACTGTAAAACCTGTGGAGTCATAATGTGCCTGACTTTTCCTGCCCATTCCAGTTAAACTTCTGAATTAATATATAAATGCAGTTTTAGTTAGTTGATAATTGCACTGGGGGTTTAAATTTAAATTAGAAACTAAGTCATGATCCTTAAGACTTGTCAAAAATTAACCAGTAATTATGATATGATTTTCTTCCTGTAAGGATACCTCTTTAACTATATTTATGACTAAATTGTCTGACTTTGCTTGGTAGTTTTTACTTAATTTAATCAGTAGTCACATGGTTAGTGAAGATGCATCAATTCAGGAAAGTAAATAAGGATATTTATTTCCACATTTTGTGCATTATGAATTTTGTATCAGAGACGTAGCAGATCAGAAAAGACGGATGAAGTACCTGCAATCTTTCCCTTAATGTGTCATCATGGCTGCATCTACCCCGAGGAGAATGCAGGCGCACAAAATTTGAACTGATTCATTCACCAGACTTTTTCAGCAAGAATTGGCAATTATATACTCTCCTTCAGGTTATACTGGTCTAACAATTCGGTTATGAAAAACTACAAGAGCAGACAAACTATTCACTTAAGCAGATTTTAATTCTATAGGATTTTATTATGCCCCAAGAGTATGATATGTCTAACAGAATTTTTACAAATTACTTGAGAATACAAGTGCCTTGTGCTTAGTGATCTGAAACCCCACCTCTTCCCACCTCTGCTGAACTGAAACTGGAGGTATTAAATGCAATTAGATTTTTTTTTCTCTGATCAGCTATCACATCTCGTACATGGTTTCTGCATTCATTCTGCACTGTTGCTAAATTTTCTGACAGTGACGGTGACAGAGCACTGGAACAGGCTGCCCAGAGAGGTTGTGGAGTCTCCTTCCCTGGAGATCTTCAAGACCCGCTTGGATGCAGCCCTGTGCCACATGCTCTAGGTGACCCTGCGTGTGCAGGGGGGTTGGACAAGATGACCTCTAGATGTCCCTTCCAACCTTAGGCATTCTATGATTCTATGATTATTTGGATTATATATACTTAAAACTCAATTAAATCACAATTTAAACATCAGACTATAATTTGCTACTTCTTGAATTGAAGAGAGAGTGAATTTTCCCTTTTGCCTCTGGGATTCCTTGTTTCACTGTCAGTGACAGCAGTCGGGTGAATAGTTTTTAATAAAACCTAACGAAGTGTAGATTTTTTTTAAAGTATACTAGCATAAAGAATTGTCTTAAAGATACTGTCAGAGTAGCACAATTTTTTTTCTGCTTTAAAATCTTACACATCTAACAAGAGTTTCCTTATTTCTTCAAATACTTAAGAACTACTTTGACCTATGATTTCTTTTTCACATTGAGAAATGGTTCAGAAGTGAGAACTGTGTAGCCTTAAATATTTTAAGCATAAACAACATTTTAAAATCACATTTGGACTGAATAAAGGCTGAAATTTCAGGCCAATTGACGACTCCAGTACCCAGACTCAGCAAATAGCCCTGGCTGGTGGGGAAACCTGGAAACCTTAGACTCCATTAATTGAAACTCTCAAAATCATCAAGCTCTGAAAGAGAAGGAGAAAAGGAAGACAACAACATCAGAGGAAAACACGCTGTTAACAGGACTGTGGATTTTGAGAGGTTCCTTGAAATCTGGACTAAATTAGTTACAGCAAAAGTAAATGCATTAGCATGGCATAGTGTCTAGGTTTCCATGTAGTGCCACGCGAACAGCTTCGTTTTTGTTGTCTATGGCATGACAGGAAGAGGAAACAGAAATGCACCATTGCTTAAAACTTGTTCAAACCTGAGGTATATAATGTGTTCTAATAGTTGGTTAGTGTTTTTTGCACCCAAAGCAGTCAAAACTTATCTCAGTATTAGAAAATGATAGTTTGCCATCTAGTTTGTTCTGCAACATGCTTTTCCATGCCTGTACAATAGAGAAAGAAAAAATAAATAAGTTAGTGAACATACTGAAACATATTTAAGGCAATAGAATGTTCCTTGTTTCTTCTCTTTCTTCCTATGTTGCCCTCTTTGGTAGGAGAGCTTCTGGGAAAAGCCATTCATTACTATTTTCATATTCACTATTTTTCACTGAACATTATTACTTTTGGTTATCAATCATCTTAAGAAGCCCTAGAAAAGGGAAGAGGGCAAGAAGCAGTTATTAAGAAACTAGCTTGAACAAGGATTTTCTATTTATTCTTTGATCACCAGGCTTCAGTGGGCACGTTTCTGTTTGACTAAACCCATAAATTAATATTGTCTCAAGAAGAGCCCAAGTGTCAAGAACTGAAATGTCATTATTAATTCCTCTTAGTAAAATTAGCTTAGGGTGTTCTTTTCTAAAGATAAATATATTTAGATAAAATAAATTAAATGGCATTTCTCTAGGTAATGAACAAAAAGTCTTTCTTGCTCTCTTAAGACATGGAGGAAGATCAAAATGTTTCAGCTGAGGCTTAAAGATCAAAGTCCATTGAGGCAGTGGGAAACAGACGTCTCTTTGTTCTTCTATTTAAGAGCTATATGGAATTGCAAGGTGTTGAAAATATGTGCTACTTTGGAAAATCATATTTTAATTACTTCACTTTTTTGCATATGGGGAAATTGGATGTATACATTTAAAATAATAGTGTTGCTTAGATATGCAGTATCATTATGAACTTTTATTTTTCTCTTCTTGAATGCTACAGTTAAAAGCTTACATAGTTGACATAATTTAGTTTAATCTGTTATTTTTCCATTTCCAGCCTAATGACAGTTTGTGAAAGGCTGAAAGAATACTACAAAAATAAATTATCTAGGCTACCACAGGCGGTGTGAACTGTAGCTGGAAATCTCTGTCCTTGTACCGATTACTTTGTGAAAGACGCCATACAAAATAATTCACCTGCATCAAACCTTCCTGAGGAAAAGGAGGGAAAAAAAAAAAAAAAGGAAAATTCAAGTTAAAGCTAATGCTCTTTAGTAGTAAGTGCAGCCAAATAGGCAGGCAAAAAAGAACCATTAAGGGCAGTTTTTGCTTTTGCAAGTGGAGTCACTAATATTCTGACATCCTGCCTGAATCAACCCCGTTCACATCTGAATGATGACCTGCTCAGTGATGGCAAAACTGTTTTTTCAACCCAATCATCTAGGCTATTGCAGCCTGCCAACATCTACAGCTAGGCAATTTAAAGATTTCCTGTTCTTGAGAACCTGATAGTCATACAATGATCAGTGTGGGATTGGTAGGGAGTATGTGGCCATTCTTGAGAGTAAGCAGTAACCTAGAACCATTGCCTTTCTCATTCAGCCTTTCTGTGTGTATCTAGATCCTCAACTCTCTTTTTCAAACAGCTGTTCATTTTAATGTTGCATGACAAAATATTTTAGGACGGGATTTTACTTGTTCCACAGAAAAGAAGAAAAAAAATATATATAAAGTACACATATAGCTTGAAATGACATATCATTTTATAAGAAGTGCATTGAGTCAACTTTCACCACCACAGTTTTTTAAATCAGTGGTTAGAAGCTAGTACGTGTGAAAGGGAAATGGTAATATTGTTCAAAATTCTGCTGTGATTTTCTATCTTCATCTTTTTTTCTTGGGAGGAATAACCCTAGAATATATGTGGTACTTTCTCTGTTTTTTAATAATGAGATTATGTAGTGAGGCAAAGTAGGTAATTACAGGAGTTGTTACCATTTGTTGCGTATCTTTGTTTTGAAGATATGTGTTAAAAAATTACATTAACATAAAAAAAACAGATTTTTTTATATGTGCATCAAGTCCAAGTCTACAATTTAAAGTGTGACTTTTTCTATGAAAAAGTGATAGTGTAATTAACATTTTAATTGAAAATATTGTCACTATTTTTAATTATATTGATTTTAATTTAACTTCATGAAAATAATCTTTTGATGGAAGATCTATTAAAAAAAAAGGTAGTTTCCTGGTTGTAATTTAGTGAATAAAAATGAACCTGAAAAGAAACATTTCCGAATGGGTTCTAATTATACCTTGAGTTGACAGTTAAATGCAAAAGGTGTTGAAATTGATAGAAAGCCTCTTAATCTGACTTGATTGCAAATAAAATTGCAAAAATAAGTTGCTAAATTCTCCAGTCTTTAAATATTAAATTAATAAATTTGACTGTGTCAATTTGTGATGGTTCTGAATGTAAAAAAGAAGAATGTATCTTTTTATTAATTTGCTTAAAAGAAAGGGTAGTATGCATACGGTGAAAAAATTCAGAAATAGTTGCATGTTTTAAAAATATGAAAACCAAACTAAAATTAACACTTTGAAATTTAGGTTTCACAGAGACTTTCAGATGAAGTTATATATTAAGTAATGTATTAAGCAGAGTTCTCTATTTCTTTTTTTTTTTTGATATTATTTTATCCGGAAGCTTTAATACTCATTACATTCCTCTAAGACCTGAAAGAGGTCTTTATGAGAAAACGTCTCATATCCCTGCCTTTCTTATGAATTTGCTGGAAAGCTACTTGAAAATACATTCTTTCCCTAGAGCTCTGAATGAGGTACTGAAATTTTGACAAGAAATTTTATGGAATAAATATTAATTTTACTGCTCCCTATGGAAGAAATACCAGTGCTTGAATATCGTGTAGTGATTTTTTACTTCTTTTTTCCATGAGCACCAGATGACTGTCATGATCTGTTGAAAAATACTATATTCATCAACGAAGAAAAATATCTGAATATATGTATTATACAAATGTAAATCAAATATAAACATTCAATATATATTGGAACAAAGCCCTACTTCCTCCTGAGGTCTATTCATGTACACTTCATGATTCCCTTCCTGATTGATGATGTGAGAATTATTCTGAAGGCGCATCAGAGAAAATATTGCATATATTTCAATTAAAGTAGCAAAGCAGATACTAATACTTCTAAATATTCTAATAATTCTAATTATTCTAATAATTCTAAATATTTTTCTCCAGTATGACATTAAATAAAATCGAGTAACTGAATTAGTACTGAATGCTCCTAAAGTATGTGATCGCGGAAAACTGAAAACTGTTAAGAGAGCTTACATCACATTACTTATATTTGTACAGCCCTCCTTCCTTTCCTTTAAATTAGCATATTAACCTACATTTAAGGTTAGCTAGCCCCAAAACTATGATTTTGAAGCATACAAAACAGTAAAATAAAATAAGATTACACTGTAAACAGAGAAACCTTATTACTGCTGGGTAAGAAAGATTTAAGTCTTGCAAACAAATCCACTCTGATCTTAGCAAGATGTCCTTTCTTAAAGTCTTATTTCCTTTTCAGTCCAGCAACCTGGGTTCTTGGATAGAACAAATCTTCCCATTTTTTCCCATCTCTTTTGATTTCTGGTCGTGGCTCTGTCCCTGTGTCCGTCCCTGTTCTTGCAGGGAGCTGCTCTGTGCAGCCTGTGGGCACCGTGCAGCACTCACACCATGGGCCATCCTGGACACCTCCATTCCCTGCTGAAGAGGCTGCTCGACTGTGTACGTCTGTGCAGAAAGGCAAATTTGCAGCTGTCTGCTCTCTCTTGTTCATGCAAGATGCTCTTTAGCAGAACAATATACAGTGTTTGTTCTTTTTGTTCTGCAAATTAAAAAACAAGCTATTTTCTCCTTTTTCCTTTTTTTTTTTCACTCTCCTTTCTGATTCACTTCCTCCACTATAATGCCTGGGGAAAGGATAAAGAAACCTGTAACCTGTTGAACATTTCCTCAATGTGCTCTTCATCTCCTTTAGCTGATTCTGGGACATCTTACAAATTCCATTCCCAGAAAAGCACTTTGATGTGTCTTTATTTCATTAATGTACATTGATGATTTTAGTATGAAAAGAGGGAAGTCAAATTCATTTCAAGCTCTATTAAGCACATCCATCCTCTCTCCACCCTCCTATTTGCCGGAAAGGAAGAGGATAAGATAGTAAACAAAAAAGTTTGAGGCTTTATACAGATTTTTACAATTTTGTAGAATTTTTTAAGAGTTTTCCATCCATACAGTAGTTCTCACTGCACGGTTAAGGCATTCAGAAGCCAGTACATACAGTGCTGTGAATGATTGAACATGTATGGAATATGTCAGGAGCCATAATATGGGAGAATATTTGCAATTATACAAACCTCAAAATACTTGTGAAGTTTTAAGTTATAGAGAATATGAGAAAGATTTTTTTTTTTTTTTAATTTAAACTCCATGTATGAAATGTTTGCAGACTACTGCAAGAATGTGTTGTTGTTCTGTTGTATTGTTCCCCACAGATGAGCAGCAGGTCTGTTCAAGTAGTGACATCTTGGATGAACTCAGAAGCAAAAGCCATCCTCTTAATCCCTAACTGCAGGACACACCTCCATCAGAGAGAGAATAAATCCAATCTTGCCAACCTGCCAGGCACAGAAAGACAAACACTTGTTAAAGTAGATCTCTGCTTATAGAGAAGGAGAAAAGCTTGTTACACTATGTACAATTTTAAATTTAAGCCTTACAGCAAGGGTGAAACCTGCTTAGGAACATTTTCACTAAAGAATTTTCTTTGCCATAACTAGATTTGTTCTAAAATGAAGCTATTCTTCAGTCACGGGTGTAAGAGATTCTGTGAAAGCAGCTGCAATGGAACTTTAAATTAGTGATTCCTACTGGAGCATTAAATGAGGATGCTATTTTTCCTCCATCCTGATGTATTTCAGAACTGTTTGAAATCACTTAAGGCAGCAATATAACAATTTAGAAGTAATAAAAATACCATCTTCTACTCACATCCTTTCCTTTCCTGAAAGATTAAGTTACTGTTAGAACAATTCTTTGGTTGCAGATCTAAAATTGAAATGGTGGGGCAGAAGCCATAATGCTACAGAACCTGCTCTCTGTAAAGTGAAATCGTTCATGTAAGATCTGCATGATCAGGTGTAAAGTTTTTACTCAACTTAGCTATAAGAAATATATTTCTAATTACTCAAAGCAAAACCAAAAATATTAATATGAGAAACAGGAACAGGATTTTTCTCTAGTGAATAAGCTAGTCTTATTTCTATACTGAAAAGGCATATATTGATATATTAAAATTACTATGAGAGATTTGATTTTGCAAGGTATATTGCCAAATTTCTGCATAAACTGTGCAAAATGTTCTCAAAACCAAAATATGGCTGTGTCCCACTAATATACGTGTAATGATGAGTACAACATGATCATAATATTTTAGTCCTAAAGCTGTAGCAAACTTATTTTTCCAAATGTAACTCTGTGTTTTAACCATCAGATAAAGTTAACTGCATTTTCATTTTTTAGATATTTTCTTGTATCTCTATTAATCCAAACTGACTCAAAAAATCCCAATTAAGAATAAATCCTGCAAAAACTGATTTTTTAATTTTCTGAATTTTCCCAGTCCGCTTCACCTCTCTTCATTTTTACTCACTTGCTAGGAGCAAGTGGCAGAGCTAATTATATGCATAAAACAAAGCAATTGCAAACTTGCATTGTATTTTAGAAGTTACATATTCTTTAGGAAATACTGGAAAAAAATGTATAAGAAAATTGCAAATTGGGATTTATTTATTTATTTATTTATACATTTAACTCTTTCTTCAAACTTTGATGTCAGAAAAATTATGCTGACTTTAACCAAACCTGGAGGGTACTTTCTGTTGATTATATAGGGGACCTGTATAATTTGGTTTTCTGGTAAACTGTTTCTGTATTTTTTCCCTGTAGAAATCCTACTGAGAATCATCTGAAAAAAATGGCTCTTAACCATAGGATGTTATAAAAGCTTGTAGTAACTCATTTTTTTTGAAATTGTCCATGAAAGCAGGTACTCAAAATAACAGCAGTGAAAAGGTAGACTAACTGTGCTCGTCTTAAAAAAACTTAAAAAAAAAAAAAAAAAAAGAGAGAGAGAGCAAAGAGAGAAAGAAAGAAAAAGAAATCCACAGTAAAATAGCCTGACATTATAAAAACATAAGGCTGTGCAGGAAACCCACACCCTGGGATACTCCTTACAAGAATCTTCAACTAGAAATAATAATTGAAGGAAAAGTGTGATTCTGTGATCTGTAAAAGGAAGTCTTCTGTCAATCTGGGTGACTGATCATATTCATGTGTTGGACAACCTATAGCATTAGGTGGATACGTTCTGCCAAATGAACTGCCCCTCATGGCCAAATAAGTCTCCAGGCACCAGGAACTGATTTTTGAGTTTTGTAGGAGTTAAGACCAAGCTCTCCAGAAGATCTCTAACTCACTCAGGTGTTTTAACTTCTCAGCAACTTCCATGTGGATGGTTGGAATAGCTGTTGGGGTAGCTGGCAGAGACAGACTAAGAGGAAGCATGCACATGCAAGCTGCATTTTGCATATAAAGCAAGGTTCTCCCTTGCTTTAGAGAGAAGAATTCAAATTAGTATAGGGTATTCCCAGGTAATGTAGCTTATCAAGGTCTGTTTAAACCAAAATGTTGTGGAGTGTTATGGAGTAAGGGAAAAAAAAAAGAAAGACATAGCTACTACAATTAAGCTTCTGCTGGATTTCAGTGGAAATTCTAGAATCACCGAGGCACACAATGGAAAAGTCTTCCATGGAAATAGTGAGAGAAAATAAAATCTCATTAGTTTTTAGGTGCAGTTTGATCACTTTAGGAAAAGCAGACTACATCTGCAGAGGCAAGACCGAATGCAAAAGCTTTTTCTCTGTTCATCACTCACATTGAGACACTCTTAACTCATGTGGAACACTCTCCCCAAGTAAAACTTCTTTACAACTATATCCTATATTAACTCTGCTTTATGTGGTGTTATTCCACCTCTATGCTCACTTAAAAAAAACAAATCTAAGATCTTTGTTCTGTTTTCTACCATATTTGCATGTTGTAATATTCTTTTAGAAAGTAGGCATTAGTTTCCAAAGAAAATCTGGGCATTGTACCCAAAGCAGTTTTTCTGAAGCCTTTCCCTTGAACAACTTGTACAACAGGAGGGATTTTCAGTTCGAGCTTCTGTTTTGTCACTGGAGTTCAGACAGTGCCTTTTCAGACGGTTTATTACAGTGTGTGAGGGACAGAAAAAGAATTGGTATATAAACATTATACATGCTGCTTAGCACATTATCTTTCCACTGCTTTCTTTTTGAAAGCACAGAATCTACTGTCATGTTCTGCATTTACCATAACAAAACTAATTCAAATTGACGTTTTCATCATGCTTTTGGCATACAAAGCAGATGGATTCCTAAAATGAAATGTTAAATAAAGCAATTAACATATGTTTATAAATTAAGTAATCTAAGTGATAAGATAATTGGAATCTGTAAAGAGGAGTGAAAACATAAAACTTAACAAAGGAATTTCATAGATCAGCACATACTAGGATAAGCCTTTTCTGGCAGTCCATATAGACAAGTCATTTATTTTGATTCCTGACCCCTAGATTTCCACAGGACAATTTTACAGGTGTTAAGTATGTACAGTTTGACTACAAATGCCAAAAGCATTAGGAATTTTGTGGTGATAAAACAGATTAGAGTGATAAGATGAAAAGAAAATTTTTAGACAACTAAATGGCTTTGTGGGACAAATAGTGAATTTGTACAAACTGGAATTTAAAGCTTGTATAGTGAAACACAACATATATATGTAAGGTTTATATTTAACATGTAGCTTTGATTTCAATTAATTCTGCATGTATTTAGCAGTGATACAAGCAGAACTAAATTAATGTAGGAAAACTTCAGAGTAAACTAAAGCTTTCACCTCAGTAAGAACTAGATGAGTTACCTGTCACGCTGTCCTGCAGGAGTTGAACATCAATCATCGCTCTCGTGTTTGAAGGGCTCTTCTTTTTGGGTCCGCTGCACTCTTCTGTTGATTTGTCAAACCAACTGTCATAATAAAGTTAACCTTAAGGCAGATGTTTTAAACTTACGCTTAATATCAAATTCATTGCATCCGAAGAAAATGATCCTTTATTTCCAACTGCAGTTGGAAAAGTGCATAGTTTATGCAAAAGATAGTATCTCTACTTAATATACTTTGTCCTGGTTTATGATCTCAGAGTGGAAGCCTCTGAGTATCTAGAGGCTCAAGGTTTGCCAACATTGTCACTGCATTTTCTGATGATGTTTTCTGAGCTCCTGGGCCAGAAACACTGACATCTCCCTTCTCACTATTTCAATACATTGTCCATCACAGCTGCTTAGTATAGTGACAAGATGCTAATGGATAGTTCACTTATTCTCTATGCAGAAATTCTTTTTCTAATATTGGAAATAGAGATGTGTAGGTTTGGAATTTCTAATTTTTCATGTAGGATGGGTTGTTTAGCAATCCTACATGTTCAACTTTTCATATAAAAATTGAAAAATTAAATAATGACCGATTTATTTCTGTCTTTGATATTTTTTATCAAAGTAGCACAAGAAGATATAAAAACTATAAGTAAAAGTCTACTATATTTTTATTTCAAGGAGTTAGAAATGTTTAGCATGCTAAAATAGTTAAATAAATGGGTAGGTTTCCATCTTTTGCTGTAGCATCATTTCCACATGCAGAAAATCTTTCATAGGTATATGTACATATACACAAGAAAATATTCTTAAAAATCAAGAGATACTTATTAGTCTTTATAGACAGGGCTTAAGGATTAATATATACATGTATTACATATGCAATTAAGCTAAAATGTTTTTCTCTGATATTGAAAAGATGGTAATACTATTTTTTTCATTGAAGCAGAAAAGGTTGTAGAAAGGGCCAATCATATTCAGTTCTTGCTATACGTCTTTGCATATAGGTATAATAACTTGTCAGATATACATGGTTATGTGACCCTGAAAGACCACAGTCAACAGAAAATATCAATTCAGATCGATGCTGATACCATCCTCATATCGAATATGTTCACTCACCAACCATTTTCACCAGAAAAAAAGACACCTACACAAAAATGAAAATGCTCTAGTAAAATTATTTATAGTGCAGCATAACTCTGTTATATGATTTCATCTTTGTTAGCATTAAAACATTCTGACATTTCCTAATTAATGCTATTACATATGCTAATTCTTGGTAAGAGGGGTCCAAAGAGCACAGCTGAGAACATTCTGTCTACTTTGCATAATTGCTCTGAGCAGCTGTATACCTTATTTCTTCAATACAAAACAGTAAATACCACTTAAGCCAGATAAAGATTTGCTACTGCCATTTTCAATCAGTAGCTGATTGAAATTACCATGTATAAAAATACATTTTTTTCCTTAAGAAATTTGAATTGATGTTTCTTTATCAGATACTTAACTTCACATGCAGGTCTTTTATAGCAGGCATCTGACAATTCATTTTTTCCCTTTTGTTTTGCTCTGCTGTGTCATCAAATGACTATATTTAAAGTACATGCAGTGTAGCAAAGACATTCCTGTGGTTAATTTTTTATTAGATAAGTTTGTATGGCCTGAAAGTTTATTCTAGTGCTTTTAGATAAAACTCCTTTTAGAACCTAAGGGAGTGTGAGACAAAAAATGAAGACTGCATGTGCTATGCACGGTTAAATGAAAGGCTGCAAATTTTACTATCTTTTCATGGATAACTTTCAGAGTGCTATGCAAAAATAGTGTTCCCCGTGGCAGGGAGCAGATCTTACGAGGGCTCTTGGCTTGATTTTTAATCATTAAAATCACTGAGGAAACCCTCATGCTAATGTGTCACTGCTGGGTCCTGTGGGTGACAAGGGATGTGCAGGGAGGGCCCTTGGGGGATGTGCTACCCTCTATTCCGCTCTGCCTCCGCAACCACTTCTAACTCTGCAGCCCTACCTGTTCCCACTGCTGCTGAGAAGCCTGATTGGGAAGAATTCCTGGTTTAAAATAAGTAAATAAATAAAGGTTCAACTGTAATTTTTCCTGCTCACTTTTCAGCCCCAGAGAAAGGATTACACAAGTTTTCAGAAAGATCTCAAGCCCCCTTGCCAGTTTGAAGACAAACATAGAACACTTCCCTGAGTATTAGCCTACATATTTACGAGTATTTTCAGATTTACTTCTGATTTCCCTCTTCTTGATGAAGACAGCATTAACTTTCCTATACAACAAAATAACACATTGTTTTTCTAGGGTAGATGGATGATTGTTGTGCTGCTCTTGTGCGGGTTTCCTTTCCCATATGGCGTGCCTCTGGCAAGCTCTGGAATGTGCTGCAGCTTCACTCGCCATCAGTGCCATGCTATCATACTACCCTCTCATATGATAAATCAAATCACTGCTTTGTCAGGAATGATGAAAACAAACTGATCTTTTAACATCCTGCAGTAATGAAATGCTGGCACTTTCGACACCCGTATACTCTGTGCATATATATTATACTTAGTCTATTTAAGGCAATCCCTGGACTTGCTCAGACTTTGCATTTGTGTGTGTTCTATGACAGAGTAGTGTCCACAGTTTATCACTATTTCTAATGTTATATGTATTGCAACAAAAGCAGCTCTGGTGCCCAGACCTTAGCAGTTTCTATTCCCAGGGATGTCTGCAGCTAAGCACAAATTATGTCTTTAAACCATTTACACACTCTGGCTTAAATCCCTTATGAGCCTTGTGCCATTGTACTTGTGTGCATGCACACAAATTGAAATGCAATAGAAATGCTTTTGCAAAGATTATTTATTGGCTGCGACACACGACTCTGGTACCACTTCTCCTTTCTATCCTGATGCCCTTACCAGGAATGCAGTAGCGCTCAGACACACCGTGCCTTTCAGGGCAGCAATAACCCCTACTTGGTGTCACACTCAGCACCACGTAGATAGGTTTGCCAGTCCTTCACCAAGGTTAATAGTGACAGAGAAACCAGCAGGTCTGTTGGCTAATGCCTTTGTCAGCGTGACCTGTAAAGAGATTGCTGAAATACTCCAGTAGTTTATAAAAAAACATCTGAAACACACAAAGCAACTGTTTGCTTCAAGTTTAAGCTGCTTATATTTTAACAGCTGTGAGGTGTCACTTTGTGTCAGACCCTTTCATGTAACTTTCATATTTGCAAATTTTATTTATAATAAAATATGACTGATAATAATTGAAGAGAAATATTTTAATTAGAAAATATGTAGTGTTATAGCCATGTTATCTCGCTGTGTGCTTTGCTTTCATCTGTAGGTTCTTTGCAGCTTTTATAATGTCCAACCATAAAGAGACTGTACATGTCATTAGTGCTAGTGTTCAGTTTGATGCTTTCCTATCACATTAGTTTGATGCTTTTCTACATTTTTTATAGGCAGAAAGATAAAAGATTTCTATAGATTATCATGAAGCAGATCTCACATGGTAAAAGTAACAAACAAGTCTTTGTCAGCAGAAACTTGGTCATTGCTCCAGTTGAGTCTTATGCGATCAAAAATGTCTTTACATTATTTAAGGCTGAGTTTATATCAGTGTAGAGTTGTGGAAAATCTGTAGCTTCTGACTTCACAGAAGCTTACTTGATCTTCACAGATTCTAACATTATTGGGCATTTTTTTTCTCCATCTTGGCACTCCGTCTTAGCTTAGTTACTTCTTATTTTACGTAATATTTTAGACAAATTTATTTAATAATTCTAAGGATCAGGAATACATTAAGGAATGACACCAATGTTTGCCATAGACCTCCATTCTTGATATCTTTTCACAGAAATCTGAACATCCTGTTTCAGGTTTGTATATAGTTTTATACACCTGCCCATAAAAGTAACTATATATTTATATCGCAAAAGAAAAATATAAATATATATATATATATGAGAAATATATATATAAATATAAAAATTATAAAAATTATAAAAATATTTAAAAAATGAAAGCAAGTCATGGAGGTCAATGGGATGCATTTTTGTTTATTATAATATAGCTAGAGTTAGGTCTGTGATAGGCAATTTTGAAAATCCAGTCTTGTATCTATGTTTATCAGCATCTGTATTTATTAGCATCTATATTTATTAGCATCTATATTAATTTCAAAAAGAATAAAGTTCTGTAGGTTTTACTAGCAAAATGTATCCTTGGTAAATATTTTTGATCTCACCTTTTGTGCTTTTTCCCATATAATACACCTGTAATATATAGACTTTTTATAGTCTACATAATAATATCCACAACTCATCTGAATTTTTCTTCCACTGGTTAAGAAATGGTAACAACAGTACTATTAATAGAAGCATGCACCACATTAATAGAAGATTAAATGTCTTCCAGAAAATATTTTCAATTCAAAGGGTTTTTTTTTTAATTTCTAATTACTTTTTTTTACTTTTTTTGATAAAACATATTTTTTTCTTTTATATTTCTTCCACAAATGTTATTTTTATTTTTGCTTTCATCTTGTGCGTGTTACCTGTGAATGTCAGAGATTGCTGTTTCCTTTGCTGCTGGCAGTGTTTGCACTAGGAGTCTCAGTAAGAGACACGGCTTCCTCAAAAGTCTGGCTGAGCTTGGCCTAGGACTAGTATCCTTTTTTTTAACCTCTTTTGTCATTAAAAATCTGTCAATAATTGATACCATTTATCTAAAGTGATCAAGATAACAGTAAGTGAGACCTCATAGGCTTAACAAAGAGAAAGGAGCGATTTTGAAAATTAAGGAAACTGTCAGTTTTGGAGAAGAGAAAGTGGGGAACAGGGTTTTGCACAGGTTTTTAGCTCTTCCTGAGGTGTGAGACACAATCTGCCTTTATGTACCCATGTTTCTGCAGCTGTTGCTTCCCGTGCAGAGTTTGCTGGGGCCGTGAACAGCCCAGGCCAGCTCACCTGCTCCTGCTGTGCTCTGCAACACGCTGGGGAGGGCAATCAGAAAACAAGAGTGAACCTGTAAGAGACCTATCACCCACAGCCCGTGCTGTGTGCCAGCTTTGGCCTATTTTATTTTCAAAGGCTCACACAGACAAGGTCATACACTGTGACAGGCAGCAGTGACAATGAATAGATCCTACTAAGTGCAGAAACTACCCACCAATTCTTTGAAACAACCACCGCAAACAATACTGGGCAGCCATTCCACAAAAAAGCTTCAGTGATATCTCACATATCTCTATTTAGGCACTTAGTGCGATTCACAAAACTGATCTAGATATATAAAATGACCTTGCAGGAAACAATGGTGCTGAAACATGCACCAACCCCTGCATGCTGAACTGTAACACATCAAAGTCAGTGAACAGGAAAAGTCAAGGAACAAGGAAAGGTGGAATCTAAGTAAATTTGTTACTCTGCACTATTTCATCATATTTCTGTTTCCTGTAGGTAGTCCTGTCTGGGAAACTGAAATACATAGCCTACCACATGTACGTAAGTGGATTCAGTATGGCCAGGGAATGCTGATGAAATCAGATTTTGTGCTGGACATCACTGTCTTGAATTCAGGACACACTGTTTAATCTGTCAGCAAGCTATAGAGCTGAGATAGAGCATGTCCAGTACTGGAATGTGAACTGCTGAGAGACATTATTATCTCAAGCCTTCAGTGCTGAAAGGATCTCAGTTTAACATGTCTTGAATCACTCTCATAAGCTTAAGCAGTTAAAATGGTTCATACAGAACTAAGTCGTGGACTTTCAGTGAACTAGGTGGTTGACTTTGATATTTATTAATGCAAAATGCTATATAAGAGCTTGGTATATAATGCCATCTGCTGGCATTTTATTTGCTATTTATGTATATTGACTACGTCTAGCCAGAATTATTTAATAACATTTCTTTTTGCCTAAAAATGCAAGCCTGTAAAGAAGACCCTTATACTTAATTTAACGGATGTTCATTTTAAGGAATGCATCATTTAAAAATTGTGGAAGAGAATTTAGATATTTAATCTAGTATTTTATCAAATATGTATTTTAATGTTTGTGCTACAGACAATGATAAAACTACCTTGAATGAAAATACCGATTTTAATCTCAGTTTTAATATCAAATATAAAGATTTTTAATATCAAGTATCAAAGAAATTATGCATTTTTTTCTTCATAAGACATTAAAAGCCTGAGTTTAACTAACTGAATTGAGCCTCTAGAGAATGAGATCCAGAATAAGCCATATCAGTTTAGTTTTCTATATAGTGATATTTGTGTTTGAGTTAGCTGACTAGTAATCAATCGAATCAATGGATCCTGTGGTCCCTGTGTCCTCTCTGACAGACCTGTGTAGATATTTTGGGTAGCTCGGATGACTGAGTATGTAAAATGTCTTAGATGCTTAAGGATATTTAGGAAACAGGACTAGATCCCCATAAATATGAATTGGAGCTTAAACGTTTTTCATAGACCCCCTCTATGAAGACTGTTGCATTCAGCTGCCTAAATGTCAAAGTGAGCACAGGACAGTGGCCTTCCTAAAATAGTCATCTGAGGACATGAGGATGAAGCCCCCCAGAAGTGATGCTCTGTCTTGTTTGACCAGAAAGGAAGCTGAATTAACTAACTTTAAGATGCCTCCAGTCAGGAAAAAGTGAAGCATTCTGTAGTTCAAAAATTTCTAGCATTTTTAAATTTTGCAGGAAGACAGAAAAAGAATGAGCTATAGTATTTAAGGTGCTCATTTAGAAGAACAGTATAAGGAAAAATTGCTAATATACAATTTGACTTTTGAATCTCTATAGATCATGTTTGCCATTATCTTTTATTATTTTAAAAAATTGATTGTATAAAGATTGTTTAAGTTACTCATTACATTAAGCTTAAAGAAATGGATGTATTGAGAAAGTATTGAGTAAAGGGTAAGTAGGCTGCTTGGAGCAGATTACTGGGTATTTCATAATATGTATGAAAAATACAGAGTAATTGATCTATGAGGAACAAAATTACGGTAAGATATCTCTGTAAGACTCAAAGCGTTATATAGAATTTTACCAATTTGAAAGAGAATAATTATGAGTAGATCTCTAGAATTTCAAATAGGATCTTTCTTGGTTTTACAATGTTAAATTAGTCAGACACATTCAACATGTCTAAGTGATGTTTGAAATTTTAAACAGGCCCATTTATTCTTTTATTTGCCCAGCTTGATTTTGCTTTTCTTTGTTTCCTTGTTTGTTTTCTTGCTTGCTCATTTGAGGTCTTTTTGCATTTGTAGATTTCTGCAATTAACCCAAAGGAAACTGCACATGGAAGTCACAGCCCCTTTAAGATAGGAGTGTTTCTCATCTAGTCCTTTATTTCGGTGCCATATTTCTAGGCATAATCTGTTGTGGTTGAACAGTGGGCATGTAACATTTGAAACATCCTTACAACTTGTTCCTTCTTGTTTAAAGAAAAAGAAAAGTTAGTTAGTTTATACTATTGTGTAATGCATGCTATGCTTGCCTGAAGGAAAAGGGAAAACCAAGTTATTTCAGTAAACATTTTGTCACAAAAATAGGTATAACAGAATTTAAGTTCTTATTTTGCTTTTTAAGTCTATAAACAGAGGAAGGAATAGCTTGGCTTATTGTGCTTTTACATTTCACCATGTATACTTAATATCTGAAAAGTAGATAGCTAACATGCTTTCTGATCAATAGACAGAATTATGCTGTGCAACATTTGTTGGAACATTTGTTTCGGAAAATATGGAAGAATTTTATTTCCTTTTTATCTTGCTTTTAGAAATAATGCAATTAGTTTCAGACCTTAGGCAAATTAGCAGACTGTGCCTCCTAAGCAGGCTGTGCCTTTTTTAAGTGCACTGCAAAAGAACAAAAAACATTGACATAGAAATGAAAATAAGCTTTTGTTTCTTATTTTGATGGTGCAATGGCTATTGCTTTGTAGGCATACCCCCTACCCACCTATTCAATTTAAAGGCCATTTGAATTTGAACCGATGGCCTTACTGAAAAAAATATATATATTTACACATTGATCTGAACACTTACAGAATTAAACTTAATTTGATTTTTTTTAGCAAATCTGAATTTACATATTTCCACTGTGAGAAATTTACATCAGTTTTATTTTCACTCATGAATAAACTCATGAATAAACAAATCCATAAGGCAAACTACAGAATAATAGTGGTAATATTAATGGCTTTGGTACCCACAAGGCAAACTTCATTTTTTTTTTTTTTAAACCTCTCTTGCTGTTGTTGTGGTGTGGATAATGGGGGGGTAAATTTGGTAAGAGATGAATCCCCTGCCACTTCAGACGATCCTCAAAAGTTAGAGGGACTAGGGGTGGCTAGACTCGTCTCTTAATAGGGATACCAAATACTGTGTT
The DNA here is from genome assembly GCA_034781795.1 of Crypturellus tataupa. NCBI lineage: Eukaryota > Metazoa > Chordata > Aves > Tinamiformes > Tinamidae > Crypturellus > Crypturellus tataupa. The sequence continues at coordinate 764,158 of JAWLRI010001049.1, read as the reverse complement.
AGCTATACACCCAAATCTGACAGTATTGGATTCACCAACAGTCTGTTGACTGTAGGTGTGATTGCCTTCAAAACAAGTTAATTGAAAATCTAGAGAGCATGCTCAGTGAGGAGCTGTGTTCAGTGAGATGGGTTTGTGTACTGGCGTTATAATGAGATTAGAAGGAGGAGACTTTTGAGCAAAGTCAATTGGAAGGAACTGATCTGCCACTATTGTTGGCCCAGCACCAGACATCACATGATGTGACTTATCAGCTGCATGGTACCACCAGGCTTCCACCTCTGCAGGGAGTACAACAGAGTTTGAGCGCAGTGTCTTCCCTCCGCTCCTCCTTCCGTTCACTGGTTGTCTGCACAGAACCATCAGATTATCCCCTCCACAGGGAAGCCAGCAAAGTTTGGCCATGGTGTCTCAGTTCTGCTCCACTCTCTGTTTACTCTTATTAGTGAGGGCAGATTATGCTGCCAAGGGAATCATGGAGAAGTAGATTCTGCACAAATCAAACATCCTGGAAGTGGTAGCTGTCTCTCACTGCAAGCAAACCTCTATAAAGCCATAACTTCTGTTAGGCCCTAATTTCCCTCTAAGTTCCCCTTTCAAGCAACACTCTCACAGCTGTACCTCAGCCTTAGCTTTCACTATACCACGTTTTTACATATAAATTTTATTCCTTCAAACTGATACATATGTGATACCTATAGCAAGTTCTGTTAATTTTCAGAGATAGACAAACAAACACTTTCTAATGTACAAAAGCAAACTCCACTGAGAACTGGAATTTCCAGTGTGGATGATAGAGCTTGTCTAAAATAGTCACCTGCCACTCTAAGTTTAAGCTAATCTTTCCTACTAATCATTTTGAAAGATCACATAATCTTTATTTCAAGGAAAAAAAATAACAATCTTTGTTGGCCAGGCAGTTGTCAGTAAGATGGAGATGGATCAGTCCTTACTATTTCCTGAAATAAGCTGATCTTTGCTGTTGTTCAGTTGCTATCTTTTGGTTCCCTGTTTTGAATTTGTTGGATACCTTTCATACTATTTTTTTTTTTCCTCTCGAATACTTGACCTGCCAACTGTCAACTTGTCAACAGTCTGCCCATCCGTAGGTTCATCTTTCACGGCTCCAGTCTGTACACGTAGGACTTTCTGACAACCTGGCAGATTTTTTCAGAAGTTTAAGCTTTTGTATCAAAGTGGTCCTTGGATCTTAAACAGCTGAAGCTCAAGAGGAGAATATCAGGACCACAGGCCTTCTGAGAGGAGCAGAGGAAAGGAGGAAGGGAATCTTCATAAAATTACTCTTGCTCTTGTCATCCTCTCAGGAAAAAAAAATGGATTACTCATTTCACCTTTTGTCATACCAGTTTTGTCACACCAGAAGGTGAAAAGGTTTTTTTATTTAACTCCTCTGGTAAAAATAAGACTGTTCCAATAGTTCTAATTTCTCTAATTATATCGTCTCTGCTGTATAACAATACCTGTACTAGCCAGTCTGTTTGTGTCACTTAAGTACCACATGTAAAGAAGAAAACAGAGTCCTGCTAATTTACCTTCCTTACAGATTTTAATGGAAAGTCAAGGTTCATAGAGATCATATGTTCCTTTTTCTGTAAAATAAATAAAAAATCAAGAATCCTTGAATCCCCTTTTGGATAGAGAATGAGAGAAGCAACAGTGGAGGGTGTGTGGTACTGAAGTGATAGAGAGACTAAACCCTTCAAAGTCTAGAGAGAGGTCAACCAGGAAGACTGATTTACTGGATATCTTAAAATTTTTATACATAAATGCTAAACAGTAATCTGAAGAAGATTAGACTTCCTAAACAGAACTTTGTAAGGAATGATAGCTATAGACGTGGATTTGTTCTTCAGGTTTGGATATTATAATGAACATATGGAAAAAAAAAAAACATGAATCCTAAGGGAATTATAAGTCTGTACTTAACTGAAGGCTAGTGATAAAGCTCAGAAGATTTATGTTATATATAACAAGTTTTCATGTTCTAAATCTCAATATGTTTCGAATAGGACATTTTAAAGTCATACCAAAAAACAAACGAACGCAAAACAGTTTTCTTTCAGTTTTGAATCATTTTAAAATATATCAAGATTGATGAAATATTAAATTTAGCTAACTGCAGCTATGTATTTTAACATCTCAAAATGTGCTGTGGATCCAAGAATTAACTGTACTATCACTTAGGTGTTGTTAATTGTTTATTGCCCCAGTGTTTCAAGGTTCATTTGTAGAGATACAGTGACAGACACATATTTATTTAAATTTACTGCATCCTAATGCTGTTGTATAAAACAGCTATAGCTTCCTTTTTATGAGGTTTGAATGAAATATGAGCTGAATACCCATTTGTTAATTATTTTTCAAAACTGGGGGTTATATGTGTATGTATATAAATAGAATCTCCAATTAATTCTATAACAATAATGAGCAGAATAATTTTAAAAAAAGAAAAAAACGTTCCTGATGAATTTAACACTCCTATGGTTAGCATTAGTTCAGACAGATTTTTAGTATAGCAGTTTTGTCCATGGGTATGTAAATTAAATTCTACTGAAGTCACACTTTGGATGTTTTATTCCATTTTCTTGTTTTTTAATAGAGCTCCAAATTTATGCAGCTGTCCTACTAAGGCAATCTTTCAGAAGAGGAAGTTCACCTAGGGCTTTCTAAATCTTACATGAGTATCATTACTCCTTAACCATCCTTCCTCAGTCATGAATGTGCAATTTTACTTGAAGTTTTACGTGTCAGGACAATCATTTATTTGAACTGATGTTTTCAGTCTGACACATTATTCTCTGTCTCTCTCCTTGGGAAAATTAATACTAATGTTTTTGAAAGATGTCCAATAGAATTCCTAACATATATGATGTCTCTTGATTTTATGTTTGTTTTTTAAAAACTTAGTTCATTAGTAGGAGCAATGTAAATATTGGTCTCAAATACTACAAAATCAGTAGAATTAAATTAATAGTGCAATTTTCCTATGTATTACTAGCAATTAATTATTCGTATATCTTCCTTTATATATACATTTGCTATTCCTTCTATATACTATTAAATTTGCAACAGAGCTATAGGGAAAATGGAAAGGGCCAGTTTGTTTTTTCTTGCACCTATAATTCACTGCTTTCAATAGTTCTATATTAAATATGTCTCTGGTTTAAGTATAAATTATCTCTATTTTTTATCATATAAACAAATAAATTGGTGCTTTTATTGGGAAATATTTTTTAAATCATATCTTGAATAATTTAGTTGAACTGTGATATAATGTAAAAGTTGAATAATTTATTACACTTGTAATTCTACTGCATAAGTAACAATTGTTATCTTCAAGCAAAAGAAAAAAAGAAAACATGATTCTGTAGGATTTTGTTGAAGTTTTATTTTCCCCCTCCCTTCCCCCACCCCCCAAAAAAAATCCACAAAAAATATCTCAGTTTATTTATCACAAGAACAAGGGAAAATTTGAGGCAGCCTTCCATTAATTCCACTGCTGCAATACTGAATGCTAAAACCAGCTTAATGTGCTTTCATGCATATAATTTGAGGATCAAAGGGATGGTTGCTTTTAAATAAGGTATGACTAAGATTTGGGAGAGAAACTCTTTAATCTGGAGAGAATATGACTGAGAATAGGTGTAATGGAAGTCTACAAAACCATGAACTGACAGCAAAATGGTGTGTGGAAAGGAAGAATGGAAGAGAATTGAGGTAAATCAGTAAATAGACGAGGTGATGGGAAAAAAATAAAACTTGTATTACTTACACAGGAGCATATGTCAGTGCTGAATCACCAAACTGTTATTTTCTTTTTTCCCCTGTAAAGGAGCAGCTCTTATGTTATGAGCACGAATATACAGTATTTGTCTCTTAAATAAAAACTGAAGTGTTATAGCACTGTGTCACTGTGTAAGAACTGTATGTGTTTCATCTGTATCTCTGGTAACCGTTAGATTTTAGAAGCTAATTTTCTTCTGTAGGTCAACATTATATTTTTTCAATAAATAATTTGTCTATTTAGAAAGACAATCTGAGAATGTTTGTTTCCACATATTCTTGCAGATGCTTTCTTTATATTTTCCTGCAAAAGGATATCTGGAGATCATTTATTTTATAATTGTATAAATTCATTAAAAGTCTTGTCAGACCTTTGCACAAATAGATTAGTGCATGATACCAAATAACATGTACATCTACTCTCTGAAATACTGACAATAATGTTCTTTTTGTAAGAAACTTTCTTTTTTTTTTTTGACAATGCTCGCAGGGTGGTTTCTCGCAGGGTGTCTCTGTGAGTTTAATCATGGTTACTGGTCTTATGCTTTGTGTTTAAAAAGCAATAATATGGTTGAAGAAAGTCTGATGCAAATCTTAAAGGAAGCAATGTCCTGCTGGCATCAAGACTGATTGTGTTAGAGCACAAAGAAAACTTGGAATGTCAAAATACGTGTATGCACATCACTAGTGGTATCCTCATGGGTCAGTACTGGGGCCAAAACTGTTGAGCATTTTCACTGATGACCTGGATGATGGCACGGAGTGCACCCTCAGCATTCTGAGATACAAAGCTGGGAGGAGTGGCTGCTACACTAGGGTGCTGTGCTGGCACTCAGAGGGACCTTGAGAGACTGGTAGCATGGGCAGAGGTTCAGCAAAGGGAAGTGCAACATCTTGTACTAGGGAAGAATAACCCCTTGCATGGCTATAGACTGGTGAGGACTAGCTAGAGAGCAGCTTTGCAGAGAAATGGACAACTGCAGTTCACCCTGGACCGCTAATGCATCTCTGCGAAGAAGGCCAGCAACATCCTGGTCTGCGATAGGCAGCACTGCCAGCAGATTGAGGCAAGCCTTCCTGTCTGTTGCACCCTGGGAAGGTTACACTTGGAGTGCTTTGTCCAGTGCAGGGTTGCCCACCACAAGAAAGACATGGACCTCCTGGAGCAAGATTGGCAAAGAGCCACAAAGGAGATTATGGATTAGACTGTTACATAAAGAGAGGCTGAGAGAGCTACTGGTAGCTGGCTTGGACAAGGTGGAAGGTTGTCAAAAAGATGGAGCCAAACTCTTCTCACTAGTGCCTACTGAGAGGACAAGGGGAAATGGGCACAAACTCAAAAAGTAATTTGTCTGAACATAAGGAAAATCTTTTTTAATTGTGTGGGTGGTTGAACACTGGAGTAGGTTGCCTAAAGAGGTTGTGGAGCCCTTATCTTTGGAGATACTCAAAACATAGGTGGACATGGTCCTGGGCAACCTGCTGTGCTTAACCCTGCTTGAGCAGGGGAGCTGGACGAGATCTCCACACTGAAGCTTCCAGTCCCAGCTATCTGTGATTCTGTGAACTCTGTCAACATATTCCAGAGCAGCCCATGGCTAGCATGCAAAAAAAAAAAAAAAAAAAAAAAAACACCAAACAAGACAAAAATCTGCTATAAGTTTGAAAATCCAACTGGGTTAACCAAAATTTGGGCTACTCTTGATAACATGACAGATCATGTGATTCTTTCATTTACTGTTTTCACACAAGTTCCATGTTGTTCATGGACTATATCTCTAGCATATAGGATCCTAAAATATGACAAGTTTTTTTTTTTCTATAAACTGATATCTGTAATAAGTGTAATGTGGCCTGGAAAAGGAAAGATCTCAGAAACTTTCACAGACAGATATGTCATAATTTCACTATTTTTATAAACCTAGGAATGCTGCAGAGAATTTAGTATTTTTGTACATGTATGTTTAATGATTTTTGTTATCTCTCCTTAGATACTGAAAGATATTTTTACTGAAAGATTTAACTCACACTGTTAACTTGTCCAGTGAATAATCATACATTAGTACAAATAAAATATACAGAGTCATCAATGAAACTGAGCAATATTTTCTCAAATTATACATATATTTTGGGGAAACTGAAACAGTTCATAGTTAAGAGAAATATCAATAATTAGGATGGTATTCATGCCACCCTAATTTTAGTGTTTAAACTTTTTATTTTTCCTGTATTTTGTCAATACTGGGAGAGGTTTTGAGTCACCATCTAGAGCAGTCTTCTTAAGTGCTAAAAGTAGCAATGAGTATATCTCCTTAATTTCTACTGGAGAGAAGGGCTAAAATTAATATTGAAACACTGTAATAGTTTCTAGAATTAAATAGAATCTTTGTACAAAAAAAGAAAAATGAAGTTATCACTTTCTGAAATCAAAATTGTTGTTCCAAATCAAAAATAAAATTTCCTTTTAAAAGTCCTTCAAGACAGTTCCACAATAGGAAAAAGAACAGTGTCTGTATTAGACTAAATAGAATGATTTCCCTTTCTCTTTTCTTTTTCACCGACTTTTGCTTCCAAACCTATCAGAATTTCTTATTTCTTTCCCTCGTTTGGTAAAGACCAAGACGAATCAGGTATCATAACCTTACTTTGAATGTTAATAATAGTTCTAATCATATCAGTCACCTATCACTCTGGTTTTGCAAAATCATAGATGTAAGAATATAATGTAGAAAAATAGATTGTTAATACAATAAAAAAGAAAAATCCATAATATAAATATTTTAAATCTCAACAATGGTATTCTTACTTACTACATTAGATGAGAAATATGCAGTCTAAACTTGTAGAACAAAGGAAGAAAATGAAATAGATTTTAAATGTTAACTTGATGTTATTTATCCAGTGCATGTATTTTTGAAAACAGTAATTTAACAAAATTATGAAAAAAAAATCATGTATCATTAGCACAAAGCTGATCATTTAAATATAAAATAGTGTTTTTGTATGTTATAGCTACCATACACTACCCTTTTGGTGTAGTCCCAGCAAGGCACCATGAGATTGCTCTCTTCCATCTTTGGAAGTCTACAACTGCAGGAGATTCCTAATAACTAAAAAATGCAAGGATAACACCTATCCTAAAGAATAGTAAGAAGGAGGATGCAGGGAACTGCTGGCTGGTGAGCCTCGTTTCAGACCTGGGGAAGATTATTGCAATAATCATGCACAATAACTTCATGTCTAATAATAACAGAGGGGTGGCCTGAAGCCTTTTAGGCTGCACTGTACTGGAGAGTGGGGCGTCACTGGGGCTGGGCAGAGAGGAAGGATTATCTTCCGCAACCTTCTGCCAGTGCAGTGTTTAGTGCAGCCCAAGGCATGTTGCTGGCCTGTGGTCAGCTTGTCCACCAAGAGGGTCAAGTTCTTTTCTGCAAAACTGCTCTCCAGCCAACCATCCCACAGCAGGTCCACATATTCCCTCTATTACTGCTTCTTATACACTTGAAGAATGTGATGCTTTTCACATCCTTCATCCCATCACTAGGCACCTAGATAGTATCTCTATATTCCTCCTAGGATATAGGCCTGGATTATAGGTAGAGAGTATAAATCTGTGGATGAAATCTGTGGACTAGAAGGAGTAACTGCTAGAAGAGGGGGCTAGTACTCAAATAGACATCTACATGCTGTAGAAACACGCAAATAGGAACTCCATGCGGTTCAACAGAGGCAAATACAAACTCATGTACCTAGGGTCAAGTAACTGCAACTGTACAGGCTGGTGGTCAGTTGGCTGGAAAATAGTCCTACATAAAATTACATAGAGGTCCTGGTAGACAGGAAGTGGACAACAATTTTCAAGCTAATTCTTCTCTTCTCATTTTCTCTGTTTGTGATATTTTATGCAGTTCCAAGGCATGAGTGTTCTTATCACTGTTCTTTCAAGTCATCTGTATGATTAACACCAGTGAAAAAGTATGGACAAAACTTTACTTAGGAGCTTAGTATTCTTTTATTTCTGCTACTCTTGTGTCTGCTGTTGCTAGTATTACTATTTCCAGAACAAATTTGGAAAGATATTTATTTACATATGTCATTCTAATATATGTCATTTTCAGGCTTATATTGCACATTTATCAGTATAGTTGCTAGGTAATTATTCCTGGTGACATTAAGCTGTATTTTTAATAGCAGTGTAAATTAAACCTGAATGCAACAGAACCCTAGAAATAACAGCCTGTATGAGACGACAGACGGCTGTGCAAGTGCTGGCAACATTAGTTTCATACTGAAAAATATTCAAGACTGGAATCCGCTGATTCCTTAATTCTAAGTTTTCTTCAAAGTACTCTCAGGTCTTTTCGAGTTCATGTCATCCTTCCAGTATTCTACCAGCTTGCAGGTTTCAGTCTCCTTCTTTTGTGGAATTGGAGAAAATCACATAACATACCTTCAGTCTCCTCACTTATAAAATAGAAATATCCCATCTACTTAAAAAAAAATTCAGGGATTTATCATTGCTCTTACTTTTTCTGAAAGTGGAAAGTAGTAATTGTATACTAATATAAATTCTGAGTGTCTAAACATAGATATGATGGAATTTTAGCTATTAGGATTATAAATTTACTGCATTGTTATTTCTGATCAATGACTTTAAGATCTCTATGTGTAATTACTATGGTCTAAAGAGGAAACCAGTATATTGTTGCAATAAAACTGTCAGAACTATTGGTAGAAAATAAGGGTATTCATAGGAAGAGTCAGTAAACATGATTTTTGAAAGATACCTTCCTCCTCATAAGACTGAGTGGTTAGATAATGACTGGGTATAATAGCAAAGAGGAAGTCAGCAGTACAAAATCTGAGCATAGTAATAAAAGTGTTTTCATCTGCATAAACAGATGCACAAATCGAGCTATCAACTGGTTGTTGCCAGAAGTCTCAGCCCAACATTAAAGCAAGTCTTTCTCAAAAAGTGAGTGCAATCCAAGGCACACAGAGGAGGACACTATTCTGTCATTTATCCGTTTCTTGTGTATTTTAGCAACCTTTATGCAAAAACATATATAATCTAAAATAAACAATAACTCTCTGAGATGAAAAATCAAGCTGTGAAATGAACTTAGAAGACTATAATGTGCAATGTTACCCTCTAGTGATGTCTGTATGATGATAATAACAGCATGATGATGATCAGCAAGTGTTGTGAGCAACAGCAAGGATATAAACAATGAAAAAGCTCACTTAATAATTAGGAATTTTTTGGGGGGTGAGGGATCGATAAACTCTAGCAAGGAGAAATATATTTAAGGACACTGATTTCTACCAAAATATGTAAAGGAAAAGGACTATAATATTCATCTTCATACTTACAAATGAACTTTAGAATACTTTAGAGCAGTGTAAAGTCATAAAAATGCAGACTTAATGCCAATCCTGAGATGTAAACTTGTTTTAGCTAGAGGTGGTAACATGCACTGTTCAATAAGAAGGATAGTGGCTGCCAAAGAAATGATTTCACCAAGTCTAAAGAGAAAGTCTTACCTTAAAACTGAAGTTCATAATGATTTCTTTACTGTTCAAACACAAAAGCCTGTGAATAGTAAGTGAATGTCTCAGTGAAAACCTGGATCTGAATTCTTATTATTATTTAAAATTGGGATGAAAATAATATAATTACTATAAACATCTGCAATTACCATTTTACAAAATAACTGTTTCCTGTTCTACTGTTGAGTATCAGACCTTATGCCTTATTTTTATTAGGGGATAGTAATTTGCTGTTTATCTATATATCAGATTAGGTCATAAAAAGACTATTAACCAGCAAAGCATACTGGCTAAAGATAGCCTAGAAACTGTTGTAAATTTCTGCATTTATATATGCATTTAGATAGAATAAATAATCTCCTTTCAATTTTTAAAAATTTTTATTCCCCAATAGGTAATATAAAAAGCAAAAATATGACTATTTTTTCCAAGTTTTGCTCACAGACTACATTTACTTTTCATAGTGTTTTTCACAAATATTTAAAATACTTCTGTATACAAGCAGAGATTATAATCATAGAATCATAGAATCATAGAATTCCTAAGGTTGGAAGGGACCTCCAGAGGTCTTCTAGTCCAACCCCCCTGCACATGCACGGCCACCTAGGGCACATGGCACAGGACCGCATCCAAGCGGGTCTTGAAAATCTCCAGGGAAGGAGACTCCACAGCCTCTCTGGGCAGCCTGTTCCAGTGCTCTGTCACTGTGAACTTCTAGCTTGCCGAAAGCTTAAAGAACCGAACTGGCAATGGAAACAATAAAATTATTTTTATTATATTCCTATGGATTTTTTTGTTTGTTTGTTTTGTAAAATCTTTTCAAAAGTGTTAGTCAGTTGGACTGGCAATATCCTCTGTTGAAACACATAACTAATAGAGTTTGAGGCCATTTTATTTCTCATGAAAGGAAAATTGTCTTTGGTGTCAGCATTGTGGCAGCCTAAGCTCTGGGAAATTCAGCACATTATTATATGAAATGATTGACAATTAAATCTTCCAAGTTGTTGACATACAAGTCTATAAGTTTGGACTTCCATATTCCATTATGGCAGCTCTTTCTGTTTACTATAATAAAATGCCTTACAGGGAGAATTAAAAGTATCGTGTCTTCTTGTGTGATGTTAGAAAAAAAATGCTAAAGATAATAGCACATGACCTGCATAATGAAGAGAAAACCTCAGAAGTTTTGCCATAAACCAGTCTGGTAATGTTGTGTTTGGTTTCAGTGAGCCTAGACAGAAATGTTATTTTTGCAATAGTCTGCAGAGGGTAGATATTAAAAATAATTATTTATATATACAAGGGCTTGTAAGCATATATTATCTACCAATGTTTTACCTAATCATATTTTAGATCATTTTTACATTTATTTTAACTTGCAAGAGAAGGCTAAAGATGTTGACAGCATAAGCCTTAACAAATTTCACACACACACACAGACAAAAATAAAAAAGGAAAAGAGAAAAAAAGATAAATGTTTCACAGGCCTTTAAAAGACAGGTTTATTTGTAAAGGTTTTGGTAGAAAGATTTGTTCCATATGAATAGCTCATTTCATGATGTAATTCTAGTTTTATCTTGTACCTTTGTCTAGCAGAGAGCTTTCAAAAAGATGACAGTACCTTAGGGAAATTAATATTTAATGGAAATATTACGAATCAAGATTTTTTTTTAAGAGACCAAAGTTTGTTTATATGTTGGCAAGATAATGACTTAATAAGTTGGTTTTATGTTTTCAGGCCAGGTGTTTTATATCTACTAATCAAGTGTTTATTGAACTAAATTGTCTAATAACCCAAACTTTTTTAACTAGTAAAAATCATTCTCAGAGGGAAAATACCTAAAGAGTCTTTGAAGATCAACATTCTGCTAAAAACAATTGACTTCATGTTCCATTGATTCACTTTGACAAATCAGTAAAAGTGTATTATGTGAAAATCACAATGGTAAACATTATATATAAACCTTACCACTGAATGTCGACAATCACATGTTGCAATAGTCACTTCATGACATTCAACAAATAACAGACTTACTAATGAAAAGATTAATTAATGTATTTAACTCTTAAAGTTCTAAAAATGAACATCTGTCTAAAAATGAACATTTCATTTTTATCCTCATTTTGATCACTCAGGCTCTACCACTACCAATTTTCAGTCCTGGTATAAAATAAGTACCCGAGAACTGTCCATCCAGGAAGCATTTCTTGTTTCCTAAATCCTTGTTTTTTTAATTCTCACATATATACTATCAGTTTGCTTAAATGCCACTCTGACTCTCAGAACTTTTAACAGAACTACTCTCCATAATTTTCACATGATCAGAATCCCAGTCTATCTTTTGCCACTCCTGTGAAATACATATTATTTCTCGTGTACTAGGATCAGAGATTAAAATAAGATTCATATCTCGTATGGATTTCAGAACTCAAGTTTTTCAATAAAAAATAAATTGTTTAATGAAACATTTAAAATAATTTAAATGAATAAAGTTTGAAAAGAAATAGTTATTTGTTACAGATTGCTGATTTTCTCGTTAGTTTTTGTTACTACCTAGAAAGTCTGTGACAGATTAATTTACTGCCATCATTTGTTAATCACATGTAAACAATCTCTAAATGAATAATTATTCTTGTGTGAACAATAAGTTTTTGCACAAGGAACAGGGGAACTTAAGTTTTGTTATAACTAGGTTCAGTTTATGTGGTCAAGTTTAACATTAACCTGAGTAGTCCTATTGAAATTCTGTTTAAATCTATCCGGTAAGGATGGTCTGTCTACATCAGTTGCTCTCAACCAATGTAGACAAAAAAAAAGCTTATACTTTGTTTTATTTATTTTTTCCTATGGCTATTTTCACTCCCTTTGTTTTGGGAAAGCAATTTGTTATTGCGCTTTTGAGAATATCTCTGTAGAATATCTTAAAAGTTCTTAGTATTCATGGGATTTTGTTGTGCCTGTTTGCTAAAATGTAATTAAGGAGAGTAGTCCACAGGTTTGACAGAATTCGTTTTCAGATAAATCAAGAGCTCTGTCAGAGTAAATTAGGCATCCCATCCTAAAATCAAGATATTTCAATTGGAACACTTATTCTGTAGGCAAATGAGACATTTCTGTCAAGAATGTAGTACATGCAGGACTCTAATTGATCTAGTTTCACATTAATGCATGAAAAGAATCCTTAGTCACTGTTCTGTTCACAAGTCACACAAAGAAATATGGCAAGACCCTCCTCATTCCTCATGTTTGCATTCATCTGAAAACACAAAGGAAAAATAAACAATTTTGACCTTTTTTTGATAGAACACAATTTAAATAGAGCCAATTTGATATCCAGGATATATCAGAATTAAATATTGTCCTCTCTGGATATATTTGCAAAATAAATGTTAGAAAAGATAGTTCTATAATGAAAATACAGAAATGATTTTTTTCTTATCGCGAGGAGATTAAAAACCGTGCAACTGAATCCAACACATGGTCCATTCAGTCCAATATCCTGTTTTCCCTTCTATGCAAGATTGTTTCAGGAAAAGACACAAAACACCACAAACAAACACACAAAACAAATAGGCATAACCTACTTACAGAAAATAACGTAACTGAAATTGAGAACAGTGACAATCTCTCCAAAAGCTGCAGTATCCTATAAATAAATGTTCCAAGCAAATAAAAATGATGATTGATCCTGTTACACCTGTGAAATGAGAAAGAGCACGAAAGGCATCCCAGCTGTGTGCAGCAATGGGCTCTGTGCTCCCCCAGTCCTCCTACATGGGCATCTGACCATCCAATTCTTCCATGTTCCACCAAAAAAGGTAGCAGAAGTAGGTGGTAGGTACCGTCATGTAAATTTTGTGCACTACAACAAATTAATGAAAGAGAATTAGAGCTATTTAAACCCTCCTGTACCTGAAGCTTCAAATAAAACTTTATTCAGCATTAAAACTATACTATCCCTTCCAAAAATATGATATAGTGACTCCCATTATACATCTGCTTGTTAGCTTGTACTGAAACATGAAAAAAAATAACCCTCGTATTCTGATTTTTACCATGTAAACAATTTTCTCATTAAATTGGGAAGAATAATGGATTCATGCAAAAAAGATTTGTTTTAATTTGTTTATATGCCTAATAAAAAACAACAGCAAATAACTGCAGAAAATATTAAGTTGAGCATTCAATATGATTCTATTAAACTTTTTTTACCGATTCACATGCAGTCTTGTATATCAGCATTTCCAGAACAATTAAGGTTGCTAATGTTTATTTATTTAACATACAGAGAAGGGTTCCTAGTGCACAAAGATATTTAAGGTCATGCATATCAAAGTTGAGCAGATATTATTTCTGTATCATGACTTAACACATTGTAATAATTCTAAGTCTCAAGTTAAGTTAAATAAGCTAAACTTATGTTAAAATAAGTTAATGCTAAGTTAAAATACTGCAGAAAAAAATGTAAATAAGCAACTTATAAAATAACCACAGCAAAAAATAAAAAATCCCAGATCTTTCCATTTTAGAAAAAGAAGGATTAGGGATTTAACACTCATGTTCACTTCTAGTTCATTTCATTCGTTCGTTCGTTCCTTCCTTCTTTACTTCCTTCCTTCGTTCCTTCCTTCTTTTCTTCCTTCCTTCTTTCTTTCCTTCCTTGCTTTCTGCCTCTGTACTATTGTATTCAATTCTATAATTTTCCCATTTTTTACATAATAATAAAATTATATATGTCTCCTTATTTCAGTTTGCTCAGTCTTTAATATCAAGGGAGATCCAAAGTACAAGAATAACATGCAAATATTATTGTAGGTTGAAATAATCTGACAAATCTCCATTTTTTGGTTGGTTTTGAGCTAGAATTTTAAAATGGGATACTGTTCTTTTAATATAAATTGTTGAATTAGTGTTTATTTCTTTAGATTTACAATTAGAGTCAAATTCCTTGTATTCAGTGAAAACATTTCTAAGTTAATTTCCCCATTTTTATTTTAAATAAAGAGCTTAGTTTCAGATGAATGCTTTCAAATGTCTAATACACATGGGAATTATTTCCATTCCTAGCAGTAAAATCTTTGCTTAATCATTGCTTAATATCATTGCTTAATATATTTTCCTGGGTGTAAATCCAGATATCAGATAAACAATCTATATAGAATGGTTTTGTTATATATATCCCTTTTATTCTCTTTTGCCTCTATTTTTCCATAACTTTCTTCCCCAGTCTGTTTAAAGTTAAAGTCTTTTAGAGTTTTAAAGACATCATCTTTTTTCAGATATATGTATCATTGTTTTGGGTTTATATGGCCATATTTCTTAAACTCAAACGTACAACAATTGCTGGAGCAGTATAGACATAAACAGTTTCCTATTTATGATAAATGTTCTCTTTCTCTCTCTATATATGTGTGTGTGTATAAATAAAGGAAAAGCTCACTTTCTGGAACTTACACTGCATCTCACTGACCATGAACTTACTGTTGTTTCAATATGTAAAATGACTTAGAGAAGCTCAGACGATCAGTGATTACTTTTAGGACTCACTTCCTATTTAGAGGAGGGGGACTGGGAAAAGCCAGGTGTTGTATGCCTGTCACCCTGGCACAAACCATTTGAAAACAGTTGTATGGTAATGAAAGGGTGAGCAATAGCTAATACGGTTTTAGCAAGACAATCTGTGTCAACCAATCTGATTTTCCTCTGAAATTTTTACAGACCTGGAAGACAGCAGAGAAGCAGGAAATGTATCATGTTTTATTGAAGCATTTGATGCTATTTCTCATGACATGTTTAAATGATCATTTTTATTACTGATATAAGAAAAGTGCTTTCATCCTTTTTTTTTTTTTCTCTGTAAAAAAATGAAGAGTGTGTGTCAGGCAATAACATTTAGTCTGTTGTAAGCTTTGGACTGTTTGATACAGTGTATTACTGACTTCCATGTTGGTGTAGTATATAAATATGTGAAATATAGCACTCAATATATCAATTGCATCAAAAAGAATGAGAAAAAGAATGTGTAGCCCACAGCAGGGATACACGTGTGGTGATATATCCCATATGGACATGACTCACAAATATATATATTTTGCAAAAAAGATAAAAAGCACCATATTGTGTTTTTTTTAACAGCAGTATCATCCTCAGGATAGAGCCATTTTACTAGCTGCTAGTGAAGGCCACAGCTGTCTGCTTATATTACCTCAGTTTAAGCCATTTGAGAGTGTAAAGCAAGGAATATGATAAGCATGTGAAATGCATGACATATAAGGCAAGAAAAGGCAAAATTAATATTTACTATCTGTTTTCATATGAAAAGGCTCCAGAAAAGAGCTGGGTTACTTTGTTTATCTTGTCCAGGATAGATAGACAAGTATGTAAGAGGATTACACTTAAATGAAGGAGATTAAAGTTAAACTTTAGAAAAACTTCCTAACACTAATGATAGTGAAGCATAGCAACAGACTTCCACAAGCAGTTGTAAAGCCTTTGCCATAGTGCCGTAGGGGCACTAAGGCATAGTGCCTATGCCTTGCCATAATCAGGCTCAAAAATTATCATCAGTGTTTCACAAAACTTTCTTGCAAAAGAGCAAGGAGACAGGTTAGATGATCTGTAAAGGATAGGTTTCTGTGATTTTTGGGTCAGGAATTCGATTAAAAAGTGCATAGTAATAGGAGAGAAGAGAGGATTAACCCATCTTGTTTGTAGTGTGATAATGCTTGTTATAGAATGACAGTCATGGAGAAATTTAGCTTGGAAAAGTCCTCTGATGTCATTTGACCCAATTTCCTGCTCCAAACAAAACTGACTCTGAAGTTACATCAGTTTACTCAGTCTATCTCATTCAGATTTGAATTTTCTTCAAAAGTAGAAATTCTGTTACTTCTCTGTGCAGCATGCTACAATGTTTGACCATCTTCACTGTAATGACTTTTCTTCATAGTTGGAATAAATCTTGTGATTCATTTAGTGCTTTCACTTCACATCTCCAAGTCTCTTTTATCTTTTAGCACCCAGTAGGTATTTGTTAACAGCAATTAGTTTCCTCCAATCATCCAGTTCACATTTGATTTCTATATAAATAACTGGCTATGTGATGTACTATGTGATAATGATTATGCCTCATTTTATTTCTGTACAAAATTGCCACTTGGCCCCCATGATTATTGACTGAATTCATACAATTTTTAAAGCAGTGTGTCTTACTAAGCTGCAAGATGTGTTTTGAAATTTCATCCTTTAAGGCTGGTGAGAACTTCTAAGAACACGTGAGACATGTTTGAAATCTCAAAACTGAGCAACCATCAGGTGTTTTGTATAGGGCACCATTGACTTGAGGCTTATCATCAACAGATGTTTGATTTTTTAAAAAGATACATATACAATTAGAGTAACAAGAATAGTTTGTCTGCTGATTTAATGCAATTTGTCTGACGAACTGATGCCTACTCTACGTAGAGACTTCTTATTCAGGAGGGGACAGAAGGGACAAAGTTTTTATTCATGTTTTGATATTATTCCTTAATTTTTGTCATAGTTATAGGCATATGACTGGTATAATTTCTGATACAAAAAAAAAAAAAAAAGATTTAGAACACATTTTTAGAAATTATATCACTTTAGCTTGTTTGATAGAATCAGGCTTTTCTGGGATCTCTCCACTCAACTCCCTCCACTTACAGAAGAATTACAACATTCTTCTGTAATTTGGTTGCTATGTTTTGGATAGATTTCCTCAATTAAGAAAAAGTTTAAATTAATATTAAATTCCTTCTATTTTCATCATCAAGATTCTTCTTCAAAAATTTTTGAAGTGTTTTTAATTATGATTATATTATCCACAATATTTGCCTGGATTTGATATTTCATAAATGGCCTCCTGAAACCCAGTCTTGTATTAGCTAGGGAGGTGGGTTCTTTTCTGCAGACTCTATGATAGAGATTTTGAAAAAGACATTAGCTGTAGAAACAATTAACACTTGAATTTGAAGTATCATTTATAGTCATAAAAGCTGTTCATATTTAAGAGTAAAATTGAAGTAACTGTCAAAAGTACAAGAACATTTTCCAACATTCTTGATGTAGTAAATAACTAGAAAGTTATTTCTAGAAAATACTAGAAAGTATGAAACAGAATATATCCTGTAAAAGTAGGGACTCAGTGGAGTCAGTTGATCAGTTTTTATTTTCTAATTCACTGTGATTCACTATAAGGAACAAGGGAAAAAATAATAGATACTTTTCATATTAAGAAGAGCTTTCAGTACCTTCAAAAAACAGAATTCCTGTTCCTTGTGTTCACAAGTCCCTCTGCCTGACTTTACTGAAGTCCTCCCTCCTTGGGGCACAAAAATTACGCTGCTCAGTCGCCTCTCTCCTAGAGACTTGGTTTACCAGTTCAGTGGGAATCCTGGGCTGTATGTACGCATTATTCCAGGACTGATCTTCAGCACTTGGTTACAATATCATTATATATACATATATACATAAACTTTATGTATATATAGTGTTTATATTCCAGGACTGTAAGAGATTGATGCTGTTGCTACAAGCATGGCTCTTAAGTCAAATGTGCAGGACAGGCCTGCTAAAAAGTTTAAGGAGGAGAGAAATCTATATAAGGACAGAATTTTCTTGTTAGTGAGGTAGAAATCAGATTATGAATAGATTGTGAATAGTTCTTGGTCTCATGCAATATTTTTCAACTGCACTTATGAAGATAGACTGCAAAAAGGAGAAACTATGACTTCCATTATAGAGGTGGTGTTACTTGCCAGGTTTATTACTTTGCCATGGACAGGCAATGTGCAGTGCAATTTCAAAGAAGTGGCACTGAATATTGTTTACAGACCCAGAACTTCTTGTTTTCTGTCCCAGTGCTCAGCTTTCTAAAGCAGCACTTAGCCAAGGACTATACTAGCGCTTTTTTTGTTATTGTTAGCAAATTATGTTAAAAATACAATATAGAAAACTAATTCTTTTGCTACTCATTTTTTTTTTTCATGCAAGTGTAAACTTATTTGTGCTTTTTAAAGACTTATAAACAGACTTGAGTAGTGAAAATGTGAATTTCCAATTATGGATATTCTCAGGAATGCCCTTTCAAGTCTACAAGGGAAGTTATTTGTTGGTAGAAGTGAGAGAACAGCAACCGAGAGAACAGTGGACCATCAGAAGAATAAGAAACTGCAATGAAACTTGGAAAGAAAGCCACGAGAGACAGTTGGAGAATAATATAAACTTATAGGGGAAAAAAAATACATGCGCACAAGAAAACAAAAACACCTTGATCTAGGCACCAATAACATAGAATTTTTTTTTTTTTATGCAGACATAAGTCTTTGCAGTTTAACTGTATTTGAGAGAGTAATAATTAACTCATTATCTCCTGTGGGAATGATACTGAAAGTTGCTAAATACTGAAGGTTCACACTATTTTTTATAATGAAATGATCCTTTCTCTGCCTACCTGTGTAAACATTACAGCATTCCATATTTCTATCAGTTTTAGAGCTGCAGAAAATGCCAGTGAAAGGTGCTGTATTTACAGAGATCAAATATCAGAGAGTATCATCGAGATTTCATGTTTCATTTTGGTATCCTGCACAGCACGCTTATCAAGCAAGTGCAATAGAGAAATAAATGGAAGTTTTAGTCAGTAAATTATTTCCTTTTCTTCTCACTCATTTATTTATGATAATAATTTAGTTTAATCAGAATGAAGTAGAATTGGTTTTATTTTTTGTGAAACATGCTGTGTTTCAAAGGCTAAAATTCAGCCCCCAAGATTGTTTCCACTGACTAACTTCCACAGATCACAGGGACTGTGCATTTATCTGACCTCATCTAACCTCTCTATGGACTTCTCTGTTTTCAAAGAAAGGCTAAAGAAAACTTTAGATCAGGCCTGAAAATGAAAGGCTAGTGAATCAATTATAACTGTCATCTAAATATCAGGATTTGTAGAAGATGAAAATTATCTTGGTATTTTACCAACTTATTATCTCTGATATGTTTTCTATTTCAAAGAGACAGATGCGTTTTACTTGGAACTTTTTTGATTTATTGCTTCATAAAGTACAGTATCTGGTTAAAAATGTAGGGCCCACTGTATGGTATCAGTCTCCAAAGACTCTGGTTCAGTTCTGATCACCTCTGTACAGGATTTGTAATCACAGAAATGCAGGCAGTTTGGTACAAAATTAGACTGCTATTTAAAATGTAGTGTCTGGATAATAGTTTCATAAATCTTTTGTCTGACTGGAGCGCCAAAAGAGAGATTTTGATACCTTCAGCAGGCCCCCATTTTCCTTCCGAGCCTTCCCCTTCCTCAAAATTTCTATTGAACACTAATAAATTAAAAAAAAAAAAAAAAAAAAAAAAAAGAAATCCCTGCATAGGAATTCTAATTCCTATTAGAACTAACAAGAAATTTTGTTCTGCTAATAGATTTTCCCCTGCTGGCACTGTCCTTACAACAGGTCACCTGCAGAAGGCGCCTCTGCCAAACTGTCTATGGGTCCTGCTCACTGCTGTTACACTTTTTGATGTCATCTAAGTATCTGATATTGAGAGATTTCAGAATCCTCACAGCATTAAAATTATGTTACTATTATGTTCTAAGTAAAATGTTGAGCATTTGCTAAAAAAACCACTAAATAATACAAGCTCTAAATTTAAATGTGTATTAAAAGTGAGTGATAGAATTTTTAACAAGAGATTTGTCTGAGAAGATCTTTTTTAACATAGTTCACTATGCAAACACACAGGTATGCATTCAAACTGCATTTCAGTCTCACAGGTGAAGTTCCAAATATGCTATTTCTCATCTGTTTTTCAAAAAGATATCACTGTTTACTATAGCAATTATAAGAGTTTGAAGATACAAAGTGTGGTGGATCTGGAAGAATTATTATTATTAAATATATTTTGAAATCTCTTTTATGCAAGTTTTTTTTTTCTATTTGGCAATGTATTGTGTGCCTATCTTCTCTAAATACTTCAATATTTCAATAGCATGATGATGATTAAATTATAGTCTGAGTATCCACTAGGATCTGTACATACATCTAACATGAAGACATACCCAACTCTATTGCTCACAGTCCTCTGAGTGGCAAAATGGACACAGCAACATGCAGGAGAAAAAGCAAGAGAATACAGGATATGGAGATACAAGCTGCCTTTGTAATTTTTATGTATAAAGTAAATGTAATTACCTTCATGGATGGATGGATAGAAATTTTTCAGCTAAGTCTCTTTAAAACCTTGAACTTAATAAATATCTTTCTTTTCTTTTCTGTTAAGCATATCAGATAACATATCCTTAGGATGTTCTTTGCATATGGCACTGCCGTGTGCAGTAGGATATGTATATGCATATGATAAGCTCCTGATTCCTGTATCAAAACTGCATTCCACCCACATAGTTTAAAGTGGAGCTGTTTTAAGATGCATCATATTATATAGTGTCATCCCATATAGTGTCATCCCAGGAAATAAAACAGAACAGATTAAAAATGTATTTCCTATCTATTTGTATCTTAAAAATATGCAAAGTGCAGGAGTGAACCGGGTAACAGCGTCACAGATCTTCTAGCCCAGATTCCTTTGTTACCATGTTATTGTTGCTACATCTGTGGTGTGACAAGCTTCGGACTTTGCTTGGTAGTTCTGAACACAAATCTTGCTGTTTATTGGGTTTGGGGTCAAACTCTTCTCAGTGGTGGCCAGTGACAGGACAAGGGGTAATGGGTACAAGCTGAAACCCAGGAAGTTCCATCTCCACTTGAGGAAGAATTTCTTTCCTGTGAGGGTGGCAGTGCCCTGGAACAAGCTGCCCAGAGAGGCTGTGGCTCTGGTGTCAGTCAGTATCGGGGTGAGTGTTCTTGAACACAACGCTTGGAAAGAAAGGAAAAATGTGGGCAGAAGAGGAGGTGACTTCCTCAAAAGTCCTGTACTTTGAAATTGTCCATTAGCCCTTCTGTGTAGAGAATGGTTTCCTCCTATTTGACTGCAGTGATAGAACTGGAGAATGTATTTTACTTTTTTTCAGTATAAAAGTGGTTCATATTAATAGTGAGTAAATTTTTCCTACCCCAGTGATCATAAATGTTTTCTCTTTATACAAAATCTGTCAGAAAGAATGATCTTGGTTTCAATGAAGCACACAATGTTTTTCCAGAGACAGGCAGCGCACAGCTCAGATCTGACTTGCTCCTGTAGTCTGGGGAAGTGCTGTGCGCTTCAAGGATAAGAACAGTGTGTCTGCTGCATGGGACATGACATATGAAAAAAAGATATTTTTGCTTTGTCCTATGTGCCTGAAACCATTTTAATTCCATAAATACCTGTAAGTTTTTATCTTGTAGCCATGCCTCAAGTTATTGAGGATATACATTGACTTCTATTCAGCGTAGCTGCTTTATGCAGCTGGTCTAAGAGGCACAGGGAGTAAAAAACTGAATGCTGATGTAT
Source organism: Crypturellus tataupa (assembly GCA_034781795.1). Taxonomy (NCBI): domain Eukaryota; kingdom Metazoa; phylum Chordata; class Aves; order Tinamiformes; family Tinamidae; genus Crypturellus; species Crypturellus tataupa. Next base: position 742,320 of record JAWLRI010001049.1, on the reverse strand, counting down.
AAAGGGGTTGTTTAAGGGAGGACAGAAGATAAAAATACATAAATGTGTACGAGAATCCATGTCAAGCTCTCAAATAAGCTCTCAAATAAAAAGGAAAGTAAAAGGATTGGAGCAGGAAAAATATTTATTAGAGAATTTATTTTGAGAATTTTAAAATTAATTTAAAATTAATTTCCACTTGATTTTTTTTTTTAATCTTGGTGACAATCATCATATTTATTTTAGCATTAAATTTATATGAGATTAATTCAGAGTTGCCTATGTAGTTCCTTTCTGATAATCACAAAATTTATAGGAGGTAATTCAATTGTGAAAATGGATTTTTTCGGTCTTAACTAGATGCACTTTTCATATTTATAGTGATGTCTTGTGACACCAAAAACTTACTTTCTTAGAAATTCTTTATTTTTTGTTGTTTATTTTCGTTTGTGGCAGTTAGGGTTTTTTTATTATTATTTGATTGGTTGCTTTTTTTGAAAGTCTGTACTTTCTATTTGAAAGTTTTTCCCTTAAAACTAAGTAATTGTGCTGAAGAAACTTAGGAAGATTCAGAGCGCTGATAGGAAAGAGCAGTCTTGTGAGACTACTGAGATTCAAGTGCTAAATTGCTACAATAAGAGTTTCCTTTAGATTTACATCAACCTTTCGATACTTCTTTTTATTTAGAATTATCTTCTTGATGACATGAAAATAGGACATTAAATTCCAGTGACAGTTAAATCACTGCTTATAATACACAGTGACTTTAAAAACTAGACTGTGGAAATTAATTTTGTTATATGTTTCCCTTGTAGTGCTCTGAAAAATGGGTAACAATACTGTTCTTAAAAGTTCCCTGGAAATAGTTTATTTCCCCAAGTAGGATCCCCCATAACTCTCCATAATTTGTGTGTCAATCTTTCTCAATTTGTATAACAAGATTTTTTTTTCTCCTTTTTTTGTGTTCCAGATGTGATATCAGTGCAGCTGAAGGTAGAAAGTCTATCTGTAGTTTTAACTCCAAGAAAAGGCCATGCAATACTAACACATGGATTTGTATTGGACACGGTTGATCTTGCTTAAATAAATGTTAGTATCCGCCTTCAATAGCAGGACTGATTATTGATCATCAGTCGATATCTGGAACAATATACAAACAAATAATGATTTAGTCTCACACTAAAGTAGAACTGTAGGTATTTATCCTGAGCCAATCTTAGCAGGTTCAATTGAGTTTAATAATAAAATAAAAAGTTCAGCGTAAGATCTTTCAGTTTCCTAGCATTTTTTTCTCTTGATCTCCCTCTTGATAATTGTATCACTATTACTTTTTATCATATATTTCTCCCACTTAGCAAAAAGTTTCCTTAATTGTATACATATGTTTCAGAAACAGACATAGTGACTACTTTTCTTAAAAACCTTAATACAATTTCTTGTCATCTAGTTCTTTACAATAACCAGAGCGCCATCAAAAGTCAGTTACAACACTTTCCTATTTATTTTGCCATTTTTTGGGCATCTCTTTGATACAGACAGCATTTAGTGCTTGAGGAGTCTGCGCCATAATTGTGTAATTGAACTCAATACAAATAAATAATGCTTCCTTTCTTTCTATTTGTTTGCTCAGTAGGTTAAAATGTAACTATCAGAAGATATCCTCTGTATCAGAAACAAAAGTATCAGAACAAAATTATCTGTGTCTCATACTGTATATCTCATACTTTACATGAAAATTCTCAGGTTGTTGCATCTATGATAAAACTCTCAAGAAATACAGTTGCTTTTGGTATTTTTTTGTATAAATGGCAGATATCTGGGCTTTAGCCCTGTGCCTCACAAACAGCCAAGGTTCTTCATCCTAGTATCAGTTTAAAAAGTGCTGTATCAGCACTTAATTCAATCAGAAAATATGCCATTGTGGAAATACAGGTTATATATTGCAGGGCGGGGCAGGATCAGGATACATTGCCATTCTCTGATCACCATGAGTTTTCTAGATCAAAAGTGCTATTTCATTACTGGACAGATTCTTTTCAACCCTTTGTCATCCTGTTTGACAATTGCAGTTGTGGAATAAAAATCTACATTCATTACATTTATATATGAAACTTGTAAGCCATACTGTGTAACTTGCTTTTAAAATCTTATCTTCCATAGATGATATTACTGTTTTCTATATACAAAGTATCTTTATGTGTGTGACTATAATTTAAAATGATTTAAAAGCTGCTTTTTTCCTTTAGCACAGTTGAAATAACCTGTTAAGTAACCCAAGAGTTAATTCTGCATTTCCACTCAAGAAATTGCACTGCCTCTTTCCTTTATAATGATAGATACCTGACGTTATCAGAAAGGACAAAACACATTATCATGGGCACAAAAGACCTGGCATGTCATTAAACTTCTCCTCATCGGCTAATTTGGGAACTGATTGAATAAATGCTGCGAAAATCTTTTCTACCTCAAAGGAAGGAAAGTTAATTCTGCAGCCACTGTTGATGGACTCATGACTAATTGGAACAGGCAATAATGATCAGACGTACCATTTTATAGAGCCTACTGAGATAATAAGCAGCTTTTATGTTGTCATTTCCATGCCGTGCCAAGCTCCCCGTCCACAGTATTTTTGCATCTCTAGCAGTACACAGGCTTGTTAGATAGTGCCTGCCTGTCCGGGTGATTGCAGTTTATTTATGTTTGTTCTCTCATGTGGGTATCCCAACAGTATGGCAGAAAGGCTTGGGGATGTTTGAGGTTTTTTTCTTCCAACATCACTTTCAGATGTTCCTTGTTGATGCAGCCTCACACTGGTAGATTGAATTTGAAAGCTGTCACTGAAGTCAGTGGGTATTCCACATACTAAAGCACTATAATATAACCTCGAGAGAGGCAAATCAAGAGCTTTTTTTTGCTCACAAAGTACAATTACTATGCTTCATCTTAAGAAGAAAAAAGAAAAAGGGGAAAAAATTACATTAAGAAAGGCTTCGTTTCCTTTTAACTTACGTAAATAAAGTGGCTTCGATGGAAGCTGATCAGTGTTTTCTACCTGAAAAAAAAAAGTCTTTTGGCTCAGATTTTTTGCATCTGTGTGATGCAAAAATTTAAGTAGTTTTTCTAGAACAATAACAAGTTATTTTGAAGTTTGTTTATTTCCCATGCAGGCCCCATGCAGGCCCATATGGACTCTGTCTACTTATCATAGTTCCAACATATTTCATGCAATCAGTCTCTCAGCAGATCTATAATAATATTAATGTAAAGCAATAATACATTTTTTAATTATATTTGAAGTTCATCCCTAAGAACCATTTACTTACACTTTTAAAGCATGATATAAACAGTACTGTCATGGAATCCTAATTAGGACATTTCCAGTAATAAAGGAGACCTCATCCCTGTACTTATTCCCAAGATTACTTCTGCTCTTACTCAAACAACTGTTTTATGCAAAATATATTAAAAATAATGGAATCAAGGCTGGAATTCAATCTTCCATTATAGGCAATAATCATTTTTTCTTTCTCCTTTTTTTTTTTCTTCTTACTGCTCAGTGTTGTTGGTTAAGGCAAACATTTTAGAACAATGGCACAAGAGGACTGTGGAGGGTCCTCCTTGTCTTAAAACTATCTAAAGCTTAGAGATTAAAACACTGACTAGGTGAAGTGCCTGAGTGTCTGGGGGTTTCCTTTCATCCTTTCATCCTTTCAACCTTTTCATATTCTTTAGATAGAAATGTTTGAGGATGCTTCCCCTCCCCTCCCCTCTCCCATCCCTTTCCCTCTCCCTCTCCCTCTCCCCCTCCCTCTCCCTCTTCTCTCATCTCCTCTCCTCAACTCCTCCCCTCTCCTCTCCTCCCCTCTCCTCCCCTCTCTTCCCCTTCCCTTGTTTGGAACCCCATCCTTTTAAGACTATGTTAGACAGACTTTCAGAAGATCTAGTAGGTAAAACTTCCTGAAAGAGAAAATCACCATGTTTCTTGAGATGGAGCAGACTTTGACTAAGCTCACCAACAATTGATCATACCCGTCGGAACTGAGGAAAGCCTGTGCGTGCACATAGGCAAAATTTTAGACATCTGTAGACCTTTTAAGTTATATATCAGTGGAACTGGATGTTGTGTACTGCTGAGCAAAGAACTTGGTATCTTAACATAATGCCTGCCTGTCAGAATTCCAGATGTATCCAGTTCTAAGTGACTAGCCTCTTTTATGCATTGAGGCAATTTAGCCTCAAAAATTATTTCTTTTGTGACAGATGCTCTCTCTCACAGGCTGCAAGCATGCAATATTTTTTTTTTCTTTTCTTCATGATTGTCTTCCTTAGGAAAGTGTTCCCTGTTATAGCTTTGATTAGAAAAGCACAAGATTTTAAGCATAGAGGCATGAATATATGAAAGAACACAGGTACCCATTTAAGAGTATCACTTATTCCTCCCAAAACTATTTCCTGCGTAGCTGCATTTGATTTGTGCAGTGGTAGAAAAGTTAATGTGATGGTATTTGAAGTGAGGCAATAGATGAAAAAACAGAAACCAAACTTGTTTGCCTCTGACTTTGAATACCCTATTCTGCTAAATACAAATTCCACATAAAGAAAGCATTTTAGCTGAATCTAAGGTATAATCTGTATTCTTCTTCTTCCCAACTCCCCCAATATTTTGAGGTGGGATTTGAAACCCACCATGTGTTGAGAGAAACACATTTGGTATATTAAAGTTGCAATGTTATTGGTAATGTATTATATTTTTCTAAAGAAAATAACAAAAGACAGTATTAATGGTAACATAATGCAGTATGGCAAAAAGAAAATCAGTTTGAAATGACTGGTCAAGTGAAAAGGGTATCTCATATTTTAGCCAAAAAACTTGCCAAAGAAGCAAGCTCCATCTTTTTGTGAGGAGATAATTAATGTTTCCATATTACAAAAGAGAGCTGGATGAGAAATACATGTATTATTATAATGTTGATAGATATACACATTTAAAATAAGTGTAACTCCCCCCCCCCACACACACACACACACCATGCGTTATTTGAGAAATGAATTCCATGAGTTTGGAATGAGATGTTTAAATGAAGTCATGCAGTGACAAACCACTCTGCACTCCTTCAGTGTGGGCTACAAGAACTCTCTTAATCAAACCATTTTATCCTGAAGTCAGCTATAACTTCTGCAGGAAAGGCGATTTAAGAATATAGCTTGAGCTTTTGATGATTTCAGAACACTCTCAAATGACTAGGGAATAGGACTGCAAATCTTGTTAGACAACATGTGTGAGATGCCTGATTGGTAGGAATTATATATTTGATTTTTTTTTTTCATGATAACTTGAAAAATGAAGATTGCTTCTGCTTCTATAGAATGCCAAAAGAAGAAAAACAAAAAAATGTAATTGAGGAAAGAAATGTATCAGTTATAATATATTGCCAAAAGATCCCCATTTTTACGTAAGTGATGGGTTGTCACTGAAAATCTGGCAACTGCTTACTGTGATCTTATTTTTTTAATAAAGGAATTTTAATCAGTTTTACTTTATTAAAATTCAAACTTTAAATTTAATTACTTTGACATATTGAAAAGTGAAATAAATTAGTAGTTATGTATAAATATACGTATTCTCTCTGAGTATATGGATGTATAAATATGCTTAAACACCTCCTAATTATTTAAAAATAGAAATGACAAACCTCCCTATGGCATAAGGGTAATAGTTGATTAGTTTACAGGTTTGCTGCACAAGCTTAAAGTAAAATCTGGCTAGAAACCAAATCAGTTAGAATTAGATGTTTCTCTGTTATTTCCTATATGTGAGGAAGGTGTCTAAGCTCTCATTAGCTTAGGCCAACCCGTACAGTAAATGGACCTTAGAGATCCATTTAGCTGACAGGATGGGTAGTAGCAACCCTGCCTAAATGTAGGCAGGTACTGACATTTGATATGACAAATGCTCACACGAGAATGTGAGATATCACATGGGATCTAGAGAAGACCTGGGGTCTTCTGGAGCAGCAGCCAGAGTGGATAGAGCAGTTAGGTGGATACCTCAAAGGGTAATAGGCAGCCAGATATGGACAACTGAATCAGACCTTACATGCCCCTAAGATATACAAAATAATTTCTATGAATGTTGCCATAGTCCTAGTTCACTTGCTTGAAGACTAAGAAGGGCCAAGGCTATTGACAAAAAGGGGGATAGGAAAAGCGTTTTTATTTGCTAGCTTCCTCACAAATAAGGACAAGCAAAATAAATAAAACAAGGAAAAAAGCCCCAAAGGCATCATTTTTCTTTTGTGCAAGAGTATTACCTTTGCAAGACCAAAACATTTTTTTTTCCTCTGAAGAGAACTTTTGCTATTGCAAATCTCAGAAGTTCTCTGTTCTTTCATGATGCAGAAGCAGATGGATACCTGTGGTGATTTTGGTTACCATAATATTTCCATGGCTACTATTTTTGGAAGTGGTCAAATTCTCCATGATAATTTCCAGTGGAAATTTCAACTCCCAGTTTAAACTCCAATTTGATTTCCAAGTGACTGCCTATACAATAAAATCCACATATGGTGAAGGTGAAAAGTAGTGTCAATGGAAAGCAATTTGAAAACATGAGGAGAAAAGAATATTTTAGAAAAGGATTTGAACTCTGAACTGTAGCTTGCAAAAGTCTGACATTCTTTGAGGAAAAAGTTCTGAAAGCTGCTCCGCCTTCTAATTACTAGATTTTGGTAAGTTAGGGAGCGATCATTGCAGCACAGAAGACAGGCTTGGAAGTAATTTGCTTAGTGCAGAAGCAGAGAGCACAATGCAAAGTGTTAGGCTTCCTGCTGAGCTTGAAGAATACTGGAGTTATGAGTGCAGTTGCCTATGCAGCCCATTGAGCCAGAGTACTGAGGGCCTCCTCCTAAATCCTGCCAAGGGAGACCAGAAATATGTGCTCATTACTGCTCCTTTTAACACGATTCTCAAGTAGGGAGCACATCTGTGCTCAGACACCTAAACTACTTTATTGAACTCTCCCACCGCACTGCAAAGCAAAGTGGAGCTGTGTATCATGCTACAGAATAAGACAAAAATATTACCCTCTACTAGACTATATTCTGCATGAGCTGTAGTATTTCCGAAAGAAATATGAGGGAGGTTTACTTCATGAGTGTTGACGGAAGGTGAATAAACCAGTGTGAAATATTTTAGAAAATATTTTCGTAGGTTATACTTCAGTTTAGAGAGACTCTGCTTTCGTTATTAGAACTAAGGGAAAAACAAAAGCTTAAGGCAATCTGAAGTTGACAAAATATTGCTATGTCTCTTTTAACATTAGCAGATTTAATTTTCAGGTGTAATCATCCATTTGTCAGTCCTTACGCTTACGTAAATGCAAACAAAGATTTTGTACATTCTGTGAATAATTTTGACTGGTTTTAACCAGGGCACTCCCCAGCTCTGCAGTATATGGTTATTCATGTCTTTAAGTTCAAGATGAGGGTTTCATATCAAGCACTTCACAGTACTGCATCTCATATATTTTGTCCAGCTTTCAGCATGTCACCTGAGGTGGTGTTCATCTGAGTACTACAGTTTTTTTCAAATATCATTTTTCCGCTGTGCCATGTCACTGATTTGTGAGTATGCAACACAGTTAAATAAACTGAAAAACCAACATGCACCTGGGTGGATGTATACAACAAGTAAAGATGAGGGAAAGGGTAGGAGAGGATCAATGAGTGTGATTTTTTTTTTTTTTTTAATTTTATCCCACTTTCATCATCTTGGCTACAACTGAAGAATCAAGAACTGCTTTTATTTAAGCAATTGATTTTGGCAAGGAGCTCTTAAACATATAATGAAATTAGTTATGTGATTTGCCATACAGAACATTTAACTATCTATGTTAAAGCATGTTTACCAGATGCTAAAAGTACATAATTTTCAAGTGTTGATTTCAATAATTGCTGCAGCATTTGCTGGGACTTATTGCAGATTTTAATTTAATGAAGCAATATTTCTTGTACAGCTAGGTAGACAATTATTTCGAGATCACTTTATATCACATTGTTGTGTCCATCTGTTTCTCAATCTTGGTGGGTTAGGAACATCTAAGTTGTAATCTCACTTCACAACCTTGTGCAGTCTTAAACTTTTTCACTCTAATTTTATCAATATTTATTATTTATAGAATAAATAATCACCAATTAAAAAAAAAAAAAAAAAAAAAAGCTTGCAATACAAGTTCTGCAGTCAGCTAGCCAGTAGGTTTGCACAGACCACCTCCCTTTGACTTTGCAGCAAGGTTTCTCACAGAAAACATACTTTGCATTACTCTTTCCAAACAGAGATGCTTTTTCCAGAGATAAGAGATTAGCTCCAAACAACAGCCGCAAGAGCAATCTGTTAAGTAGGGAGCCACTGAGGAGTGGGAAAGCTAAGTGGCAAAAGCTGTGCAAAGGGAGACCTTTGAAATAGCCTCTGGCTGTGGCTTGACCTTACTCAGCTCAGCCTGGTCAAGCAGAGACTTTTACCATATCAGATCCCACCCAGGAGCCTTTTCCTGAACACTAAGCGCTCAAGCCCTGGCTGTCTGTACTTGCCCTTTGCTTCCTTATCACCTCACCGGAGGACTCTTGTGACTTCCAGGGTGCTTCCTTATGTTTCTTTCTTGAGGGAAGGAGAGTCACAGCTCCCTTCTTTCTACAGTGGAAATCAGATCATGGACAACGAGGGTTGTCCCTCTTGGGAGGCTGTAGGCCATGCAGTGACAGGTTCAATGCTCATTGGTAGAGCAAGACCTAAATCAGGAGTCTTTATGTGTTTATTCTTAGAAAGTATGTGAGTCAATTCTACTAATTTCTTCAGCAAAGTTGGAGTATATTAGCTAGATCTTTTTTGATTGTTAAGATTACCTTTAGGCTGCCATGTCATCATTTCCCTTGAAAATCTAAATTTGTTTTATTTTAGTATTTCTGTTTTGAATCATGATTTTCTTTCCTTCTCTTTCAAATAGCAATTAATTAACAGCATGAGAAAACCATATGCAGATGTAAAACCACTTATGATATATTTAAAGCTTACATAGTGCTAGTTGTCAGAAATTTTTCACTCAAAATATACCAGTATTTTTCATTTCTCATTTTCTTCAGCCCCGCAGATGAGTTCGGTATCATCTATCTGCTTCTGTTTCACTGCTAGTCACAACATCAACAACATCATGCAAATCTTTTTTTTTTTTTTTTTCCCTCTCCAAATCTGGGTCAGCTTTTCCTTTCCAATTTCTTTCTTTATTGAATAATGTTTATCAGACTTTAATATTTGTTTTAGTATCAGGAATATTGTTAATTATATGACAAAAATGTACTAATTTTGTTTTTAAACGTTTGTTACAAAAATGAATTTAGCAGATCACAGCACAAGTAATTTCATGAAATTATCTGAATATATTATCTGAATATATTAGACCTCCATTCTCAGCATGAATCAATCAGGAAACATATATATTTTGTTGTTTTTTAGATATCATTATTAATAGGACATGTATCCTCCATATTATCCAAAATCTGAATCGCAATAAGACGAGCATGTGTGTTTGTCTGTCTTCATTTAAAAAAAAAATGTTGGTGTGTGTTTCTTTCTAAAGATGTTATCTTTCTTCGAAGGAATTTATGTTCCAGCATTCATATTGTCTGGATGACATGATATTTCTCTGGGGTTAGATGTTTAGTATAAAGTAATAGTAAAGGAAATATATTTGCAATTATAGTAAAATGCTTTACATGTAGTATAATTTCCAGGAGAAATATAGCATGTTGTGATGGTGCATTTTTAATACAAATGGAAAGAACAAGTTCTGGACATAAATTCTATTACCATAATGATCTTGCCGTTTTCCTAACATATTGCAATTTCAGGTTCCATAAATAGAATTTTATACATCAAGTTTTATTTGTGTATTCTCAGAATAATTTGTATTGTAATTTGATAAAATAAATTAAAATTGTGGCATCACTGTGCTTTCTAGAAAGGGCTGCATACCTTTTATTGTAATAACCTATTAAATCACTTTGAAAGTGCCACTAAATTCATGTGATTTTTGTGACATAGTGTGTGTATTATTTCTGAAAAGCAGGCTTTTATAGTTTACTTTTTCACTTTATTCCTACTGTCAAAGAAAAAGACAGAAGGATGCTCGCATGAGAACATGCTGCTTCACTTTAAGATATAGACAAGGACAGGCAGGTGGTGCAATCATCCATGCCAAGCAGGCACTGCTGCAGGCTCCTTTCTTAAAATGTGTTGAGATAAGGCTTGAGTTTACCTTGTAGGCACAGAATATGTGCAGCACAGCCCGGGCCTTGTCAGGATAACTGTTAGATGGTTTACAACTTTCTTGATGTTCAACAGTCTTCTTGTTAATCCCCGGGTGGGCTCTGCAGTGATCCTAGGTGGTTAAGCTACCAGTATCATCGCTGAAAATCTGGGAAGAGATCCAGGTTCCCAGACATCCAGTGCCATGTGAGATGACCTGGACTATCTAACATTTTGAATGCAGACAGAAATATAGCACAGGATCCGTGAGAGACCTGGATCATTCTGGAGTGGCAAAGAGAGGCCTGGCAAAATAAATAAATAAATAAATAAATAAAATAAAATCCAAACGCTCACATTCAGGCATTTACATCCCTGGCTTAAAGCAGAGCCATCAAAAGCCAGGACAACTTTCAGTTACTCAAATTTAGATGCCTACATCCAGGTCAGGTACCTGTGAGGCATTGCAGAGTACCACTGGGGCACTAATTACTTCTTTCTTCTTCTGTCAATAACAGAATCCTGGATCTCTTGCAGAAAAGTGTCTTGATTTACAAACTGAATCCTATCTATGGCTGCTTCATAACTGTTAATGATATTGTAATTCATACTACTTTTCCTATTTCTGAAGGATAATGTGTTGTGCATCTGCTGTTCCTTAATGCGAAGTGGTCTGTATTACCAACTGAACAGGATCTCATGTCAAATAAATGCTGGTAAAATTACAGAGCTTTTCCATTAAAATAAGGGAAACGCTTTTCCTTTAGCTGATCAGCTATCCAGAACAGAAGGATAGTTACAGTTGTGGGCTAGGCTCTTTGCTCAGTCTTTTGAATCATACACTTTCTGACCGTGACAAAAATCTCATTCCACACATCTTGCCTCTAAGTTTGTATCGTGTGGTTTTCAAGGAGTCGGTTAAGATGAACATGTCATTAATCCCTCTCATCCTGTCTAGTGCCCTAACTCCATGTCCTAAAACTTCTCATTGTACGTGGAAGAGTAATGAAGAACTTAGCTGAGATGGTAATGTATAGACATTTCTTATTAGCAAAGAGATAAAGCAATTGCTTTCTATAATGAAAGTCAATTAATTATTCTTTTTTTTTTTTTTAAATGGAAAGGTTAGATGATACAGACCATTTTTAAAGACTAATGTGATAATAACCTTGGTGTGATGAAATACCAGTTAGATGACCAGTTTACCAGTCATGTGATGCTGCTATGGACTAAAAGAGAGCATGAGAATTATGAGAAAATCAATATGAGAATTATGAGTCGTATCTCAATTGCTATTATCATTCCTTCTCTGTTCAGCTGGAAAACTGGAAGTGTGAATTAGGGAATCTTCTCTCTATTGTGTAAAAATAATTAGCTAGGATATTAAGATTCCTTATTGCTTAAGAGGAGTTTCTCTTTGCTTTCACTTAATCTATTTGAAAGATATCTTTCAAATATCTTCCTATTTTATTCATTTAACCTTTTTTTTTCCTATAATTATTGTCTGTATAGTATTGGCTTGGCAGTTATCATTGCTGTACATGGACCTGGTGTGAAAAGAGTAGTACAAGAGATTCATAACACAGTAGAAGGCCTGCAGAGAGGAGCATTAACTCAGTCCTTGAATCTGTTGGAAGAAATGCTTCATTATGAATAATGATCTCTATGTTCTGGTCATATACCATCATTTTTTTGAAAATTAAAAAAATAAGAAAATGAGATATAAATCTTTTTCTTTTTTTTTTTTTTTTGAGATCATATATTGAAGAAACAATTAACAAACTCTGCTCTTTAAAACCAATCATATGTTTTTATAAAATCTCAAACCTCTTTTTGTTCAGATATGGGAGCTGATCTTCTAGATTATTAGGAAGGCAATCATTTTTTTAAAACTTCTCTGAATTTTTAAGATTTACTAGCAACTCCTGTATCATCTTGAAATAAATTATCTAATATATGCTCAGATTATTCCTGCCTCTCTACTCAACCGTGGTCAGGCTACGTCTGGAGTATTGTGTCCAGTTCTGGGCTCCCCAGTACATAAGGGATATGAAGCTACTGGAGAGAGTCCAACGCAGGGCCACGAGGATGATCAGGGGCCTAGAACATCTGCCCTATGAGGAGAGGCTCAGGGAGCTGGAGCTGTTCAGCCTGGAGAAGAGAAGGCTGAGAGGGGACCTGATCAGTGTCTATAAATACCTCAAGGGAGGCAGTGAGGA
>JAWLRI010001049.1:689534-729723 GCA_034781795.1 Crypturellus tataupa | reverse complement strand
TGCCACATGCTCTAGGTGGCCCTGCGTGTGCAGGGGGGTTGGACTAGATGACCTCTAGAGGTCCCTTCCAACCTTAAACATTCTATGATTCTATTGAGGAATATTTTCTGTGGCAAATTACAGAGACCAATTGATTGAACTATTTTCTTTTAGATTGATTTGTCCAGCAAGGACATTACCAAAAAGAATTAAATCTACTTTATGTGGAAAGCATGTGCACATACATCACCATTCTGTATTCTTGATCTTGTCATCTGAAATGGTTGGTTGGTAATGGGTAAGGTGCTTTATCATTACCCTTTGCACCTGGGAAATGATCCAGTATGAATTCAATCTTAGTGAATTATTAAAGGCACTTTAGGATTTGTGAACTTGATAATGGTATTTTGTGAATGTTCATTACTGCTGGAATTTAATATTACTACAGAAACTGACTTAAGAGAATAGTAGCCTGATACTAGCTTCAGGATGTAATTTAGAATCATAGAAGATAATAAGACCACACTCTACTGGTATCAGCAGTGTTTATAAAATGTACTTGTAGATAATAAAACATCAAAAGGTCTCTTGTGGTAATGTAATGTTTCACAGGCTTTAATCTAATGAACCACTGAGATTTTATTCTACTGTAGGATAAAGTCTGAAGTACTTGATTGGGCTTAATATTGAAATGACTTAATGGTAAGATATTACAGTGTTACAGTGAACAAGAGTTACAGTGAATTTAGTAACATGCTAATCTGCGGTATTTTTAATTGACTGTAGGTAACTTATCCAAAAAAGAACTGGTCAGAACAAAAGACAAATAACAATTAAGCAGTCATGCAATGATGGGGAAGTATTCAGAGGTATAGGAGACAAGTTTTTTTAATGGGAGGACACATTGATATAGACTTTTTTACTACAGTGTCAAGCTACTGGAGTTTAACAGGATTGCTATAGTATAATGTAATATATTTGTGGAAGTTAAGATACTATAATCATTTTTAGCAGAAACTTGAAATTTTACTACAAATAGCCATTGAAAAATGAATTTACGAATATTGTAAAAAACAGAATATAAACTTAAGGTGGTACCTTGACTTTTCATTCTGGTGATCTTAAAATTGTACTAAGGGTAAAGAATAAATTTATCCTTTACCTTTCTTTGTTCTGAATTCCTTTTGTGATTACATATATGTATATAAAAGATTTTCTGTTCATAGAAAATAGCTTTAATTTATATCTATGTATTCAGCACAGGCCTCCAGTTATTTGGTCTTGTATTGGAGCTTTCTATATTTTTAGAATTGCTGTTAATATCATTATCATAGCTGTCTGTTAATTGGATCTCAGTGAAAAAATAAATCTTCTGCTTTGGAAGTCATAACTAGTGCTACTGTTTCTGAGTGGTAACCATTAGGAGGCCTAATAGTCATAACCATTTAGGAACAGAATTTCCTAAATACTTTAAGAATTTTTTTTCTGTTTTTAAATTGCTTTTTGTCAGCTCCTGGCTATTAGTATTCATATACCCAAAGGATTAGGAGTTCTTATTTGTTGCTTTCTTCTATTAACTGCATAGCTTTTCTCATTGCATCTGCTATTGTAATGCTGTAGAAATCTATCTTTGTAGTTTGTTTTGCAAATTTCAGTCTGTTCTCTACCCTGCAATTTATCCTCCCTACTTAATGTTAAAACTTCCCTGGCATAGCTCACAAAATCAATCAAAAAGACTAGTTATCTCCCCAGCCCCATCAACCTCATGCAAAGGAGAAAAAACTGCAAAGAATGACAAGAGGTTTTATCTTACTTTGTTTCATTTTATTTGCCCTTTTAGCTAATACTTTCAAGGATTTGGAACTCTCATTGCCATATTTTATTAATGTTAGCTTTCCATCCGTAATAGATACTATATAACACAAAATTAACCCACTTGGAATTTGTTGGCAATTTCTGCTGCATTAGTAATGCCTTCCTTACTCCATAGGGGAAGTACTTACTTCCATAGGGGAAGTACTTCCTTACTGCGTAGGGAGACAGAGATTCATCTACCTCTATTGCTCAATTCTCTGATCAGAATCTTTCTAAGATACCATTCAAGACATAATGTGAAGCATACTTACATTTTAAGATGAATTTCTCAGAAACAAACAACAAAAACATTACAAACACACTTTAACAAACTCCCAGTTTATTCAATATATCATATTGTCTTTAAGAAAGTATAGCTGGCATGGGTTATTCTCTTTTAAAACAATATAACCATATTATGTTTCCAAGATGAACCACAGCCCTAACACGCAGGATGGCAGCAGGATTTGTGAAAAGTGACTTTAACCTTAAAAGAAAGACAAATTTTTTTCTTTCATTAGGATTTCTTTTCCTTCTCTCCATGCTGCTGGGAGGTGTAACTTTTCACAGGTCATATGTTGGACTGCTTTTATATCCCAGGGAAGGAATAAATGAAAAATAAACCAGAAAAGTTCAGGATAGTATTATGCCTAATATGTAAAGTAATTACTTTAACAAGCTAATTAACTTTAATGGATTGTCCCACTATTCCCATGCCTCTTTTACTGACCTGTCTGTTGAAGCTTTCTGTAAACTTTTTGCTCTATTTGCATACCTGCAAATAATTTGAGGATGCGATTGTTGGTTAATCTTGAATCTGCACCTGCTTTAATTGCTAGGAATTATAATGAAATGTTGAGAGTGCCAGGGAGCAGAGGAGAATACATAAATCATTCATTTTTCATGCTGTAAAGAACTGAGGAAATATTTGAAAAGAAAGAGATGAAAATGAGAGGTACTCAGTGAGGAACAGGAACAGCCAGTGAGGGGCAATGGAATATCTTGGTTACAATTCCAGCAGTAATGAGGGAAACAATGGCAATCATACAGTAATGTTATCCTTTTACACAGTAGGATTTTTAAAGGAGTATGGTAGGTGCTACTTAATCAAGGTTTATTGAAATTTTGTACAGATTAGGAACTTGATTGTTGAGCCTTTGAAAATTTGTCCTTTTTAAGGGACACATAATTTTATGAATTGCAGAATTCAAGTCAATCAGTAAGAAATAGACTTGCAGTTCTTGAACCCGTGGACACTGTTTTACTGTACATAAAAGAGCTTTTATTTTTTGATTTTTCAAGAAATCACCTTGGATAAGTCAATAAGTAATGGTCCTACTCTGAGGCAGTCTATGAAATCCTTTTTAAGAGTGTCTTCCATAAAATATAAATGTAATTTTTAGCATTCTGTCCATTACCTTAGAATTACATGTACTTGTGTTGTTTGTTGTGTTTGGAAAGTAAGCTGGCTTAGTGTATTATGCCTGATGTGAGCAATACATTTCAGAAAATAATGGTCTGCTCCGGAGAACATTTGATAGAACAGTAAATTAGTCATCATTTAAGCAGTTTCTTGTCTGATTCTTGATACAGCTAGAATTAAGGAAACTGAGTAATTTCTGTGCTCAAATGTTGAAATAAATTCATCTGACTTCTAGAATATACATCACAATATCCAGCTGTAACTCAATTTCATTCCAATGTCTGTTTTAGAGAAGACTACTTCTCTTTCCCCACCCCACTCCTCACTTCAGAGAACCATCATCAGGATAGATTAGCAGTGAATACCCTAGTGAAGATCACAAGCACTGACATAATAATATATATAAGGCATCAGATGAGACCACTCCCAACTAGCACAGCATTGCTCTCAGTCTAATTAATCCTGCTGGGAAGCAGTTTATCCAAGCTAATGTAATGAATGTCACATAACTATGTGGAATCTTCCTGTAACTATCCCCAGTAGTCACTCTCCTTTTAGTACTGAGCAACATAGAATGCATATATGGCTTCTGTGACCTCAATGCTGTCTAAGCTTCACTAAATGTTTGGAAGTTTTCCATTAATAAATATTAATTATATCATATCAACCTTTTAAAAAGATAGAAGTGTTCAAGTAGCATCCAAGAGCATGATGTTCTGAAAATTATATCATTTTAGGAATAACATTACTGCAGATATAGATGATATTTGATATGATATGATATTTGATATTTGATATTTTGTCTCATCCATTAATGTCTGAGGAATATTTTCTTTGTAGCTATGATACATAGCCAAAAAGATAGAAAAAGTACCTTCTTTATATTCAGCAGTTGCTATAGAATATAAACCATTTTTAATTGTGTAGTATCAAAAATGTTCATGGTAACCCTTTGGAAAGGTCCTCTATGAATATTTTGTTTGTTTTTCAGTTTTCTGTGACTTTGTCATTAACTTTTGTCCATATTGGCTCTTTGTTTGTTTATTTTTCATCTGCAAATATGCCATTGATAACAGTTAAGATTCTATCTGCAAAAGCGGAGTGCATCTGGTAAATGATTGCAGTGCTTCATTCAGCTACTGCGGTTAAAAACTTATGGGCTGTTCCCTCACTAGTCCTTTATAAGTCTATTGCATTTTGACTTACACTGCATCTTTTAGCAGTGAATTCCACATGTACAAAGTGAAAAGTACTTTCTGAGAAGAAAAAAATAATTATCATCAGAGGTGTTAAGTCAGAAAAAAATAGGCTGACTATGACATTATGAACATTCCTGCTATTCAGCAAATTACATCTAGCTCATTATTGTAGGCAGGATTGAATTTTATTTCTGCAAGAATGAGGACAAAATAAAAAATGTCAAACTACAGGAATTATTTAATTTTTTTACCAACAATATCAGTAATTATGTGACATTATGATGTATTACAAATTACATAAGTAAACAAGTGAAATTACACATTCATTTTTGAGATTTGTTTTTTTTAACTCCCTCCTTTGACACTTTAACCAAACCCTTAAGCAAACTCCTTAATGAGATCTGAGTTGTTGTGTTTATGCTGCTTTTCCTGTCCAAGTCTTTGTACAAGTCGTCAGTCTTATGGGTAGTTTTGAGAGCACCTTGCTGTAGAAGTTGGTTTCTCTTCAACATATTCTGAACTACAAGAGAAGTTGTAGAGACCTGGTTGATGTCAGGTAAATACTGTTCATAGCGCTATAAGGAGTGAGGTAACATTTGGTCCAAAATGACTTCACACTGTGGAACACATGTACCAACCCAGATTTCAATTGAAGTACTGCTGCCGGGGAAGAGTGAGCAGGAACAAGATAGGAATATACACATGTGGAAACTTGGAGGGACAGGTAGCATGTGTGAGTTGTACAAATAACGCCCACACTCAGTAAGTCTTTTCTAGAGTTTAGAAAGCAGCCCAGGATAGCACTGTAATATAAACATAATGAATGGTCTAATTAAAAAAAAAATAAAAAAAAAGTTTTATATATTGTTGAGTCATGTGATGACCTTCATTAGTGTTGTGTTGCAGGCCTAGCCTTAGTGTGCAGTGATCCTAAGGAACACGGTACAGCCATCAGATTCATTCAGCTTGGTAGCCATCCCTTTGTGTTTGTTATAGGGAGAGGTACAAAATCAGTTTTACTTACAACACATCTGTTTTTCATATAGAAATGTAGATGTGTGTGGATGTATGTGTAGCAGAAACCTGACAGACCTGATCTAGGCTGGAGGTGTAACTGGACCACTGAGCACAGTTGGGGTTTTATGGCTTTATAATTTCCGTTAGCATTAGGCAAGCTGTTGCCTGCTTTTATAATGTAAGAGTTTCTTTCCCTGCTGCCAAAATGAATAGAATTTTATATATATATGGATATATATATGGATATATATATGGATATATATATGGATATATATATATGGATATATATATATGGATATATATGGATATATATGGATATATATATATGGATATATATATATATTTACTCTTCCTCAGTATAGGTCAAGGACTACTTTATGTAGGAAACTATTATAGACTGATATTCTGATAGTTCAGTAGATGATAGGTGTCTAGTACCAATAACTGGTTTATATGAAGCACACATACCTACAGTGACTGTATCCAAAAGGATAAGAATTAAGAGCCTGAGGCATTTTCCTTGTTACAATGAGAGTTAACAACTAGTAACCCCTTAGATATTATGTCATTATGATTCTATGGGAGAATCACTGTGTCTAAGAAATTAGCATACAAGTGTCTGGAAAAGGGGATTTTGTGATGGCAACCCTCAAAAAAATTTAAAAAACTGCGACCATCTCCATTTTCTTATACATAACAACTCTCTGCAAAGTGCGCTGCACTCTGAATGGCTAAAGGCTCCTCAACGCTGCTTTCTACTGACAGAAGTAGGTAAGAGAGACCTTGAAAGCTGGATTCAGGTGACTTTATTCAGCGTTGTAAGTTAGATGCATGAAGTGAAAAGCTGAAATCAACCATATGTCTAATTCCCAGGAGATATCTCCAAGTAAAGCTTTTTAAGTTCAAGGAGGACCAAAGTTAGATGGATTACTATGCCTCGGGCTATCTTTGGCTGTCTGACATGTTAGAGTTTTTGTTATTATTTTTTAACAAACTGCTTTCATTTTTTCAACAAACTCTTAATAATCTGCCTTAAAGTTATTTAATTTTTAGACCTGTCATGCATTAGCTCCAGTGAATGTAATCACAGTTATGGAAAAGAAAGTGCATGATATGAAAAGAAGCATAATACTTCATTGACAGACAAAAGCTGTGCTGATTGTATCCTGCATGGTACTGCAGGATGTGATTTTGCGCTGATTAATTAATCTACTTATTATATACATAAGGTCTGAAGAATATGAAACTTTCTGAAGATTATAATTTCCATATATTTAATACAGGTGTTTAAAAACTTATTTTGAAACAAAAATCAGCCTCAAAGTTTGTAGGAAGACAGTGAACATTTTCAGAAAATTACGTTAAAATATTATTTCCAAAGAATCTAAACATTGAAATCATTTTTTTTCTTGATTTCTGTTTTTCACTAGCTATTTTATCATAAACCCAAATTATATACATAAGGTTTTTTAATTCAAGAAAAGCAAATAATCCATCTGACATAAAGTTAAATAAATAAAATAATTGAAGTCATATAAATCAAATCAACTTCAGTGAACTGAAAAATATCTTTAAGTTCATGTTAGCTTGTTTTAAAAAAATCTCATAGTAGTAGCTACAAACGGAAAGACAAAATATCCCCTCTGATACATTATCACTACAGTTACTTGCATAATGTATCTTATTTGTTATATTTTTCAGAGTATTACAGATTATGGGTTTTTTTTTGGCAGAGAGATATAATAGGTGTAATAGGTACCTAATGTACTGGTACCTAATATATTTTAAAATTATAGTACTGTCTGTACAATATATTATTTCAATATAATTTGGATAAAAGCGGGTTTTCATAACCCGCTTCTACCTGTTTTAAAATACAAAAAGTGTGTCTCTAAGTTTGTATTTTTTATCTACTGTAACTAAAATTAAACAGTTCTGAGAGATCAGCATCTGCATGAGGAATAACAGTAACATTGGCGGATATTTCCAGTTCATAGAATCATAGAATGTTTAAGGTTGGAAGGGACATCTAGAGGTCATCTAGTCCAACCCCCCTGCACACACAGGGCCACCTAGAGCACGTGACACAGGGCTGCATCCAAGCGGGTCTTGGAGATCTCCAGAGGAGACTCCACAACCTCTTTGGGCTACCTGTTCCAGGGCTCTGTCAAGAATTTTTTCCTTACATTCCTGTGGAACTTTTGATCCTTCAGTTTGTGGCCATTTCCTCTGGCTCTGTCGGTGGCCACCAGTGAAAAGAGGCTAGCCTCATCCTCCTCACTGCCTCCCTTGAGGTACTTATAGACACTGATTTGGTCCCCTCTCAGCCTTCTCTTCTCCAGGCTGAAGAGGTCCAGCTGCCTGAGCCTCTCCACATAGGGCAGATGTTCCAGTGACGAAAAATAATAATACAAATAACAAATACAAATAGTGACGAAAAATAACAATACAGGACTCTTTCGAGGCCCTGTAATTGGAATGAGTCCGCTTTAAATCCTTTAACCATTGGAGGATCCATTGGAGGGCAAGTCTGGTGCCAGTAGCTGTGGCAATTCCAGCTCCAATAGTGTATACTAAAGTTGCTGCAGTTAAAAAGCTCGTAGTTGGATCTTGGGATCAAGCTGGTGGTCCGCCATGAGACCAAGCTACCGCCTGTTCCAGCCTTTGTCTCTCGGAACCCCTCGATGCTCTTAACTGAGTGCCCCGCAAGGCCCTAAGTGTTTACTTTGAAAAAATTAGAGTGTTTAAAGCAGGTTGGCCGCCCGAATACTCCAGCTAGGAATAATAGAATAGGACTCTGCTTCTATTTTGTTGGTTTTCAGTTAAAATTGGTTGGTTTAAAATGTTTTGCACATCTGCTTTTTGGGACATACCTGGTGAGATGGTAATTATACTAAGTAGGACTGTAAATAACTAATAAAAACCAGCTTGACAACTTTTGTTTATATAAGTAGTTCCTAAATTTTCATAAAGAATTTCAAACTTACCCTGTTTGGATCAGAAGAAATTCATTAAGGGATTAATAAATAGAGGAAATAAATAGAGAGAAAAAATTACAGTTTTCAGATTTTTTTTTAAAGGTCCATCTGGGCAGTAGAAACACTGTAGCTGTAAAGCTCTTAAATAGAAAAGTACCTGTGCTATAAAATGTATATTTTTTCATTGCAACTATTAATAATTACATTCTACTACAGAACAATTTTTTAAAAAAATTATATTCAAAATGCTCAATTATTGTATATGAATAGTGGAGTAAATCACACAATTTAGCTTTATCTATTATCAGTCCAGAGCTTGTTTTAGCTTTCCACTCCCCTTCATGACAACTACCATATTAACTTCAAAACCCTCCACATATCTTCCCTGCATTGGGCCATAAGAATTCCTTGCAATGCTGTGGATGAGCAGCTTGCAGGACTTGGAGCTTGGTTGAATATCACTGTGCTGAACAATATAATCAAATTGATTGCTGTGTCCTAGAGTTTAATGTTCCACTTCCACTGGACTATGAAAGTCTTATATCAGCAAAACCCTAACATATATGGAATTACTGTTCTTTCATTCGTCAGCATGAGAGCAGTAATTGTCTTCCAGATAAAGCATCTATCCAGAGTGCCATGGAAAATTGTCACTATTATATTTCTCAAATATCAGTGCAATAATCAAGAAAAATATTTGCCAACACTGTTGAATCAATAAACTAGGGTATAACAAAGCTCTTTTTCAAACACCAGTTAAAAAAAAAAGTCTTGCCTTGCATTTTAACCTCCAGGCAAACATCAAGTATGTGCAAGTGAAACACCCAGTGATGCACGCTGGATGCACAGAAGAAGCTGGGGACAGAATGAAAACAAGCAAGAGAGGAACCAAGGAGGAAGTTGTCTTGGGAGGAAAAAACAAAATTCTAAATTCTGGTATATCACATAAACTGCTTTATAACAGCATTTATACACCTTTGATGAAGTTAAAATTTAGATATTTACCGATCTAGTCACCCTTGCTCTTTTGAAAAGCAGTGAAAGAAATGACCATTTCTAGGGTGATATTCATCTGGAAGTTTAAAATACCTCAGACAACATATATTCCCAAAATACTTGCTTGCATTGGCTATAAAGGGAGCTTAACAGATATTACTGACAACTATGATTGGATAAAATGAATCCCATCTTTCTCTCCTCCTTTCACCAGGTCTTCTGAGCAGGTGTGTAAAATTCTATGCAGACAATTAGAGAAACTTTTAGTGTTAGTTGAAATCAAACTTCAGTTTAAGGAGACTGATTATAGTCCTGCCCCTCAAACTTTTATTTGTTTAATGGAGCAAATATAATGAGAAATAATTTTATTTTAAATTATGTTGATTTAGTTTTATACAGTTTGGTTGTCAGTGAGGTTTAGTATAAAGTCAATAAATACCACAAGAAGGAAATAAGACAAACTTTTACCAGACTATGAACAGGTTCTGTAATGATGCATCTTGAAAACTAGTTAAGTCCATTATATCAATTTATTAAGGGATTTTGAAAGTTGATGTAAGTGAGTAGGAACAATATAGGAAGAAAGGATTGTGGAGGGGTAGGAAAAGCAGGCAGAAGACATGCATGAGAGAGTGTCAAATTTACTGTTCTCAGCAGCACCAAGCGGTTAAATCATCTCATCTGTGTGAAACTGCAGCCTCAGCTTGACTGCTTCAGCATCATGTCCCCTTAATATGTGTGAGTACAGATGCACAGATTTACGTCTATACAAATATAAATCACGTACCAATACAAATCTGTACATTCACAGACATATAATGGGGTAAAAAGAAGCCAATTATTCACTCTTGGTATCACATATAGTATTGCCTGTATCAAGGATACAAATTTGAAGTAACTAACTTCAAAAATTATTTTTCTGGGGGCACCTAGATATATATTTTTCTATGTGTATACATATCCAATATACACATATTATATTCATGTATTTGCTGCAGTCATCCCAATTTTTCCCTCAATAACCATTTCCAATTATTTTATCTATTAATAAGGGACCATTCTTGAAAGTTCTCATTTTGACATGTCTCTGGTGATGTTCTTAAAAGTATGTTAGCTGAAAGGATTTTAGCATGGAAATTAGTTCCAAACTGAAAATTATGGTCCTGTGTTTTCCTCCTAATGTAGAGATGTGTTATGGAAGCTTGGTAAATGTTTGCACAATATTTTCAAAAGAAGAAATTCATTAAAAGTATGAATACATAGTAAGATAAATACAGAAATAGCGTAAGTATTCGAATACGAAAATTAAATTTGGATGGAAAGCTTGTGAGCAGTTGTTTAATCGTAACTAGTTCTTACAGTGTTTTGTTTTTCTCATTTTTTTTTTTGTTTACACTTCATTCACTTTATTTTATTTTATTATATTCTCAAAAAATAATATCAAGTTTAATTCTAGCATATATTGCTGTTTGGCTGACCACAAAATTAGTAAAATAGCTAAAATAAACCAAAGAATAAAGGGAAATAAATTGACTAAATAGATAGATAGATAGATGGATGGATGGAGAGATAGATAGAGAGAGAGAGAGAGATAGATAGAGAGAGAGAGAATCTCTGCAAAGAACAGATTTCATTTACCTAAATTCTTTCCTGCATTTTCATTTTCAGGAGAATGATGTAACAGTAGACTTCTATGATAAAACAGATCATGTTTTGTTTATAGTCAACAGTCCCATAAATGGAAAAACAAACAAAAAACAACAAAATAATTAATTTGCATGTTCACATAAACATATTAATTTTCTATTTCATCAAGTCCATAATAAAAACTAGATTTTTTTTTCTTGTAGATTTCTTCTATTGATGTGTAAAGTTCAGTTGTAGTTAGAGTTAATTAGTATACACTAACTACTAGAAAATTTGGCGGAACACAAATGTTTTAGAGGCAAACCTGTTTTCAACCATTTTAATAATACTTATCAGGGGGTTTGGACTAGATGATCTCTAGAGGTCCCTTCCAACCTCAACCATTCTGTAATCAGAATCTCTTGATAGGGCAGTGGAAACTTTAAATGATCTTATGTCTAATACATGACACATATTAGATAAGGTATGCATCACTCCTTTATGAGTCTGTGAAACTAATTTTTTTTTCATATCCAATAAGTTAAAGTATATATAATGTATATCAGTGTTAAGATATTTTGGAATACAAAGCAAAAAAAAATAGTAATAAAACAAGAAAGAGGTTTTTTACTCTTCACAACAGTGAACAGTAAGTGGGGTTCCCCTGCTGGCTGTAGTTCTGCTGCAGCCACGTTATATTCACACCTAGGAGAAGTGTAGCTGGAGCAGTGGTGTTCTGCTTATTTCTTGCAGGTTTATCAGCAGAGGTGTTGTATCCCACTAACACAGCTATACAGCTTTGGGTGCACGCATTGTTTTACAATTTTTGTTGAAAAATGATGTTCTGTTTCTTTCCCTATGGAACTGGTCTTTAACAGGGCACTAGATAACTGATAATGAATTAATGTTTCAAGTTTCTTTTAATCTTCTTCATTCAGTGCATGGACACAAATATTGTTTATCACGCTACATTCAAATCTGTCACTTCTCAAAGTGAAAACCATTTTTAATCCTTAATTTTAGAGGCTAAGGACTGAGCTAACATCAGTAGCAGAGACTCAATACTTCTGCAAATGAGATCAAATGTCTCCAGCAAAAGGCCAAATGACACAGAATATATGTTTATGAAAAATCTGATCAATATAATTTACATTAGAAACAAAATGTTGTCATATTCTCATTTGCCTTTTTTCCTAATTGATTTGTCACACATATACATACACACACACACGTGCACATAGAAAGAAAAATGTTTTTCTACCTCACAAAAAGTCATTTGTAAAGTTTGACGACAAAATGGCTAGATGTAAAAAAAAATAATAAATTGTGACTACATTCCAGTAAACTGCTTTTATTAAATATATTGTAATCTGTGCAACATATCTTGGCTTTGGCTTTTTTTCCTTTTAAAGTAGTCTAAACATGATTTTTTGCATGATTTAAAATAGGTCTATTTTTTTCCAGGTTGACTGGTATGAATCTACCTTCTCCTGTTATCAGCAGCAAGAACTGGTTACGACTCCATTTCACGTCTGACAGTAATCATCGAAGGAAGGGATTTAATGCTCAGTTCCAAGGTAAGAAATATATAAGTACATTGCAAAAGTCTTTTTCTTTTAAGCACAGCTGGAAGTGGTGGTGGTAGAAATTTTGTTTAAATGACTGGGACATGTTGCAAAGAATTAGCTGCTGTACATCTACTGCTCTTACACTGAGTAGGTGTTACCGATGTGTGATCAGGAATCTTTAGAGAGTTACCTTTGACAAAAGTATCTGTGCTTCCCATAGCAGTTGCTTGCTTGCTGTTTTTTTCTACAATAAATTGTTTTCCATTCAGTCATGTCTTTTCTTTTAAAAAAAATATATATATATATAAATATCTAAATATAATAAAAATGCCTAGAATTCAACTTGCAGACATAGACACTTCCCTATCAAAATGTTTTCTTTCTTCATTATTCTTAATCAAGCTCATATCCTGAAGCTACATTCAGCACTAGGAAATTTCACTCCTCCATAGCACAGTGTAAACTAAATATCAGGTTTGTGCATAGATTTGCATATACAAGTTTAAAGGAAGACAAGAGGATGTCGATGTTGCTGTCACTTGCTGCTTACATTTACTTAGAAATTCCTTAAAATGCAGAGTTTTTAAATGGAATTTTTATTGATTTTTGTGCTTCATAAATCATCATTCTGCATCAAAGACATTGTAGTTATTATGTTAAACACAGAAGAGCTCCGTAACTCAAAAATGCACTCAGCTTCTTACTTTATTTGTGCTTTTAAATTCTCTACTTACATCAGCTGTTTCAAGTTTTACCCTACAGACCACAAGTGCATTCAACTTCTGACTGTGACTAAGCCATTCCATTTTTCCCATACACTTTATGGCTTGTATCATCTTAGAAATTGCAAAATACGCTGCAACAACTATATGTTTCTGGTGACTGGCATATGCAAAAAAAAATATGTACAGAAACATTTAAACATACATAGTCCTTTCTTTATTTAAAAAGATATTGATGATTATATTTAAAAATATATATGTATGCAATTTCACATTATTTTGGCAGTTCCAGTTGGGTATGTATTTTATGATCTCTTGCATTTAGAGCTTATTTGTACAAAGTTTACTTAGGATATATAATACTGTTGACAACTATGATTTAGCTCTGTGTCTTAGACCTCTGACCAGAGGTAACAAAAACAATGATGTGGTTTTTCCTGCTGATACACCAGAAAATTAAGAACTCATAGAATAGCAGAGGAAAGTTTGGGACATGGTAACAAACAAAATAAAATACTTTTCTGTTTTTTTTTTTTCTTTTCAGTATGTCTTATCTCTAGCAAAATGCTCACCATGCAATTAAATCTTTAAGGAAATATATGTGGAGATCATTAGTTCAGGCATCTGTCTGTTGCTATATGTAGTACGTCAAACATTCCACTTGGGTGTTAGCAATTTATTATCAGCAGTTTATTAAAGCTAAGAATCAAGAGCTTTCACTCACGTTTCCATTTTACATGTTTTTCTCAATAAAATATATTTTTGGAGCCTATCAGGACAAACAGGCACGAATCCTGTGAAAAATGTGATTTTCTTTCCCAGTAGAAGATCCTGACTGTGATAGGATGCCTCTAAGGTCAGACTGTATCCAGACACAATTTTTAAATTTGCCTTACTGGTAGGTCCTGTAGTATATACTATATGACCCCGAAATTTCCAAAGTCTCCTGTCTGTGAGTTAAAAATGAAGATTTTCTGAAGCAACCACTAAACTATAAACACTCACTTCACACATAGAAGAGTATCAGTTACCAGTCTGCCCCCAAACCAAAGATCTTTGATTCTTCTATTTTCCCAGAGTTCTCAGATGTTAAGCCCATTACATTTCTCTGAGTGAGTTATTATGTACTATTAAGTACCTTTTAATTGGTATCGAGTATAGGTGTTATTTGCAGAATAAAACCACAAAAAGATATTCCTCAAAAGCCTGTAGCTTGTGCATTTAGATACAGCATCATTGTGCAGCAACTTGCTAGTAAATAATAAAACCTCCAAATACTCATTTCCCAAATTTAAAAATGTATTCTATACTTAATATTTTTAATACCAGTCTATTTGTTTGGATCTTCCATTTCCTTTGAGTGAATTTGAATGAGAAGGACTAGAACTCCCCAGTCCTGAAAGGCGTTACAGGTAATGATCCCTCACCTGGGCACATCATAAATAATTATTAATCCTGTCGTTTCACATTCAGATGGAAGCTGCTTCTGGCCCTACTCAGTCTGCATCATTTAGGCAAATACAAAAGAACGGCTATTTTAGATATGTTCACTGAACTGTTATTTCATTAGTATGAAAGCTTCTTTGGAAATGTTTGTACTTTGAAAAATATATTTGTAGTACTAAATTTAATCACTTCTGTGAAAGAACAAGCATATAATAAATTATAAACTTAATGGACATAAGTGACAGACTAATAAAACTCAGAATTATTCAGCTTTAACTTAGTTTTATGTGACTGAAGACAGACTGAAGAAGATTAAAGGGTCATTATTTTGCTATACTATTTTGGGTTGCTTTTAGAAATAAGAGATTTAATCTTGAGACTTAAGTCTCGTTTCCAAAAAGTAATCCTCAAATAATGGAAAATGAAAAAGTACCTCTTTTTGTTTACTCTTTTGAGACTCTAAGTTGAGCTGAGTTGAGTTTAAATTGGCCACTCTATTCCTGCAGAGCTGAAATTGTGACATTTGTTGGAGATCATCAGATTTACCACAAGATAATAAACCCCAAATAATAATAAATAGCAAAAACATATGCTAAGCTTGTTGTTACTTCATTTGATTTTCTACTTGTGAGATTGCTTCCATTCCTGGAGGAAAAACAAAACAAAACAAAAACCTGAAAAAGTGAACACTGTAAGGTAACTACCACAGAACCCCGCAGCCCAGCAGCAGTGATGCTGCAGCAGCTTCATGGTCCAGCTCCAGCCAACAGGGAGCAGATATGCTCAGTGCACACATACAGCCCCACTACATCCCTCCCCACACACATGCACCATGGGGTCTCACTCAGCCCCCGGGCTGCCTCAGGGAAGTCCCACCCCTGAGGCAGTCTTCCTTCCTAGTGTGCCGGGGGGCTTTTCCCTTTCCAGAGGACATTTGGATTTGCAATGTTTTTCTACAGTTAGCAAAATTGGCTGCACAAGCAAATTCACTATGCATAGTTTTGTATCTAATTGGTGCTTCCAATATTTTAATAAAATAAATTATGATAATTCTGTTTGGCAGACAAAAAGCAAACAAAAAGCAAAGAAAGCAAAGAAAATGAAATATTTTGGGTTGTTTGCTAGCATTAGCTAGCATTAGTTTTGGTTGATTGGGAAAGGTTGAGTTGCAGCAATAATGTGGCCAAAATAACAAGATAATAAGCGTGATATAATTTGATTTGAATTGAAATGAATAATTAAAATAATATATTAGAAATATACACTTGAATACATTAACTAGTAATGTAGGCAAGTAGTAATGTGTAATATAAAAAGTATAACTGGCTGACGGGTGTTTGAAATAGAATCTTTAGTCTCACTTTGCTCAGGGCAGACCAAAAAGTTAAAAGTTGTTTCATTTTAGATAATGCATTATTCTTCCAGATGTGAACTTGCTTACAACAAAGGTTATCCATATGAAATAGAATGACTTAATAGGTCTGGGAATGATTCGTATGGTTCTGCACATCTACACCAAGTATGGGATGGTTGCTTAGGTTTCATGCATTTATAAAACATTAAAAGACTGTTTATGTATATGTATGCAAGTATATATATTTAGATTTTGAGAGAATTTTTTTCCTGTATTATCAAAAACTAGGCTGATTAAATTGCATATTTATTTAAACATGCCATAAAATAAAATAAAATAAAATTAAGTTAAATTAAATAGAAAGTTTCCAAAGCAAAAACTGCTTAATAGGTATATTCCACTTTCCATTGCAAAATTCTGATCTCTGTGGTAGAGTGTTTCAAATTAAGTATGCTGGTTTGGGCAAGTTACCAGAAAGGTTCAAGGAGGGATTAGACATTTTGATCATATGCAAGTTATCTTTCTGCTCTGTTTGATTACTTTGAATAATTCAAGATTTAACAAACAGATAATCCTGAAGTCAAACAATGAATATAATAGAGACTGCTGCAATAAATCTGCACTAATGGAAAACCATGAGTGAAATAATGTATAATAAACTGCTAGGTAACGTAGATATTTTCAAACTTTTTTTATATAATTCAGCAAGCCTGCATATGACACACCTCTCTCTCTCTCTCTCCCACCTCTCTCTCTCTCTCTCTCTCTGTCTTTCCTACATGTTATTTAAACCATTAGAACTGTTTTTTGAATTTATGGCATCTCCTTAGTAGATGCACACACAGTACTTTTAATCAGGCATTTCAATTACTATCATCATTTGCATATAAATTTAGAAAAGAAAATTAGGAAAAGCAAGTAATAAAGTCAAAAAGCTAAAGGAGACCATTTTCTTATAACTCTGTACTGTCAGGAAAGGAATCCAATCTTGATATGAAAACACCAACAGGAAGATAAACAGTCTACTGACTTTTCTGTACTTAATACCATCACTTCTCAGTTGTATTAGTCTGACTTATTCTTTTTGTGTTCAGTAGTGGGGGCATATTTTCTTTCAACAATCTAAAAAACCTTTGATACCTAGTAATTCCACTCTTTGAAGCACTAAGTCACTTCTCCATCTTGTAGTTAAGCTAAGCAGGTTGAGCTCTTCAAAGTAACTTTCACTTGTGTCTACATTTTCTTCATTGTGGATTGGTGTTATTTGAAAGTGTCAGTGAACATATATGTGATTTTAGATACCTAAATGTCCTTTAAAATCTGACTTCATTTTCATTATATTATTTTGCAAAATGTCTTTGCTGCTTTACATAGTGCATTCAGTTTTTAATTATCTACCAGTTGTAATTAATACATTTGGTTGCTCTTCCATAACAAATTGCACTTGACAATTTTCTGCATCTGTCCTTGCTGTTAGTACATTACTGTCCTTTGTTTACCCTGACTATTATCATGTGGATATTTTTGATGAAGGTGAAATAACATCCTAACAAGTAACATAATTCAATATAATTCGCTTATAGCGAAAATGGAACCTATAGATAAAACTACATTTCTGTATATTTATTTTCTTCCTAATGCTTGTTTTTTAAAACATATTATAAGCACTTACTTAAGACTTAGTTAAGTCATGTTATACAACTATGATACATGCCTTAGGAGCATACTTTATTTTCTAAACTGTATCAGTATGTCTGCCGTGGCCGTGGTAGGTAGACGACGCTTCTTAATTTTGCCTTTACTGTTTCCTTCCTTTATTTCTTGCTCCTGTTAATGTTACACTGTGTGTTTCCTCCCCACTTTAATGCCACAATAGCAGATTTGCCCATGTTCTGTGGTACATACACAGCAGTATAGAAGAAATCCTTTATTTTAAGGGTCTTTTGACTTGTTGGCAAGTGTGTATTAAACTATTTTCATGAAAATTTACCTACAATAATCAATCTATACTTCAAAAAGTTTTGATTAAGATATTGGGTGAAATCTGTACTAGTCCACAATGAGGTAAATTCTCGCAGAATGTCTGTTTACTAAGTAGGAATAAATTGTACATTGGCTCTATTACAAAATGAGATTCTTTTGCTCTAAATTTCATAATATCAAATAATTCAATTTTTAGAAATTTGTGTTCCTTAACTGATTTTACACTAGCATCTGAAAGTATGAAATATGCAATACAATTAATCGTGCTTACTCATTTCTCAATTTATATTATTTGATCAAAAAGGAGAAATTAATCTAATAAAAAATATAAGAATTGAATCACTATTTGATATCTCATTCTCTGTAAAATTGAATATATATTTAACCTCTGTGAAAACAGATTTGTTTAATTTTTTGTGTATATACTTTTGTCCTTGAACTAAAATTATAGAGCATCTTTTATTGGCTTAATATTAGTGTAGACCACATGATAAGGATAGAGACAGAGAAATCATTCAGACATTTCTCTATACTAATGCAGTGTGTATAGTTTTTGAGTATAAGCTTGCTAAAATAACTTCTCCTATAGCCTCTCTTTAAAGTCTTTAATCAAATTATTTCACAATATTTATTGAGCCCAGCACATTCTTAAGCTTAAACTGTCTCAGTTCCTATCATTTATAGTTTGGAAGCTTTTTTTTTTATTTTAAGTATTTGACAGTATAAGAAAAGAATCTTTGAGGTATTTTTAAAACAATATAGCATTGTTTTATTCTTAAAACTTTATACCATTTCCAGGAGGCATGCACATTCGAGAAAGATTGGCTGTTTTCTGGTGCATTGTTGGTATTACAGTTTTGCCATTGTTTTTTTTTTTTTTTTTTAAAGAACTACAGTTACCAAGACTGAGCCCAAAGATTTTTGGTCCAAAGTTTAATGTACTTTCTCAGAGCCACAGCCATGGTTGATAAGGCCTCAAAGAGGACCCAGATTTTTCTTAATACAAAGATCAAAGATGTTTCATTAAAATGTCATACTACTAAGACATGTTATATGAGCATATTGTGAACCCATGATTTCTGTGCACATTCAGAACAAACAGGATTATTAAAGAAGATTAAAGGTAGATTATGAAAGGTAGGAACCTGTAGGAGTATATACATGAGTGATGGAGGTATGCCCATTAAAATTATGTTTAAACATCTATAAACTACACGTATAATTGTAAGTACAAAAAAACAGCTAGGCTAATTATATTACATTTGCTGGAGCCTGGAAGGACATATATGGTCAGTTTTACTGTGGAACAGGTTAAAAACAAAATATTAAATAATAGTGTGTCAGAGTTACCACAGCTGTAGCTTCTGCATCATTTACCTGCAAGTGTTCAATATAACATACAAGTTTAGCTGGATGACTGAAAATGCTCAATAATTAGTATAAGAGCTGTATTTTGAAGATCTTTACAGTCCAGACATATCTCTACAAAACCGGAAAAGATGGTCAAATATTCACTTCAAAATAGGAATTTCTGATGCTTGTGAGAACACTGATTATCTCTCTGGGTAATATTATGGAGATATCATCGAAGAAAACCCTTGGAGCTCTGAGGAGATCAGCTGCATATATGAACTTTTGACTTGTGCTTGAAAGACTGGAAGTACCATTCAAGCGAGGAACTGATCAGATTTTCTTTATGGTTTCTTTTCCAGAGACATACTACACAATGTGCACAATGATAGCAAATGTTCATTGTGCAAACTGTGTTGATACTCTTTTCCAGAACTGTATGTGGTTGCAGGCACTAGAGACTCGATGCCTGCCACACTTGCCTTATTGTGATAGATCTCATATTGATAGCACAGCATAGCTAAGGCAGTCTGTCAGGGCAAGTGGCCAGCTAAGTGACATGCAGAAGGTTAATGGAAAACAAATGACTGTGCTTCATTTTGAATTTTTAGATTTTGTGTCAGCTTATAGGCATAGAAAGAGAACGATTTCTGTTAGAATCTATTGTGACACCCATTCATCTTGGGGCTGTGCTATTTGTTTGTTAGTGCTGCATGCAGAGATTTCCAGTGCAGGGAGCAGGTGGAAGGTCGGGTAATGACAGGCAGCACTTTGCTGGATTGATGGAACAAGGAAGCTAACCGATCATGATCAAAAACCTACAGCTTTTACAGGTAACCATGTAGTAGAAACATCTACTCCTGCTGTGAAACTCTGTCTGGAGTAATAATACTGATTATTAGGAAAGATTTTGAAAGCTGTTAGAGAAACCCCAGGATATTAAACTGAATATTCTTCAGATAATAAAGAAGAACAGTGGGTTGGATTGTTCCAGTGATTTGCTGAAACTTCACATCATATGGAAGATGAAAAGTCAGGAAGAGGACAGCTGAGTGTCAGGAAACAAAGCTTGCAAAGATCTTCCAGTGTTATCAAGACTAGGGCCTTGGTTTAGGAAAGGATTTATCATAGAATTATCTTCATAAACTTAATTTATGGACATAAGTACTCAAGCAAGAATTGTAATTCATAATTCATAATTATAGAGAAGCTAGATGCAAATGTCAGTGTTGATTAGAAAAACAGGCTCATTCTTCCTAAAATTACTTTTCCATGAGGAAGTATTTCATGTTTGTTTTAGTGTATTTAAGAAATATATTAGCTTAAAGCATTCTTTAGACTGGGAGAGTGAAAAGTGTATCATTTTATTTTAGATACAGGTAATTTTAGTGGAGTGCTGGTATCACTCCAGCTAAAATCACACAGTCAACACCAGGGACATGACATCATTTGGCCAGCAATGAAGTCCTCCCTCTTGAGAACGTACTGAAGTGACATTTGCCAAGAATGCTTATTTGTGAGAAGGGAAAAGGCTTCTTTTTGAAAGACTCTGGAGCTCAGCTTTCAGCTGGTAAAAGGATAAGGAAAGGCACAAAATCTGGTAAGGGAAATAAAACATTGTGGGAAAAAAGCTAGAAAGGAATTATTTCAAAACTTGCTCTGCCACAGAGAGCTTGACCAGGACTTGCTATGCAGAACTCAGGATAATGTTTGACCTGTCAGAACAAGCTCAACAGATACGGACAACAGAAACCTGTTTGGAGATTTTGTGACACTACAGGCAGGTAGGGAATCCTGGCAAAAAGAAACAAACAAGCGAAAATACCCACCAAAGAAAAAGATCAAAAATATAGAATTTGAAAAGGACATTTGCAAAGTGCTATGAAAAATGCTTACTATTGATTTTAAATTGCAAAGCTCGTTACTTAGAAAACCGTTGTCCAGCATTTTATTCCCATTGACCAAGAAGTTAAATAATTATATGCCAAATACTTGTGAAGCACTTCCTTGGATGTATTTATAGAACAAGCCAGAGTGAGAAAAACTGAAATAGGAATAGGAATCACGAAAATATTTTGAAAAATATCTAGGTGTGTTTGTGTCAGATGCTTTTTGGACTATTTCTGTTAAAAGAAAAACGTCAAAATGAATGGAAAGATTAAGGGTAGCTATTTTATCTTATTTTGATAGATGCTAAACTTTTGAAGGAATTCATGGTATAGCAAGTCATAGTGAAGCAGGAAAGAAAGAAGAAAAAAAAGCCCTAGAGACAGTTAATGATCATTATGGGTCTCATATGTCTTGAGTGATATGAAAGAAATGTTTTATCTATAAGTAAACAACTCCAGAGTTTCCACTAGTGCTGAGAAATCTGTGAACTGTAGATCATTTCATCCATGCCAGAGATGGTCATACTGCCGTAGGTGACTCTTGAGAGAAGAACCCAGAACCATCAAGGGGCAAAGACAAAGAAAACAGTGTGTGTCATGAGACTAAGCAAAATGAATTTGATGAGTTCTGCATTGTATTGAAATAAATTCACTAATTCTTTCAGCAGCGTAACCCTATGAAGGTTATTGGAAGTACTTCACTGTTACTGAACTCTGCAAAATATGTAGAGCTACATGTAAATCTGTGTAATAGATATC
Source organism: Crypturellus tataupa (assembly GCA_034781795.1). Lineage (NCBI taxonomy): Eukaryota > Metazoa > Chordata > Aves > Tinamiformes > Tinamidae > Crypturellus > Crypturellus tataupa. Next base: position 707,580 of record JAWLRI010001049.1, on the reverse strand, counting down.
TCTCTTCCACTCTTTTTTGATAAATAAAATGTTGAAGATATTAAATTATTTCTTCTACTACGGCAAGAGGAAGTACCTGGAAAAATAAACAGACAGAAAAGGCATAGCGTTTAAATGTTACCTGATACAGTTCCTTGTGAGTCTCAATTTCTGTTTATGCAGCTAAGCTCTTTTTTCTTAAGATCAAGCTGCCTCTTAACTGAGCATTCAGAAATGTTCAAGTCTATTCTTCTGCCCAAGAAGGGCAGAGCTCCCTGTCTCCCTACCTGTAATTACCAGGCACTGGGTAATATGTTGTTCCCTTTTACCTTCAAATATCTGTACTTGGGAAAAATATGCAGCGAAAGGCAGCCAGGAGCTGAGCTCAGCAGAGCAGCGACAGAAGCAGCTTGAGGAAGCAGCAGTGGATGAGATCAGAATATTTTAGCTTTGAATAGGAGCCAGTATTTAAGGCCTCACAGGTTATTTCACACAGGAGGGAAACCTGACAATATAATTAAGTATATGGGTAATTTGGAAACAAACAAACAAACAAACAACAGTCTATCATCAAAGATGTATGCAAGGACTGTTGCAAGGAACATGGCAGGAAAAAACAGGAAAAAACTCTCCCACCCTCCACCTTCCAGCAAATGTAAAACCAACACTACACTTGTTTGAAAATAAGACTTCAAAATCTTGGTGTAAAGACTATCTGCTAGCTTGCATTTGTATAGCATTTGGTGTAAGAAATCCGTAGATGATTTGAAACCTTTACTAACTTTGTCAACTGTACTTGACACCAACCATCCAGGCAGCAACTATGTGTGAGAATATAAAGTGTTTGCAAATTTTGTTCTAAGTGTCTCTTTCAAAGTGGTGCTTTTTTTGTCTTTTTATGTTTTTGTTTCTAAATGCAGTAACATCACCCGGACAATAGAAATAATAACAAAGAAAATTTCCTTTCACAGTTACAAAAATACATTTTTGCTCTCTCACTCTTAATCTTCCTACTCCAAGATGTTTTTGCACTTCCTCTTGAAATCCTATTGACTTTCTCAGCTACTTTTTCTCTTCTTTCACTCCAGCACCTTTTTTTTTTTTTTTTTTTTTTTTACTTGCTTATGAGAAAGCCTCAGCTCTGCACACAAAAAGACAATAAAATAGTTCAGGGACATTCATAATCTTTAGGACCCTGCCAATGAGTAATTTTATGTTGCCAGGCAGGTGAGGTTTATAGAAGAAGCAGGAGGAACATAAGGATTGCAGGCAGAATCTAACCCATCTTCCGTATTACCAGATTAAAGTGTCTAGTTTTTGTTATTATCTCTCTATCTGTGACAAAATGCTATTTTAATCTGATTTTCCCTTAAGTTGCACAGCATGTTCAGACTTAACAGGAGCCTTATATCCTTGAAATCTCACTGTATCCTTTTTGTATCGTATATAAATTATGTTCACTTATCTCTGCAGATACAAAATTTCAATTTAATATCAACTAGCTTTAGACTTGATTCTATCATTTCTGAATGCTATTATGAGTAAGCCCTCTGCTTACTATACAGGAGAGTGTTTTTGCAAGAGTAGTATATTTTTTCCTTTAAAAATTGATGTTTCATTTATGTTTGAGCTTTAGGTTGTTGATTTAGGTGGTGGGGAAATAGAGAAAAAAAAAAAACAGAAGAAGGATTCCTAGAAATAAATTACAATTAAAAGTATTAGCCAAAATCTAGTCTTCATTTCCTACTGCCCATGTGAAAAACCTCCACGATTAAAGCTTCAATACCATGCCTGGATGCTTAAACTATACATCAAGTTGATGCTATTAGTGGTATTCTATCAAACCTTACTAACTTACAAAAAAGTAATATTAATCTCTTCTTACTCAGTGATGGAAGGGTTTTTTTCTATTGGATTGTTATTTTGATTTAGCTGTTCCATGGAATTAGTTAAATTTGTGTCTAACTCAAAAAGTGAGCAGCAAAGAGCATCAGATTTTAGAAACTTCTTTTATATGTAGACATATAAAAGGGGCAGGAGTCAGTGGGAAGTTGCTTTAATTTCCTCTGAGAACTCACTGAAAATGACAATATTCTGCAGAAGTTTTTGTTTTCAAATGTCATTCACACCAAGGGGACTTCTGAGTTTATTTGCTTTGAGGACATTGCTTAATTTATCCAGGGGATAACCTTTAATAAAAAAAGAGACTGAATAATTTGAGTTCAGTTTCTTTTCCAGTTATTTTCATGTTTGAATATGAATTTCTAAATATGTAGGATATATATGTAAATGTGTACTATAATCTTCTTTAAAACGGTTTTATATTAATTATTTTATTTCTGGCTTGAGGCGTTTTTTTTTTAAATCTTTATTGAGCTTTCTTTCTTTTTTTCTTTTTTTTTTTTTTTTGAGTTAGCACACATTTTTAGCATGGAAGTAGAGGCAAACACAGAAAGGTTTTCATTATGGTCCCAGGAGACAACATTCTATGAGAAAATTCAAAATCTTTTCTAAATGTGAGAGGATGCACTTCTGTCAGCACTCTACTGGATCTTTTCCACAGTAGGAAGGCATTAAAGATCAGACATCAAATGGAGGTGAAACATCTTTGCTTCAGAATATAGTGTAACACTTCAACCTATTAAGTAAACAGGTTCTGGAAAAATTAAAAAGAACTATAAGAAGAGACTATAAAAAGAACTATTTAAATATTTACATTACTTTTGGAAAAGTAAAACAAAATAAATATTGTTTAAAACTAATATAAGAAATCAAGTCTTCAGATATGACTCTCTTCAGCAACAAAGCAATTGGTAGAGGAATTTGAAATGCATCTGAAATTGGAAGGGCAGTTTTCAAAGAACAGGCCTTGAAAACAAAACCGGGGAAAATAAAAATAAGTTTAGAACAATCATTGTTATACAAATTACAGGAAAGGCATCCCTGCTGTAATGAGCTACTTTGTACAGTATGCTTTTATAATATAACATTAGTAGAGCAATTCTTTTGTGAGTTACTCACTCTTATAAAATTAAAGTAAGGAGAAAAAAATGTAGAACATCTTCCATTTTAATGACAGAAAAGTAGGAATACAGAGAAAACAGTATTCTGAAGTGAATTATGGCTACAGAAAATAAAGTTTATATTATCAATGACTGTTTATGACTGTTTTCACTTTCAAAAATTTTCATTTTTTTTTAAAGTTCATCTTCCATATACAACCGAGCTATATATACTTATATATAAGGAATATAGCTATATCTAAAGGAAAGTCTGCTAAAGTAATATGAACTCAAAGAAAAGTCATCATTTTGTCCACAAAGACAAAATAAGCACGTAAGAATAGCCACAAACATCCAGGTTCAAAGGATGTGTATAGTCCTGTGTCTGTCTCCAAAAGTGGCCTGAAGTAGATGCCTGTAGAAAAGTAAGGATAGGGAAAAAAAAAAGATATATTTTCCTGATAATGCCTATCACCACATATTTTTAGCTGCAGAAATCTCCTGGACCTCATGTAATCTGTCAATTTAGTAGCCCTTCATAGCACTCCAAGACCCCTCCTCTCCCAAGCACTTGATGAGTTGTCCTTGCAAACTCTACAAACCACATTTGTCTATGTCTTCTGGCAAAGAGCTTCACAGGTCTTTTACTTGTTGTACAAAGAACCACTTCCTTTTTACTAGTTGAATGCCTTGCTCTTGTTAGCTTCATTCATTGACCCAAAGCTCTTAGAGAGAACAGGAAAGGGAACACTCAGGCCCTTTGCAGCCTCTTGATGACACTCCTCATCCTCTTTATAACTCCCTCCTTCCCCCTCAATCCATCGATTTCCAAAGCTGAAGAATCCTGGTGTACATCTGAGTCATCCCTCAGAAGGGAGCATTCAGTATCTCAAGAACCCCCATTACTCCTATCACCTTCCTAGGTCCTTTTCTCTCTTCTGTTACAACCTTCTGGAACCTTTTCTGGTTCATGCAGGAATGAGAGATGCGCACAATTGTCAGGATGTGTGGTGAACAACAAATTTATATTGTGATGAGGTAATTCTAATTTTGTGCTTTACTCCTCTCCTGACATTTTCTAGCATTAGATTCCTTTCTTGAACTCCACAAAGCATGCCTTTCCTAAATTCTGGACTTTATTTCTGAAGTGTGAAACATACCTAAATTTGGTTGGTGAAGTTCTTCAGTCTTAAAAGCTCATTTCTCATCTGATGTACTGTCTAAACTGTAGGAATTTAGCTTCAGCCAATGGGTTATCTGAAATCTGAATAGTTATTGCCACTTTCCTCCCAAAATATGGTCACAGGGCAAAGAGGAGATGTTATTTCTCCTTCTCTATCTATCTACTGTATAATGATTGACTCAAGGATTATAACACCCATTCACGGATCTAAGCAATGTAGGGGTTGTATCCTCCAATAACTGCTCACATGCATTACATGAAACAGATATTGATAAAATGTGGAATTTGTGCTGAAGGAGGGACCACAACCCCAAGAAATATCCCAGCTATTCAGGTGTAGGACTTGTGTCTCCATATCCTTTGAGCAGGCTGGTAATGCAGCCTAAGAAAAGAGAACGGAAGACTGAACTTGAGGGTAGTTTAAGTGCCTAAATCCTAGAAAGCATTGTAAGAAAACCATATCCAAATGCCTTATCCTTGCTATTGATACTTATGTTGTGTTGTTTGTTATTTATTTTTGAGAAGGTTATCATTACTGTCTGTAAGCATTGATCATTTCCATATAATATACTCTTTACTTGAAGGAAAATAAAATAGCCCACAACTATCAAATCTATTTCATTCCTTGTGGCTACAGCAGGATTTCAAATATCTTTCTACATCTAAACACCTGTTTTCCATGTTTAAACATAAATGTCTGCACTAACAGTCCACAATGTACACAGAACAAAAAAAAACAGTGCTTGTCTAGTTTCAATACTATAGACAATATATATACTACAATAATACAGACTAAGAAAAGTCTGCTTCACTTCACGTTAGCAAAAGCAGCAAAAATAATAAAAAAGAATTTCTAAGTTACAATTTCCTAACTTGTAATGTGTTATTTAAATATCAAAGAAATGTTAACTTGCTCTTCCTACCACCTTATTACTAACAGGTATTTGCATACAGATAAGTATATTCTATAGCCAATAATAAATATATGTCGTGCATTGACAACAAGTATAACTAATGATTGGTTGTATTAATTTGCATATTTATATGGTATCTGATACAAATTATTGCTGTCTTAAAAGTGCTTGAGTTGATTTTTGTTTTTATTTGTATCTAAATTGAGTGTTTGCATTTTAAGATTATTAAATGCTACAAGCACTAGAATAAAAAAATACTATGAATCAAGGAGTTACTTTTTCAAGTTTTTTCATTATTTACATGCATGATGGTGCCTTTAAATTCTGATACAGAGTCAGTTATTAAGCTATTTTGCTACTGCTATTGTTTTTTGTGCAATTGCCTAGATTTTTTTGCATATTCTTTTGTATATATCTTATTTTCTTTTTAATTGATTGTATTGTTCCTAAGCTGCCTAATTAATGAATTTCTGATTAATTCTTCTTATATTTTATGCTTTTCTCCTAGCATTTTAATTCTAATTCTACCCCATATGTTCTTTAGCACACAGCTCTATTAGTTTGTTCTCATGTCTCTTTTGTTTCTGAGACCCCTTTGTTTTTAGAAAGAAAAAAAATAGATAATTTATTAAACCTCTAATGGATCCTCTCTCTCATTTTCTATCTTTGAGAGCTCTTATTGTCTTTCCAAATTCCATTGAAATTGCCTAGTAGATTCAGAAAATGTTATGTGAATGAAATAGTGTGATAATATGACATTAATCTCTAGGAAATTGAGATAAAAACATTTCTACTAGTGAAAGATGGATCAGAAAAAAACATTCTGTGAATATCACATTTAAATCTGTGGTCTTCAGAAACACATAGATAATGTACTGTACATTTTAAATAAGAAATAGGTTGCAAATATGTTTATAATTTTGCCTTATACAGTGGTAAAAATAGGAAAACAATACAAGTAGTTAGGACAGATTTTTATTTTGCTTGACTGTAAGGAACCTTCAATTAAAAATTTGTGAAGGTGGATAATCTCAATTAGAGAGCTGATCTTCTTCTGATACATTATAAATCATTAGGATTTTGCAAAAAAAAAAATAGTCACAGAGATTGCAATTATTTCAATGTGTTTTTCAGAATCCTATGGTGCTTTGTATTGTAACACATGTGACTTGGCTGCTACAGTTTCTTCGCTACATTGTTTAATAATAAATTATCCTATTTTTGTTTGCTTGTTTTCTCAGTGAAAAAAGCAATTGAACTGAAATCAAGAGGAGTCAAGATGTTGCCCAACAAAGACAGCAACCACAAGAATTCTGTCTGTAAGTTTATACCATTATCTTTAGAGTGACTGCATATTTCTTCTTGAGTCTTCATATGCATACATATCAGAAAGAAAAACTTAAAATGCTGGGAAGAAACTGTCACAAAATGCTTATTATGGTTTCAAATTGTCACTCCTTTTAGAACTCTGCTGGTAATACTGAGGGGGCAGAAAGCAGAATCTGGTGTGGTGATGTCTGAGTAATATTGATATATCAGAACATTTGGTGTTCAAAGATGCAAAGCTAGCACAACAGACTCAAACTACACGTTGCAGTGCCAGATCAGTACCGGGGACAGTTAAGATCTCTTACCCATCTCTGAATCAAGATTTATGTTTTCTTATATTTTTCTTTCCCTCACTTAATATCACAGCTCTCTAATTCTTGCCCCTTCATTGACTTGTATGTCCTTGTGGCTGCCCCTTTCCTGTGCTCTGCTGTGGCACAGTGAAGCCTCACACCTCCCTCTGTAACTCCCAGCACCCTGCGGCCACAGCATCCTCTTCCTGCGGCCACAGCATCCTCTTCCTTTCCTCGTGTGTTGAACGTGCTCTGGGAGCACGTCTATTTAATCTACATCTTTTCTCCCGTACATAGGGATCAGGTTGCAATCTATGAGACTCTCAAATTGTTATTTTTTTTAAACAAAATTATCATACCTTTACCTGAACAACTGACAGTCTAGAAGTTCTTTCTCCTTCAAGCAGGCCAGTCTTATGAAAAATAAGAAACATTTTTATTGTGGATGGCAGGGAGGCTTTTTGCTTACAGAAGAACCTGAGGGGGTAAGCTAGTGTCCACTTCCAACTCATTAAAAGTGCTTGTGTAACTGCTAAGACATGTCTTGAATAAATTAATTCTTTGTGTAACAGCACTGGACTCAGTGAAGTGAAGCTCAGGTTATGTTTGCCTCCCTGTGTGCTGGAGCACTGTGTACTCCACAGCCACAGAGAGAATGAGGGTCTTGAAGGCTAATGTCTATGGAATATGATTTGTCCTCTGCCTTGCTGCACTGCATTGTTTTATGCAAAGTGAGAGGTTTGGATATGCTCTCTGGAACAAAAGAGGCATGATAATTTTTTTCTTTAAATACTGTGCATTGCTGGTATGGCACTCAAAAGGAACTTCTTGTGCAAGATATAGCAGAAAAGGTTCATCTGCCTCTTTCATGTTGGCATCAGAATGGGTGGTTATTTCATTATTTATAAGTTACTTCTGGGAGCTCTGTGATCTTTGTTTACAGTTGCAGAGCACATGCTGTCAGACACCACATTTAATTACAGAAAGTGGAAGTAAGACAGGGTATGGAAAAATTGTTATCACTCAGACCGCTGTTGACTTCAAATATGTGTTTGGTATTTTTTCCTCTGTGCTTATACTTGTGAAGCTATATCTCGTGTCTTCTTTTTCAACATAAAACTAAAATGTGTGTTATTACCATTAGTTTTATCTATGAGAAACTTACATTTATATGTATTTTTTATATTTAGATTAAAATATATTTTGCTACTCTTCATGATCTAAATTCTTGCATTTAAACATTTTTCTTACCAATAATAGCATAGATGAAAAAGTAATTACAAATTCAACTTCAGAGACATGATATGAATGGATATTACCAAATCATTCCAATTAGCAAATATCTAAGCAAGAAAATTGAAGACAAATGACAAATGTTTTTGTGTGCTAGACCTTTTCAATATTCTCTACATATAAAACTAGAAAGCCTGCATGCTTCTTCATTTTGAAATGCAAATACAGGCATGGCAAATACTGTAAAAGCAGTATTATCTTATTCACAGTTTAACACTGAAATAAAACATTATGAAATATAACACATTTATTGAAATTCTGTCCTGTAGTGGTCAGTGAAGAATTTCAGTTGGAATTCTATATATTAGTTTGTTCGAAAGTGTTGGAAGACTTTATAGAACGTTATTTTTATTTGCTTACCGAAACTGACACTTTAAAAGGCTGTATTTACTATGTTAACATGGATTGTCTTGGGAAAAGATTTTCTTTCGCTCTTTGAATATGCTCTGCATACTGACATATTGGCAGTTAAAGGGAATGCTGGTGTGAAGTCCTTTATCTGTCTGAGGTTAGAAGATCAGACAAAGTTTTTTCTCACAAGTATGAAGAAGTGTTTGTGTTTTTGAAGGCTTGTATTGCCTTTTTTTTTCAATTCTGTAAGTAGTTTAATGAAAAATAATACTTGCCCACACAAGCTCATCTTGCTTGCATCCGTAGACCACTCTTGAGCTGTAGCTCCTCAAGCTGCAAGTCCTTTCAGTGACATTGCTGGCCCCATAGTGATCAGACTTTCTGGTCGCAGCAAGTGAAGCTGAAAATGTTCCCTTTCTGATTTCCATTGCTGTTGGATTCCCCTTTTATTTTTCCCAACACACCTAGTGGCTCGAGGTGCCTGCACAGAGATACAGTAGACATGTGTGGGAATTCTGGAAGCCCTTTCCTGAGGCAGACTTGGCAAATGGATGAGGTGACAGTGTGTGCTGTAATGACACCCATAGACAGTTGCTCCCACTGGTGAGTGCCTCTGCAGACAGATGTTTGCTTTGCTCCCAAACGAGTGCTGATGCAATAAGTCATAATTTGCTAGAGTAAGCTGGACAAATAACAGCAGAAGCTGATGGTGTCTTGCCATCCTTCTCTGAGCTGGAGAATATAACAGTAATTTAATTCCTGGCAATTTCTGTGATCAGCTCACTGCTTTGCTGAACAGAGAAGCAGTAAAAAGTAATATATTGTAGTATTTACTCTTGATATAGCAGGTATACTAGAAAGATAAGTGTGAGACTTTAAAAAAGTACTCTCTACTGGATGGTTATGATTAAATCAATAATGAAATGTCATTGATTCCATGAAAACAAATAAATAAATAGGCAAGGTTGACTTCTTTATGCCTCATATTTAGCCTTTTAGACTTGACAGGGTACAGTTTGCATGGAAAACGCTTTGGGATAGTTGGTTAATCCTGAGAGAGGTGAGGAGGGACTGAGGGTGGGATGGCCCCAGAAGAGCAGACATGTTATGTCCATATATCCTTCAAGTACTAAGACCTGTGTGGTTGCCATAGTTCTTCCTCCGGAACACAGTCTGAGATGAGATGCAGTAACTGTTTGACAGTGGAAAACTCAGTTAAGATTTGGGCACAGGATGGCACCGCACACTGATTATCTCTCATGGGTATTTCAGTCTCCTACAATCGGATCTCACTCCTTATGGACTTGTTTGTGTTCCTAAGGGGTTGCAACTGCTCTGCCATCCTCTGGAAACAGTCAGATAATGAAGTATGGCTTTGGGACACAGGAGCCTCAATACATTTACTGTGGGAAAAAGCTATTATATCCTGTGCCCCTCCCCAGGGAATGAACAGCAGGGTTTTGATTTGTTTTCGTTTTTCCTGAACACACCTGAAGGAAACTCATCAAGTTAGTCTGTTGTCAGAAAGCTCCTGCCAGTCTATATCCTTCAGCAGGGAGCCACATGCAGCTGGGCCATGATTAATTCGTGCAAGGAAAGGGCAAAAGGATGGGAAAGATACCTGCATGAAAATGAGGGCATGGTTTATCCAAAGTTTAAACTGGCCTATTGGGGGCTTTAGCACTAGGCTTGGCTATTTTTGGAACAGTAAACTGTGAGATCCAGATCTTTTTTGCTAACTGGTCCTATTAGTGCTCTATCAGTGCTGGAACTGCCACCAAGAGTCACCAAATGCAATGCCAAGAGGATTCTGTCCTGGTCATCTTAAGTTGTTCTCTCAGAGGACCAAGAAGAGAGTTTTAATTTGTGGAGCTGCGTAAGGAAAATGAATTCTGATGCATCTGATTATGATTATAGGGGTCCATCCATTTAGTTGCAAGATCAATTAACTTATTTTAATGACTTTTTTTTCTTTTTACATATATGGGTAGTATTGAAGGAAGCTGTTAGATCTATCTTGCTTTTGTTACTCTTATTCAAGCATGGAATAAGACTAAAAACTGTGTCCTTAATGGTTGTCCTTTTTCTAAATTACTATTACTACTTTTTGCATTGTGACTGGGTAGATCCGACTTTTATAGGATCATTAGCTCTTATATGAAGATGGTTTACTAGCAATATTCCCGGACAACAACTCTGTCGTAGGATAGTTATCCCTTCTAAACATATAGACAAGAGAGGTTTTACACAGTATCTTGTAATCCCAGAGGAGATGTACAGAACAAAGGAGAAGGATTTCCTAATGACCTCAATCATGAAGACAGACCATAATTAGATGACTGTAGTCCGTATAAAAGAAGTTTTATATGTTAGGCAAGAATGAGGCTGGTTAATCTTTCCAAATCGAGCCTCTCATACACCCCAGGCAGTCACTCTTGGTCATTTCAAGTACATAAGATAATGAGTAGCTCTTTCTTCTGGACGCCGAGCTATGGAGTCTAGAGAAGGCAGTGCTGTACTTGCCACCTTGCCCTCCAGTGCCTCTTTGAATGTGTGGTGTCCTAATGAGGCTGAGGGGGGAAGGCTTTGCTGTGCCTCCTTGCTAGCAGGGTACAGCAGCACTGGAGCACAAGCTCACTGCAATGCCAGGGATGTTCAGTGAGATGATACTCATTATAACAAGTGGAAAGGGGAGATACTTGTAAGGTTTACGTGGTGCATGCAAAGCTGCCAGTGCAGTCATGTTAGAAAGGCTAAACAGCAGTGAGAGCAAAGGTGTGTGGAACAGCTGATTTCCCAAGGTGGTTCTTGCCAAAATGCAAGATACTGCCTTGGTCTGTACGGCACAGCAAACTGCAGGGAATTTCCATGTTCTGGAAGAGCAGCAGATCTTAACAGGTAAAGCCTAAGTGATTCTTTAAAGACATTCCTTGTATTGGATGATGTTAAAGGTTCATAGTCATCAAGTAACTTTGCCCTATCTATGCTAAATGTATAGTTTGTCAATTAATGCCTTTTTTTTTTTTTTTTTTTGCAAAGCAAGCTTTCTGTAAATAGTCACTGAGTAAAAACCTCTTAAACTTCACTGAAGCAATTAGCATTTTCACACTTTCATAGTATGATTTGAAAATATATTTCCGATTATCAGAAAAATAATAAAAAAGCCATTGGAAATATTATTTTATAAACATAGTTTTGGAATGTGATTTAGGATGTATTAATAAATCTTTTGACTACAGAGTTTGGCTTGACTTGGGTACAGAGTTTATCTGAACAGTTGCCCACCTGCAGATGAAAAGTAAACAAACAAACAAGTTATTTTAGGACAATGATTGTTAGCCAGAGAGCCAGAGAACAAATGAGTTTACAGACTCAGTATTGATTGGTCACAGCACATTAAGGTGAATTAATGGCACACGCTGTTGAAACTACAGTGACTAATTCCAAAACAGGATTACATTGCTAATTCTGTGCAATAAAGGAAGAATGACAGCAGCCATTTATTTTGATGCTGGATAACTTTGAAAAATAGCTCAATACATCACAACATAAAGTTTAAAAGATGTTCACAGCAAGTTTTTAGGATGGAATTTTGTTTCTTATCAATATTAGTCACTTCATTTTAAATATACTGGCAGTTTATTCTTCATTCTATTTTGCTACTTATGAATGTACTTCGATAGAAGCAAGATGATGACTAGTGCAAGATTTGTTTTTCTAATAATGAAAAAACATTTCTCTAGGATAATATTGAACTAAATAATTGCACTTAATAACACAATTTTTTAACTTGTTTGTTCTTATTCCTAGTAAATAACAAATTATTTAAGACATTTTAGATATTAAAAAGATCAATATTTAGAAATGTATTGCAAACTTGCTGATATACCAGTTGATGAAAATAGCTCAAGGTCATCTCAAGTTATAAAAGTTAAAACTATTGTTTATGACTATTTTCATATAAAGAAATTAAGTGATCATCATGATACAACTACTTTTGTTGTTGTTTTATATATAAATGCGCTTTCTTTTTTAAAAAAAATTTTTTTCATTTTTTCTTAATTTTAAGCCTCTTAGTTAAAATATAACAAAGATGTCTCAAAGTTATATATATGCTACCCTTATATAATTTTAAACCTAATGTAATCCCCTATGTTCAAGGATGGTTAAATGTGTTGTCCTGTAGGCTTTTCTGTTTAGGACAAATGCCTGATCAAGTAAAATTTCAGGGAAGTGAAATTGCAGTATATGACATTCGATGCTGTCAAACATCGAATGCTATATCCTTAATTAATTAAAGCCACATTTCATTGGTGGTGGGATTGATCTCTACCAATAAGCAGTGAAATAAACTTCCTGAATAACTAGAGATCATTATGTATCAAAATATCCCATGCTTTGGAACTTACATATGTTTACTTCTCTGTGTGTCTATTTTTCACTCTCAATATTTTTAAAAGAAGTTAATGAAATTATAATAAAACAGATATAAAGCAAGTAAGGCAAGAATAAAAAAAATATGATGACCCTAAAGATAAGGAAAACAAAAGTACTAGCAGGTAGTATGTTTTATGTGATAAAATTCCTGAGGCATGTACAGCCTCAAGCAAGACCTAAGTTAAAAGCAGTTTGGAGAAATAAACAAAGCATAAATCTCAGAATCTCCTTGATTGGTTTCACTTTCAACTGAAAGGAATAAAGCAAATATCAAAATGCTGGCAGCTTTCAGGCTCACTTTTCATCCTGAAGCAGAGTAGTATTTATAAGTTTTCTAAACAAGCTTTGAGAGGTTTGTTTGTCCAACACTGACACATTGACAAACAGTTTGCTATTGCTACCTAAAGAAAAAAACAAAAACAACAACAAAATCTAAATATTCAGTTAAAAAAAAGAATAAAGATGGAACCTAAACATTGAAATTTTCATGCAACAGGTTAAGGGAAGATCATGAAATGAAATATTTATTGTTAAAAGTATCCTTGCAATACACATACACACACATATAATTTTAGATGAATATGTAATAATATTCCATTGTATCATTTACTGTATGTCTAGTAAGAGATAAATGCTATTTCCCTTTTACTGCATATTATAGTGTAAACTTGGCAGTAGGAAAAAATGACAGCAGCATTAACCTTTAGCAGTTTTATAAAGCTTTAATAAAACAGGAGAGATAATTACCTTAATGTGCTTTGTTCTAACATAGAATGTAATAATACAGAGCTGCCCAAGTGTTAAAGAATTTAGACTCTTCTAAAAAGATGAGTACCACTAAATAATAAAATTCTACAATGCTATTTTAATAGATTGTATAAATTGCTTTGTAAATCAGGTTAGTAAATTATACTTGGTGTTTCTAAATAAGCCTTGATCACGGCAGGAGCTTAAATATCTTTTAAAATATTATGCAAAAATCTTGCTGTGCAGAGAACTGCTGCCTAAATATATTTGTGAAGAAAAGCATCACTTGTAGCTACAAGCAAAACAAGGTGCTTCATCAATTATTTAATACCTCATTTGCATATATAATTTGTTAAATAACCAGAAGAAAGCATCTATTAAAATATGTAAAACGAGATATAATCTGATTGAATTATGGATGGTTGGAATGAATTGTTACCCATCTAGGAAGCTAAAACGGCCATTAAATAATTCTCATATACAATTATGGGGCATTACTGATTATCCAAAGTGAGTGTTCATACCGTAGGCTAAATTGACATTGAATTCTGTTATTTTCAAAGTCAAAGACATAAGAATCAGCAACCTGCTTTTAGCAAAGTACAGTTCTGCATAAATTGCCTATTCATATGAAATTTAAATATAAACCTGAATACTTTTATATAACCTCATTGACCTAACTCCCCTGCACAGCCCTGGTAAAAATATAGACGTAAATAGGTTCGCGAAATGAAGTCTCTGGAGATTCACAATCATATATGTAGATTATGAAGGTGTTCACAACTTGTGGGTGGGTGAATTCAGTCTTCTGGAACATAAAAAACATTAGAACAATTTTAATTAAAGAAGCAACCGTGACATTGGACTATGCAGAGAAGGTGTGCAGCAGGATATAAATACCCTCACTGCCAAATCTCTTGGAAAGTCAGACACTTCCCACTTCCCACAAGGAGATTTACACTGAAAACAGAGTAGCAAAGGTAGTTTTTATAGTAAAGCTTGATACAAGCTGCAATGTTCATGCCTGTTAAGTGTATACACAGATCTGTCAAAACCCAGGTTAGCAGGAGAATGTGTTCAGGCTGCATAGGTGGTTTTGCACATTTCATCTAAATTTATTCTCTAATGGGTAAAACGATTTAGAAGATACTTTCAACAGTGTTTGCATAGCATTTCACTGCCAGCTATTAACCCATCACATCAGAACATATCTGTTCCCAGAGACCTTCTGAGCAACACTGAAAGGGCCAGTGTCAGATGTACTGGGCACTGAGGAGTTTGTTGGGTGACAGCTAATTCTGCAGCTGCAGATCAGTTTGAGTCCACTATTTCTTCTTCATTGGAAAAGAGGAAGTCATGAATTTACCCAGCAGAGATAAGACAGTAGCCATGTCCTCAATAACATGCCCTAAAGAACTTGATCTATTTTTTGAATGGGTCAAAAGGAATTTCCATGATGGAAATGGAAATTGTCTATATTGTTTATTCCACTGCAGATTATGTGGCACTGCAGAGAAGGCTGGAATATATTCATGCAAAGGAAGTAGAATAGGAAGATTTAAATGAGAAAGTGATGAATTTGGGTAGAAAAGGGACAAAATGAAGTGGGCCTTTGAAATAAAGGGGGAAGTGATGAGTTCAGGTGACACGGGAGAAAGACCCATTAAAAAGATCTTCTGAGCTATCAGGAGAAGAAAGGAAAAGCAAATAAAAGAATTAGCAAGTGCAAAAAGGACATATGAAGAAATGAAACAGAGAATACTGCACATAGTAGGGAAAATTAGAATAAAAATAGGACATAAGTAGGAAGGGAGAACAAAGAAATGAGAAATGTGAAGATCTTAAAAGACTGATAGATGTTTAAAAGATTGATAAATCTTATTTAATATGTCATTCTCATAGAAAATGCTGATTTAAAGTGCATTTATTTATTACATTTCATTATTATAGCATAATTTGCTTATTGAATGTTATCCTTTATATCATATAGCCTGTGATTGCTGACTGTAACATTAGCATTGGACACTATAGTTTTTCAGTTATGATCTCTGATTCTATATCACAAATCCTAAGATTTGTAAGGGGACACTCTCTTCATTTTATTTAAGGGAAAGGAATAACTCAGTATGATGTGTCTTTTCAATAGATACTGTCGTGTTCCAGATGGAACACCTATTCATTAACAATGTGTGTATACAGAAAGAGCAACCTAAAAACAAAACAAAAGAAAAGAAAGAAACAAATAAAAAAGACTAAGTTTTTGATTATATATTAGCAAGGTTTAATAAGAAGGGGATGTAAATATGATGTCCTGGTATATTTATACTCCCTTGTCATATAAACAGTCTGAAATCAGGTTAAGAATTTTTGACATATTAAAGTAATACAAGTTTTAATGCATAAAAATGCATTAAGAAGATGTTTTAATCTAGAAGAAAATAAGTGGATCTCAAAGTCCATATTCTTCTGCTAATGCAAGAATGCATTCAACTTCTGTCTCTCTGCCGTCACAATATTTATTGCTTCAGGCTCTTAAAATGAAAGAAATTCTTTGCATAAGCAAAAGAGATGTGTGAAATATGTATCCGTATCTTCCCTACTTCTTTGCTTTTGAACTGAACTCCCATACTCAGTGTCTCTCTTACAGCAGGTGAAGTCAGTGAATTATCAAATGCACATGAACAAAACAGTGTGATATCTCCAAACTGATACCTCACGTGGCGTATATATTACAAATGCTACTTTTTACTGCTACATCAGCTTTTCCTTTTTTTTTAAGTCAAATTGGAAACCTGTTTCATCTTGAGGAGTCATGTTTCCATCCTAATTCTGCCAGGCTTTTTTCTCAAAAGTCTGAAAATGCATCTCCAGTACAGAATAGCAAAGATTAAAATAAACCCTTTCATAAGCCACAAATACTTATATTAAGGCTTAAAGATAACTTGAAGCACCACCTGCTGGGATATTACTCCACCATATCTATGGAGCAGATAGATTGGAAATTTAATCCATTTAGTGTAGAAAAGTTCAAAAGAACTATTAAGCACTACAATATAATTTTTGTGTTCTTTTCTCTATTGTTTTTCAGTTTAATCAGTAACAGTCATTTCTGGTCTAGTATTGAGACAGAAGGGCTAGAGTATAAGGAGGCTTTTCCGTGGCAGAGGACAACAGGCATTTTACTAGGTATGCAGGGACTACTTAAGCAGAGCTTGTATTGCCAGACAGAACAATCCCTGAATTTCAGTCAGGTTTGTTATACAGTCAGGTTCTTGTTTTTCACTGTTTCAGCTGTTATTCTTCCATACTTCCTTGTCTTAAAGTAGAAACCTTTCACTAACCAAAGCCTAATTCCTTTACTAAAATAGTCACCGAGTCAGTTTGTTCTACATCACAGGCCTGGTTTCTTATCATTTTCTTTTCCAGCTTCTCTTTACACAGGCTTTTCTCATCCTAGACTCTTTGCCTAGTGAGCTTATGTCTCCCATCTTTTACAGTCTAAAAGATGGGAATAAGGATATCTCCTTATTCATTCATTGCTCTCATCTTTTAGACTGTTTTCTTCCCTCATTTCTCTCCTCAGCTCTAATTTTTGGAATAGCAAAAGGCACATCCTTGACGGAAATGTCATTCTTGCAACAAATTACACTCTACCATTCTGATGTGTGGAGTGGCTAATGCATCCCATGGAAAAGGTCACTGGGATCTTTTTAGTATGGGAAACGGGGTCCTCTCCTCTCAAAATGAATGAGATGTAAAACACCATAATAATGTGAATGTAATAATATTTTGAAAAGAGTAAAAAAATCCAAAGGGGACACATGGAAAAGAAAATGTAGGCCCCAACAACTACTTTTAGAGAGGACATTATATCAGTATATAGTTTTCCTGAGCAGGTCTGTCCTTGAGTAGTCAGGAATATTTTGCAGCCTTATTGGATAAAATCATGAAAAAACAAACAAACAAACAAAACACGTTTAGTTTGATCATGTGTACTTTAAAGTCTATTCTGATACTCACTTTAGCGCCTTAAATGCCTTCTTGCTTATATGGGTCTATTCCTGTATGATCTGTGAGTTACCTGCATTCTTGCTGAGCTGTTTACTTTGTCACCTAGAATGGCCATAAATGATGAGAAGATAAATAAAAAAAAATCAGAAAAAAGAAAACATGCATATCATAATTTCATATGTTAGCAGGCAAAACAGTATCTATATTAATATCATTTTACATAATTACATATACAGGCTTTCATAGATACATATTTTTTACATATTTGGGCATAAACACTTCTAAAAGCTGATAAGAATTCTCCATTCTCCCTTGTCCACAACCGTTTAAGCAATTTAAATGAGAGTGGCAGCTTAAGAGAGCACGGTCGACTTTTGTTTTGGCTGCTGCCTTGCTTGCAGCTTTTGCTTCACTTCATTATTGAAAACTTTTTAGTAAGCATTTTTTTAAATTTAGTTTGTTTTTTTTTTTTCTGTTTTTTTTTTTTTTTAGCGGAACTATATACAT
>JAWLRI010001049.1:651783-670502 GCA_034781795.1 Crypturellus tataupa | reverse complement strand
CTAAGTAACTAAAATCTAAGGCCTTGGTTGTTCACGCAGAATCCATGTCCCCGATCCTTACACCGTTCTGCAACAGAAAGCAAAATCTATATTCCATTTCCCAATATATTCTATTTCACAAGGAAATAATATTTAATTCATAACTTATTTCTAAAATCAAAACTCGCCCTTTCACTTCAACAGGTTAAATGATATTTTAATCAGGCTAAATTTAAAATGTTTAGTTAAGTCAAAAAGGTGAATATTTGAAACGTTCTCCCAACAGTTCCCAAAATGGAATTGTTTTACTGTGTGAAAGGATATTTATTTCAATTTTGTTTTGTTCAAGGTGAAAGAGTGAAAAACAGATGTCACTATGAGTGAGCATCCTCTTTGCAACTTCAAGAGAAGCTGGACTAATAAGCTCCCAGACTAGCTGAGGGTTGTGCATCTGCCCAGTGTTAAATTGCTTCATTAGGCTGGAATAAAATCTTATATTGAGCTGCTGAAAAGGGAGGTAGAAGGAATAGCTAGTCAAATTCTTTCAGGAAATAAAAACAGAACAAAACATAATGAGGAATAGACTTTTTGTTTTGTCTGCTGACTCACTTTTGAACAATGGAAAAAAAGGATTTTACATATATGTAAAACAATTTTACATATATAAGGCACCAGTACAGATTAGGGGTTGACCTGCTGACTCCGCAGAGAGGAATTTTGGAGTCCTGGTTGACAACAAGTTAACCATGAGGCAGCAATGTTCCCTCGTGGTCAAGAAGGCCAATGGGATCCTGGCTACATCAGGAGGAGCGTTGCCAGCAGGTCGAGGGAGGTAATTCTGTCCCTCTACTCAGCTCTGATGAGACCGCACCTGGAGTACTGGGTGCAGTTCTGGCCTCTCCAGTACAAGTTGATTATGGAGCTTCTAGAGAGAGTGCAGCCTAGAATGATAAAAATGATTAAGGGACTGGAGTGTTTGTCATATGAGGAAAGACTAAGCCAGCTGGGCCTGTTTAGCCTGGAGAGGAGAAGACCAAGAGGAGATTTGATCAGTATGAATAAGTATCTGAGGGGATAATGTAGGGAGGATGGGGCCAAACTCTTCTCATCAGTGGCCAGTGACAAGACAAGGGGTAATCGGTACAAATTGAAACACAGGAAGTTCCTCACCTCCATGTGAGAAAGAACTTCTTTCCTGTGAGAGTGACAAAGCCCTGGAACTATCTGCCCGAAGAGGTCTCCTTCCCTGGAGATCTTCCAAATCTGCCTGAATGCCAGCCTGTGCCATGTGCTCTAGATGTCCCTGCTAGAGCAGGGGAGTTGGACTATAGGAACTCTAGAGGTCTCTTCCAACCTTAACCATTCTGTGATTCTGTGGTAAGGACAACGTATATTCAGACCTTCTTATCGCTAAGGTATATCACGGATAACTGGGACATACTAACTTTGTGTAGGTTAAGGTCTGAAGGACTACCAGCAGAATAAAACCCTGTTGTTAAAGGAAGGGAGTGCCATGAATATATCATAAACTCTCCAGATCCTGTATTTTAGGCAACTGTTTAAAAATGTAATCCAGTGGGATGATTATTAAATTTTCCAGTGTGTGAAAGTGCCACAGTTATTCAAAAACATCCAACAGGATATTCAAAACATCCTTTAGCATGGAAAATGTTTTTTTTTTTTTTTTTTAACTTCTGCTGCAGAAATGCAAAGGAAATGCATTTCAGTTTTAAAACAAGGATGATTAAATTTTCCTTATAAATTTTCCAAGCTAAAATACTTTTATTGTGAGAAACACTGGATATCTACATTATGAATGCCACCTACCAGCTCCATAAGGTTTGCACAATACTTAGGAAGGCTTTTAAATGAATCTGAAGCAGCACAGAATCATGTGGAAGCGTATGCTGGGCCCAGCTTCACCTGGGCAGCTTTCGGATAACTCTCTCTCTCTCTCTCTCTCTTTTTGTGGTCTCCCAGAACAGCTTTATGTACTTAGGCCATGTCATTTCATCATGATCTCATTTTTCTGTTCTCTAGGGTTCAAGCAATAGAATTAGTTCATAGGACAATTATGGGAAAGGTGTTTTTGTTCCAGAAGCCTGGATGAATTTGCATGGAAAGCATAGTACATAGCTTCCTTTACATTTCTTTGTCCACCTGGAATACACTTTTTTTTTTTTTTTTTAACTCTGCTGTTGTGGTTGCAGCTGTTATTTCTACTCATGTCTGCATTTTGTACCAAATTTGTGATCTTAATTCTAAGGCAGTAACTATTAGTGAGCAAAGCTGTATTTTTCTTTCACATAACCTTAACCTGTCCTTGTGTCCCACTATTAGAGTTCCAGCTTAATAGCTATCATGTCTTTCTACAAAAGACACACCAAAAACACCGAAAAAGGGAGCTTTTGTGCCTCTGATTAGATAAAGAGTTCAGAAGACAAAATAAGTTATCACTTTTTAATGTAGTTGAAATAATTAAAACCAGCTGCATCACTGCATCAGCACTGCATTACTGAGTAAATTTTGTGCGTATATTCAGGTTAAGCTGTTTCCTCTTCTATTAATATTTATTAATAAGATAAATGTTTGATTGGTTATTACATTATTAAAATATCAAATATTAATATTAATATTTACATTTATTATATTTTAAATAAAATCTAGTACAGATTGATTTATACAAAGACATAATTTATAAAGCAAGTTAGTTTGGTCATATTTGTAGCCTACTGCCTTATACTTTGCACTAAGTAGCTAATTTAAAATAGCTAAAGATTATATGCTGCTAATAACTGTGACGAATTATAAGTTGCCTAATAAATTTTCTTCGAGAACAGAAAAAAAATTCTTCTGACCATTAAAATATCCTCAAATTCATTCTTTCTCTTTGATCTACAGAAATGAAAAACTTTGAAAGCTTAAAATTATCCCCAGGTTGGGGATAATTGACAATTTACCATGTATTTAGACCTTACGGTGGAAAATTTTATTCCATTAATTCTACCTGCTAGGGTACTTATGGATTTAAGATATATATCCTAAAATCTTCCTTTTCCAACTTTCCTTAATTTCAACTTTCTAAATTCAGAATGGCCCTAGTTTATTCAATTATTTTATGCAATTATAATATTTTATGTGGTTTCTCTTAATGCTGTTATCTCAAGACATGCAATATATGTTTATTTGTTCCACAACGCATATTACTAATCTCACTGAGAAACAAATAGCATCTTGTAAGCTTTATAAAGAATAATTAAAGTGTATAGGATTCTTTTTTAAAGTGTAATTTTTAATGACCAAATCATGTTTAGAATCTGTTATTATTTTGAAACAATCAACCATTTCAAATGTTTAAATGCAATTAAAGGCAAATCTAAGGAGCTTAAGTATAATGAAGATGCGTCTGTAATACATTAATTACTATATCTATTACCTCATTTCACTAATACAGTGCCATTGCATTTATGTGTGAGTTCTTGGCTGGAAAGAGATTGATACTTACATATGTCAGCTTTTATTTGTGTGCAAAGAAGGAGATACAGTATTCATTCATCATCAAGTCTTGCTGAGTTTACAAACTTGTCACTTTGCATTAGAAAAGCTATAGTTTCATAGGATACTTTTCCATGGAGAATTTGTGTCTTTTATTGTTTTTAACCTCCATGCAGTATTTGACAAGACCGTCTTGTAGGTGATTCTTGCAAGTTTTGGTTGAACTTGATAAGTATTCAAAACAAATTATTGAAGGAATGGTGTTCCTAAAGAAATAAATGTGTGCCTGGATTTTTTTTTCCTCAGTATATAGAGGTTGATAATATCACTAGGTGAATGGGCAAATGATGAAACAGAATGCCAAAAACCTTAAATTACAAGTGTTGCAGCCCAAAGCACAAACCACCAAGTATTTGCTGCTAATCCAAACAATGCTGTAGATGGATATGCAGCATGCAGCATTTATACATAAATATTTTTCCTCAAAGTCCCACTCATGAAAACACTTAATCATGTTTCACCTAAGAATGAGTAGATTGTTAAATAAAATTCAAGTTCCGAATACACTTGCCAGGAATAGAAATGGTATTTTAGCAGAGGAGATCCTGTGCTACTCCTCTTTTTTAAGCAGCAGTACTTTCTCAGCATAAATGGCCTTAAAATGAATCATTTTTTCACCAAGCTTGATACGAGAGTGTGCTGACAGAGGCAGATAGTGGCTGAAGAGAAAATTTTGTAAAGATCAGCCTCTGCCTTGGGAGATCAGTTCATGCAGTGCTACAAGTAAGGTTTCACTGAACATTTTCTAGTGACTAAAACAAGCATATTTCTCTAAAACTTTGTCTTTTTGTATAGGAACAGATCCATGTTTAAAAAATACATTTAATTTATACATATTGCTTTAAATCTGAATAATATATTATCTCTGTCACCTGGTCATCTTAACAACCTCATCAATAGCTCTAATTTGGTCTGACAGGATGAGCAAGGACTGAAGTTTTTATTTATATTTTTAACTTGTCTTTGAAAACAATATAAAAACATGATGCCATCTACTTAAGCCTTCTATTTATCTACATACAAAATGTGCTATACACTTGTTCGTATGAACTGAATTTGTATCATGGTTGTGTATTTTTATTTATCAGGAAATAATCTTTTAACTAAAATAGATTCTAGAACAGATAATACACAATACAATAAAGAAGACAGAAGAGACATGGCGAAAGAGATGGATTATCTTCTTTTCTATCTTTTTAAAACATTCTATCTGTCAAAGCAAGAAAGTAGTAAAGTGTTGAAAGATACCACGGCCGCTGTAGTTTCTCTATTTAAAGAACAATCTATGCTCAGGCATTCTGATACTCACAAGAGCTTTTTGCTTAGTTATGTTTCTTTATTACTGTAAAACACCTTTTTTAATTTCTGTTAATTTTATCCTGTAAAACTTCAGATTTCATTTATTATTGGTTCATTTATTATTGGTATGCTGCTAGAAAGGGCATAAAGATTTTTTAGGTCTTAATTGTAAATATCCTGCTTGTCACCATTCTTTCTGCCACTGTATTGAATGTGAAAGCATACCCCTGAGCAGAAAATTCAGCCAAGTTTAACATCTAATTTTTCATCACCTTCAATGGCAATGCTGTCAAACACAGTCCACTCAGGCTTACATAATTTATTTATTCCAACTAAAATATTCCAACTAAACCTGTTTATTTTTATTCAGGAAATTCAGGAATAATATCCTACCCTGTCCTTAAGGGTTTCACAAAATGTTTTAAGTTGAAGTATGCTATCCACAAGTCTTCTGAGGAAATGCAAAAAGACAGGACTGTGTAACTATGCATGGACATACATGTGCATATGTGGTGGAGAGAAAGCATGTATCTATTTAAGACTTCTACATATCTATGTGGTATTGTGGCTGCCTTTATGTCTTATCTCTATAATGAATAAATAGTAGCTCCATATACTACATAAATATCTTCTTATAAATTAGGAAGAAAAAAGTGAAACTTGATTCTTAGCAAAAGCTTAAATGAGATTTTATTTTCTGAACCTGTCATATTCTCACAGCGGTGTGAATATTTCAGAGGGTCCCTTCATGAAATGGCATTTTCTTTGTCTGAGGCAATAAGTGGATACTAGTGTGTAAAAAGGTGTCAAAGGGGAAAAATCAATTATATGGTTCTTAATATTCTGTCTTAATTTACATGGTTTCAAGAAAACAAACAAACAAACAAAATTTGAGTGTGCAAGTGGTTAATCTCAGGTCATGGAAAATAATATACAGAAGAAGTGAAGTATCATCTTTCCAGCCAAACGACTGACTGACTGACTGACAATTTATTTTGTTTTACATTTTTGTTGCAGTGACCCAAGGTGGGGATGCAGTTGCATCTGATGCATGTCCTGATCCTGGAATTCCTGAAAATGGGAAGAGAGTAGGCTCTGACTTCAGGTAGGTACACTTAATTTTGTATATCACCAAGAAGAAGATGCTTATTTGTATAGTATCCAATCCATGTTGGACCCATGTTGGCATTTCCCGCACATCCTCACTGGCAGGTCTGAGGTCTGGCAGGTTTAATGGTCTTTTGCGAATTGGAAGGGGATAGGAATAAGACTTGTCTCTAGATTGTAACAGAAATGGAAACTTTAAAAATTTTAGAAAGATTAGTTTGGAAGATAAAGTGCTCTAAAGTAATTTTATTTTTTATTTTGGACTTAAATCAATAAACTATTATTGAGTGGTCTAAATAAAAATCTCAATAGCACAGCTTTTGACCCAACTAGAAAAAGCATTTCCAAACATATGAGTCCAAACATTCCTGGCAGCAAAAAATATTGTGAGTACCTGAAAGTCTTAGGAAAATATTTTCTTCTAATGTTCTAATAAAAAAATAAATAAATCTCAATGTAACATTAAATGTAATTCAATGTAACATTAAAAAATATTAAATCTCAATATTTTAAGGTGTTTGCTGGGATCTAAGATTGAGGAATCCTGTAAAGCATCCACAACTATATTTTGAACAAAGGCTTTTAGGAATGAATGTGAGTTAATGTAAACTTAAATGTGTGGAACCTATTTATGGGCAACACTTAATCAGTTGACAGAATAAAGATAATCCCCTCCTTTTACTCCACTCATTCTTTAATTTCACCTAATGTTGTATTTCAGTGGTCATGGGGATAAATGAATAATATTAGCAATATCCTGTAAGATAAATAAAGCCTGTTAATATTTAATCACTATTATTTATCTCCATGTATTATTTCCATAGTTTTGTCCTCTATTTTTAAGTATTTGTTTGAGAGAAGGAGTAAATAGAAGAAGAAGAAAAACTATAATAGTTTGCTGCACAAATTATTTTATCTGCAAATAGTTTGTGCAACATTAGCTTTTCATCCTTACACTATAAACTCATTTTTAATTATATATAGTTTACTTGAAGCTTAAATAGAGAATTCAACTGGAATTTAGTTTTTCTTTATCCAAAATGACAAATTTAACTTTTCTGTCTTTAAGGGAAGAATAATTTTGCTTTTACAAAGCAGGAGAAGGAGAAAATAAACATTCAGTGAAGAGTGGAGAGTAAAAGAAAGGCCATGTTTCTTCTTCTTCTATTTTTTTCCCCATCATATTCTTTAAGAGTTATATAAAGACTCCAGAAGGAGCTATTGTTCTTGTCAGGAGAATGATGCCTGTGGATATTAATCGTAAGTAAAACATCTGAAAATACACATTATTTGAAAGCTTTTCCTCTCTACTGAAAGGCTTGTCGTAAGATTGATGGAAAGACAGAAGGTTTATTTTTAAGTCAGACTGAGACCCTACAGATTCAGTGATGACAGGTCCTTTGAAAGAGGGTTCATTTTCCAGCACAATAATAGTGTTTATTCAAATATCATAGAGCTAAAGGTATTGAAATGTTAACCTTTTAATTCCTCTCTCTTGCCATGCTTTTACTATTTTCTGTTCAGGTAGTAGGGGATGTGGTTTTCAGTGATTTCAGACAACCCAGTAGATATCTGGATTTAGTGTGAGGGAGAAATAGCTACTAAAACTTTACAGTGATGATAAGAATATAATCAATGCAGTTTTGATTTGTATCACATTTTATTTTTGTGGTACTTCTCAAAATAATAGTTTTTAATTAAGTATGAAATGGACATATACAAGAGCATTTCTGCTCTCAGATATTACATGATACTTATGATATGGTGAAAGTGCCCTAATTTTCCACAATTCTGCTTTTTTTTTTTAATTAAAAAACACTTTTAAATTAAATGTATTTTCTTATGCTTAGTATTTATTACAGATTTTTTTCTCTTTAAACATGGTTAAGTTTAGTCAAGTCCTCACCTTCTTTATTAAAACAGAGTTTTTGCTTTGATTCAAATTTTGGTTCATAGTTAAAATGGAAGAAGAAAAGGAAGGAGATAAAGAAGAAAAAAAAAGGAAAGTCATACAGGATCAGAACTAAGTCTTTCAGTGTGCATAGTTGCATGCAAAGATAGAAAATAAAGATAGGAATTAAAGAAATTAAAATCATTATACCTTTAATTATAACCCTGAGTAGCTTTTGAGTTTTTTGCATTTCTACCTTGTTCTTTAAATTCATCTTAGCTTTTACTAAGTTCTCAGTTTGTGCTAAAACATTTCAGAAAATTATCTTTATTATGTAAAATATATGAAGTTCACATTATTAGCTATATGTTGTTTTAGGAGAAAATACAATCAAATATTAATAAAGTGTAGCATTGTAATTGCTTGGATTAACTTCATAAGTAAAATAAATATATCGGTTGAGAATTCATACTTTTAAAATGATGTAATTATGAAAACACTTGATCTAATCCTGAAATCTTTCACTGAAGAAGATTCAGACTATTTGTCTTCAATGTCTGTTTTTTTTTCTTCCTTCTGAGGAAATAGTCAAGTATGTCAAATTGAGAATTGCAGATCCATATTTCATATCAGTTATTTGCTTTCTTTTTATGAGGGTGACCGATTTTTTATACTCTTTAATGTCATAATCTTAGCTAAAATGGCAGGTTAGGGAAAAGTTGAAGTTTCCATGCTGGTTCACACACCATTATATTTTAGAGGAAATAATAATCCAATATGCTTTTAAAGGCCTGTCTTTGATTCTCATACCTGGGTAACTTTTGATTTGTCACATCTAGGTAACTTAAATAGAAAAAATCTCAGAGTTTATTTTGTGTGTGTATATATATCTACATATATATATGTATACATTTATATATCTACATGTGTATATATATATATATACACACACACACAATTGCATTTCAAAAAGAGATATTTACAGCATTAAAATGTCCAGATAAAGTCATCTAAATATTACCTATAAGATAACCTCTAATTGTTAATAAATATTAGGTATGCTTAGTCTGGTGCTTAGTCTACCTTTCACCTGAAGGATATTAAGAATATACTGAAGGATAATATTGTGGCAAGTATAAAATAAAGAAAAAAAATAGAAAAATATTTTATTCTGCAAGAATTTAATGCATTTCTCATGAACTACTGAAGGAAGAGGCCAGTGCTTTTTCCACCATTTTCAACTACAACACAAGCATAACAACATATAGCATAACAACACAAACATTAAGCATTAATGGAATTTATTTTTTAAAGCCATCCCAGATTTGCATAATCTCATTCAAACTTTAAAAAAAACCTAATGACCCCATTAAATTTCTGGTGAAAGAAAGCATAAAAAGGCATTGTAATGTTGCCAAGCAATGCATTTAATATTTGGTATACTTTCAGGAAACTGATGAAATATTTGTTCTTGTAAGGTAGAAATATGCTGGAAGCTAGTGAGAGCGATTCTCTTTGCTTTTGTCCACAACACAATTTTTATCACTGAACTATCTGACTTCTATCCAGAAATTCACTGATACTTAGGATTCATTGACTTAAAAATTGAGAAACTCTCTGTATTGAGAAAACTTAGTCCACAATAAGAGCTATCAGATATGGAATGAAAAGCAGAAGAGCAGCTAACAACAAAGTTGGCTGATTCTGACAGGTGGTGAAAGAATGTCAAAAGAATAGAAATGCTTTAGGGCAGAAGGCATAAATGGAAGGATAAATTTTAATGGTGTTTTGAAAGGCCCTGTTTGACATACACTTAATTTACTGTATAATACTCTACATAATAGTTGTTCAGTACTGTTCAGTAAGAAATTCTTTGGAAAATGGAATAAAGTTATGAACCATTCCGCAGAGCAAAATTTAAAATCTGAAAATAAATTAAAACTGACGTTATCATTATGCTTTGGCAAAATATTTTTGCAAACATTTTTGCTTTAGTAAGCTTCAAGTATGTTACAAGAATAAGTGTAACAATGATATTTAAATACCTTTAAATTTATTATTAAAACTTATAAAGATTTTAGCAGGAAATTTCAATGAAGCTGGAAATATACCTTTTTATTTACAGAATATTGCAATTCTCTCCTCCATCCTCCTTTTATTCTGCTAGGGTGGGTGCGAGTGTACAGTTTTCCTGTGAAGATAATTATGTGCTGCAAGGTTCAAAGAGCATCACTTGCCAGAGAGTGACAGATACACTGGCTGCCTGGAGTGACCACAGGCCAATTTGCCGTGGTAAGTGCATTTAGTGGAATTTTTCCTGAAGTTTGAAAGTGTAACTTATAATTTTTGTTTAGAAAAGTAATTGAAGGACGTTTAAAAGACAGCAAAAACTGTAGTAACATCATACATATATGCAAAGATCGTTCTGTATCATGAGAAGTTTTAAAAAAGCTGACAAAGGTGCATACATATTGGTTTAAAAAACTAATTTCCATTGAGTAGTGCAACAGTGTTATGTTAAATATATTCTAATTAGAATCTACTTAGGTTAAGCTAGTTATGCTTAGGTTAAACTATTCTAAATGAAGTCTTGGCATTCTCATGTAGTACACACTTTTTGCTAAATTCATGCTAAATTGCTAAATTATGTACATATTTGCATAATGCCCTTTTTTTAGGGCTATTTTAAATGCTGTTTAAATTAGCATCGTGGAAGTAAAAAGATATGCCTTTGATGACAGGATTACCTTCCCTGCAGATAGATTTTTTTTTTTTTTCTAAAAATTTAATCTTCATTTTCTCCTGAGATCACCGTGGAATTTTATGTTGAAGAAATATAAATTAGTCAACATTTCTTCCAAAATATATGAAAAAAAACCTTAGATATTATTCACATTTAACACTACTTAAGCATGCTGTGTTTATTTGCACAAGAATCTTGCTAATGTTCTTCCAGGTTAAGTGCATTTTGTACTGAGGGTATTAAGGGGAAAACAATTTTGATAGAAGAATTATTGCAGTGCATTTCCCAATGCATTTCTCAGTGATGTAAGCTGACTAGATGTAACTTGCTTAATCCAAATCATTTTCTTTTACTTGAATTTGGACAAATTTTGGTATACCTTTAGAATTGTTTTTTTACAAATAAAGGAATTTATTAATCTGTTGGAACTGAGGAGGCCACTAATGCTTGTTAATAAGAAGTCAGGCACCATAACACTTGAGAAAAAAAAGTATATTTTTCCTGCTGAAAGAATGATTGTTTAAATTGTGAGATGACATAAATGATACTCTTGCAAATTATCCTTACTATTACAAGCGATAAAACATGGGTCCTGTTACATGAGCATGCCAATGTAAATGGACAATCTAAATGGACAATCTCAAATATAGAAGGAAAGAAAAAATCAAATCTTGTACTCACTTGTATTCAGGGTTACACCTAAATGAAAAATCTAAATACATCTTCTTCATATTTGGTTTCACACTACTATGAAGTAATATGTTCATAAAACTGCATCATTCACTTTACTCCAACTCCTGTTGAATTTATTCTTGTTTGCTAATATACTTCAAAAATAAGCTGAAATAATCTATTCATGGCTAAAGTAAGGCTCAGCAGAAATGGGCTATTGGCTTCTGAATTATTTGTATGTTATTATTAGAGTAAGCTGTTCCTTCCAATATATTATCTTCAAATCCTTATTATGCTTTATTCCCTCCAGTAAACAACTAACAAAACAGGATATATTAGTCTGACATCTCTATTAAAATCTCATCCCCCTCCCCCCCAAAAAAAAGCTAGTTTCCTCAACTGTACTTCCAAAACTGTAGCTAAACTTTCCTAACTGCCTATGAGATGAAGAACCCTAGAGACTGCCTTGTTCCAGTACATGTGCTGGTCAGGATGGCCCAGGGCTTGCGGCTCCTTGGGCTGGCGGGGGCTCCCCAGTCAGCCTTGCGGGGCCATCCCACCACCCAGGCTCCAGCTGGGCACTGGAGGAGAGCGGAGTGGTCGAGGAAGCTGGGGATACTCCAAGCCAGGGTCTTCAGGCACGTCCTGTGAGAGGGCAGCTCTGAAGAAAGCCAGGAGATCGCAATCAGGGTGAGGGTGACCATTCCTACATTCTTTAAGTGGTTTACAAGGCAACCCAATAAATTTTTGGCAATATTTTGCAGTACGGTTTCCCAAACATATTTCTATGAGTTTTTCAACTTCAGATCTTGACTGCAATATATTCTAAGGAGACTTGGGAGAAAGTCCTAGCTTTCTTTTCACTAGTATATGGCTAGGGAAGACAAGGTGCAAACTATATTCTAAGGCTTGTTGCCATCAGATTGCATCTCTGCTTTAGTGCCTGTTGTTGCAGACCTTGTGCAGGGCTAATTAATTATAAATTAATAAGTAATAATTGTCTGCTATTTGGAATGCTAGAGATTTCTACCTATTGCTGGAATGAGAATCTCTTTCAGATTATATGTATCTGCTCTTGTTATTATAGTAGTTCAGAGAATATATGCCAAGTTCTGTGTAGCTAGTAAATAGCATATAGTAGCATACTTGGCATGAAGAGTTATATTTTTTCACATCAAGTGCTTGGACAGATTTTTAATGTTCCCCATTGATACTTCGGTAGAATTGCCCATGTGGATGAGAGGGTTTTTTGCCTTCTGCTGAGATCATTAAGGAAGATTTAAATATGATGTCGGAGATGTAATTGAAATTCATAGAACTATATTCAGACAGTCTCTGCCATAAAGATAGCCAGACATTTTCACAGAAAACCATTCAGTGAGGTAAGGAAATTATTCTCTACTTCAAAATGGAGGCAGGTGCAAAAAAAACCCCAAAGGATATAATTTTCAGAATTATCAGAATTACATTAGGTGCTTCCAATTTTCAGGAAAAGAATGAGTAAGCTTTCCTGAGACATTCCACTTACCAATACTGAATCTTATGTAAATGAAAAGTTTAAATTCCATCTAAAGTTAATGGGAATTATGCTGATAAATTCTGAAATTCAGATATTTAAAGATTGACATGTATCAAAGTATTTAGAAATGGTGTGAACTAGACTGCTGGTTTTAGCATCTTTAAGATAAGAATTAAGTAATATAAATGTTAGGTTGATTAACAAAAAAATCATAATTTCCATGCTCTATAGATCAATTTTCAGGATTTTTCTGACTAGATGAAACTCCTTCAAAGACAGACTGTAACAGATTATATCAGAATAATGTTATAATTATTTCAGAACAAGTAATTTATTTGTTTGGCAATTGTATGGTGATTTTATAAAGTTTACTAAGAAGTGTATAGTGTAAAAAGCCAGTGGTGAAAACCATATAACTTGATGTTTGTCATTTTAGCTAGAACATGTGGTTCTAATTTACGTGGACCAAGTGGAATTATCACCTCACCAAATTATCCAGTCCAATATGAAGACAATGCACACTGTGTGTGGGTCATTACAACAGTTGATCCAGAGAAGGTAGGCTTTTTATCTTTATCCCAGTTCAATCAGTGGATTATTTTCTTTTAATTATTAAAAAAAAGTAATTTGAATAAATATGTGAACACATTCAAGTCTCTATGTGATGATCAAAACAGCTAAAAATTGAGATTATTCATATCAGTGAAAATATCCACTCAATGCAGCTGTTTTCGAATGGATTTTGGACTTAGTATGGTATAGATCAATGATCTTGACATTGGTTAACTTCGTGCTCTGTTCACTGGACTTCAAAAGTCATTTATAAGTAATCTTCCATGGGCAAGTTGATAATTCAATAATACAAGAATACATGGAAGGAATTGCAAAACCAAAAGATCAATGCCGAGGTTATAGTAAAAATGAAGAAGTATGAGAGCAATATTTGGAGATTTTGCAAAACAAAATTTCATCCAGGTTTTAAGATGGAAAGTAGAGAGATATGTTAGCAGAGAAATTGATAAATCACAATGTGGGGAGAAAAGGAAGATTTCTGTCATTTAGATCAAGACTTTATTTTAGGGTAGGATGAAAACTAGAGAATGAGATCTTTTCTTAATCTTGAATTTGTCTAAAAGTGCAACAGAGGAAGATATTTTTCTTGTTTATAGGAAAGATGAGTATTTGTTATAGGACCATGGATGTAAAGTTTTTAAAAATAAAGTTTAATCACAGCCTTTTCAAGTTGTTTTCAAGTTCACTGCTGTTTTGTATCCTTAGGTTACTGAATGTCATTTAACACATATTCTTTATATAATGAAAGATGTGAAAGAAAATGCATTTATTTACAGGCTATGTTTCCAGCAAAACATAACTTGCCAGTATTTTGAAACTTGGGTGCTTTAATTACCTTCTTCAAATTCATGTCTACATTTTTAAGATAATAGATTGGTTTTTAGATGTGCTGAAATGTGAGATTTTCATCCATTACTTCTGCTGGTGTTAGAAGCTACAAAACTGTGGAAAACTGAACAGTGTATTGAAGATCTGGTCTTATGATCAGATTGAGGTTCTTTTTTTTTCCCCCACTTCAGATGTATCAAAATGCCCAGAGTTTGTTTTTATTTTCTTTTTAAAATACATAGACCATTCATGACATGTTATTACGATATATCTGACAGTTTTAGTGCTTGAAAATACAACTTTACAGTACTCTTCTGAGTATTTAACAAGCACATGCTGCAAGTTAAAAAAATAAAGAAAAACAGCAGCTCTGAGCTGTTTTAGTTCTTCTGTTGTGCAGTTTCCAAGCTTTTTAGAAGTTACCTTGGAATGTTCTTTTGAAGCCTTACAGATCATTTGCTGCTATCTCCTTGCTCTTTATATAATACGTTTAGTGAGTTAGCATTGGTCTATCTCTTGCTGTTTCGATTTGTTCTTCCTATCTGTTATCCTATCTTCCTATTTTTATAAAGCTTACTGCCTTGGATTTCCTGCTACTCTCACTAGCTTTTGGTAGCACTGCTATACAGAAGAACTCTAGTTTTCAACTCCCATGTCTATAGGAGGAAAGATTCAATGCTGTTTCGGCTATGATACCTGTAACATGCTGTTTTCTTGACTGACGAGGGATTTTGGGATAGCTAGAGGGGGTCCATGGTTTGCAATAGCTCTGAAGACATATAATGAATTGGAGAGAGAGGTGAAACTCACTTTTGAAAAAGATTGTCTTATGCCTTAATACAATGTCCTAAGATTGATATTTCTGATTTACTGTCTTTCTAAACACAAAGTTGGGGAACTTCAGAAGAACATTCTCACTAAGGATGAACTTCCTCAGTTCATAGCTAGGGAATCCAAAAATTGTTAAAGTTTATTATTTTGAGATAATTCCTTCTGAGAGTCCTTCTTGTTATATGTTCTAAAATAGAAGTTTTACCAACTAGAATATAATAGGCAAATCTTGTGAATTGAGGTTACCTTGTTGATTTGTCACTTGGTAATAGGCAAATCTTGTGAATTGAGGTTACCTTGCTGATTTGTCAATTGGTAATCTAAGTTCATGATAGTTCAGATTTGTTCCATTACTGACCTCTCTGTTTTCCCTTGTACAAAATACATAATTCTGCAGTTCTTACTTTCATGCAAGTAACTTGTAGCTTAATTCATTGTAGGTAAGAGCCTACAATGAATTAAGATCTGTTTCGTATTTTTGATTTATATTTTCTTACAGTTGGATGGTATTATTGATTTATATTTTTAATGTTATAGCATTATTTTAAAGTGTGTTCATAAATAGCATATTTCTTCAAAAATTCATCACAGACAGGCCTCCTATCCCCCTCAAGCACTGATCAGACCACACTGCCAGGATGGTTACCAGCATGTGTTATAGCTACAGCATCTGCCAATCTCACATCATACCCCAACTATGAAAGTCTGTTGCTGAGCAGCAGCCATCCCATCCCTATAAACAGAATGATTTATATTTATATACACACGTATACATACATACATATATATAATTGATTGAAATCAGTGAAAGGATTTTAGATGTTTTAGTGTTTAAGGTTAGTCCTTTAAATTATATTATATACTGTTTAATTCTAAGATGACATTTTATAAATAGTTTCTTATGAATTTAATACCATTGTTCCAGATTTAATTTTTTATATCTGGTTATGCTTTAAGTAACATTTTTTTATATAGATTACCCCAATTACCTAGCTCAGTTTTATTGACCCAAGAATGTGTGAATTTATTCTTACAAAACAGTAAGAGAAATCATGTTAGTGTATGTGTTGCTTGGACTATGTTCAGTAAAGGCAAATGAGGTATTAAAGATATGAACTAATAAGTATTATTTGAAGTATATTATTTTAAGTGTGGACACTTCTAGTCAAATGTAAATCAGGTTCATTCTGCCATGACTGTCTGAGGCAAAAAAACAAACACACACCCCTTCAATTTTGAGTGACTAAATCCTGCTTAATGCTTTTGACTAGTGCCCTTTAACTTTCTACTTCACTATTACTCTTTATTTTACTCTTTGTTATTTATTTTAGTCTTTGACCATATTTGCACAGGTGCTTTCCCTGAGAGGAAGCAATTTCTTTCTGACCATGAAAGTACTATAATCTGACTAGGAAACTTCTGAATAGTTTGTGAGTTCTGTTCACAGATTCACAGAAAATATAAATAATGAGATATCTGAAATATTTCCTTCACCTTATTTCCTTCACCTCTTCTCAGCTGGCTTTTGACTACCAGTTACTGCCTGCTGTTAAATGATAGCGGATATCACATCTAAATATTTTGGGACATTAATCTTCTCTCTTTCTCTCTTTTTTTTTTTTTTTTTTTTTTTTTTTTTTTAGTGGGACCATGCCTGCAGTTTTAGACAAAAGTTTCAGTCACTTTAGAATTTGCTCACTTCATTGGCTTTTTATGTTCTACTCAGATCCCTTTAAAATGATTAGGATCTCATGAAACAAACTAGGATGAAACAAACAAATATTTGTTAAATTCTCACTTGCTTTAAAGTAGACCTATGGGTTTCCCTTTCCCTTCCCTGCTCTGCCCTTCCCTTCCCTCCCCATTAGTCTTCCCTTCCAAATCCTTCTCTTAGCTTTATCCTTACCTTTACCCTAACCCTTCCCTCCATGCTTACCTTACTTTAGCTTTCCTTACTTTAACCTTACTTTTACTTCACTTTACCTTAACTTCTTTACCTTAGTTGCTTTTCTTGCATACTCAAATGGTATAATTCAGAATGCAAAGTGTAACTAAAGTGATTTTATAGGAAAGCTGTTGTTGCATAAGAATGAGACTATGACTTTCCAGAAGTTCTAAAATCTGGTCCTAGACTTCCAGGGTAGCCCTGGCTCTGTACATGTCATCGATTCCTCTCAACAGCAAATAACAGAGTTTGTATGTTTTAACATGGCACGTAAAATGTATTTGAAAGCAAAATGGAAAAAAAAATCATGTTAGGTATAGCTTATTACATTATACATTCATCTTCAGTTTGAATTCAGATACATAAATTAACACACAATTCTAAATATATGCAGTAGATAAATTACATTTTTAAAATGTTGTAAATATTTAAGTCATATTTTGATTACATTACTTCTGTTTTGTGTATTATGATTTTTTGTTAATTATATTGATATTTCTAGCTTTCAATATAGTGCGATGTGGTAGTGTAGCTTGTGGATACTATATTTTTGTGAAAAGTACTGAAGCTTTTATTGAATGATGCTGAACAGAAAAAAAGACTCAGTTCTTACAATCCAGACATTTAAGATGGAATTCAGTTCGTGCATATGAGTTCTATGGGTCTAAACTCCAAATATTGGTTGATGAAGATCTGTTCCATGTAGCCAGTAGAGCCAAGACAGTGCTTTGTCTTATCCACTAGTCTGCTAATGGCTAATCAGCTACATCAAAGTTTGGGCTCTTACTGGATCAGAACCAAAGGGGTTTAGGCATTTTAAATTTAACAGAAAAACTCTTAGCATATGTTCAATTTTGTGAGTAAATAAAATTCCTTATGGATTTAATGGGAAAGGTGTTATAATCACCAGCCTACCTCATGAAGATGGAAAATATTAGAGTAGGAATACACCAGAGTACACTAAAAATGACAGAAAGGATCTTGTTCATCTTCTGCATTAGTATATCTAATTTCAAATATGGTCCTTTTTGCAAAGCTGATATTTCCACATCAAAACTGATTTCTATATTAATTTTAGATGTCACCATTGTGGATTTATTACAAGGAAATTTGACTCTCACTTTCTTTAAAAAGATAGTTGGAGTTAATTAAGAAAGAAGGACAATTCAGGCATTTTCAGATTTCTTCTGTGCAGGAGCATGCAGTATTCCCTGGTGCGTGGGCAAAGCTAACTGAGGGAGCACACCACTGGTCCTGACATTATTTCTGATGGTTCTTGCTTTATTTACTTTACTCAGATGACTGCTGACATTAAATGCAGGAACAGGCCCAAGTCTTTTTTTTTTTTTTTTTTTCTCTCTCTCATCAGGCTATGGCTGTAAAATACATGCCCTTCGTTGCATTTCTGTTGCTTACTTTTTCTCTGACCTTCTCCCTTCCATCCTGTCTTAGAACGAAGGAGGCTGTAACTGCTAAACTTCATGTTTACCTCAGGGTTCAGGGGCTTTCAGGGTATCGGTTGTGTCCACTATGCCAAGATTTGGGGATGGACTATGAATTTTACAAACCTCAGACTGGTCTGAGTAGGACATAGTGAGTTAGAAACGGCAGTTTTAGGGTGGAGGGGAAAGTAGAGCTTCCTCTTTCTTTTCTTTTCTTTCTTTTCTTTTCTTTTCTTTTCTTTTCTTTTCTTTTCTTTTCTTTTCTTTCTTTTGTTTTGTTTTTTTTTCTTTTCTTTTGTTTTCTTTTGTTTTGTTTTCTTTTCTTTTGTTTTGTT
>JAWLRI010001049.1:635421-651683 GCA_034781795.1 Crypturellus tataupa | reverse complement strand
TTTCTTTCTTTCTTTCTTTCTTTCTTTCTTTCTTTCTTTCTTTCTTTCTTTCTTTCTTTCTTTCTTTCTTTCTCATTCTTTTTCCACCTAGGGCCACCTAGAGCACGTGGCACAGGGCTGCATCCAAGCAGGTATGGAAGATCTCCAGAGAAGGAGACTCCACAACCTTTCTGGGCAACCTGTTCCAGTGCTCTGTCACCCTTACTGTCAGAAAATTTTTCCTTATGTTCCTGTGGAACTTTTGGTTCTGTCAGTGGCCACTACTGAAAAGAGGCCAGCCCCATCCTCCTCACTGCCTCCCTTGAGGTACTTGTACACATTGATTAGATCCCCTCTCAGCCTTCTCTTCTCCAGGCTGAACAGGTCCAGCTCTATCAGCCTCTCCTCAGAGGGCAGATGTTCCAGGCCCCTGATCATCCTTGTGGCCCTGTGCTGGACTCTCCCCAGCAGCTCCACATCCCTCTTGTACTGGGGGGCCCAGAACTGGACACAATACTCCAGATGTGGCATCACCAGGGCTGAGTAGAGGGGCAGGATCACCTCTCAACTTGGTCGAGACACTCCTCTTAATGCACCCCAGGACCCCACTGGCCTTCTTGGCCACGAGGGCACACTGTTTCCTTATGGTCAACCTGTCGTCCACCATGATGCCCAGGTCCTTCTCGGCAGAACTACTCTCCAGTAGATCGGTATACATGCAATACACTCACTAAGATGTAAGATAACCAATTAAATGTTAAATCCATTAGCTGCACAATCCCAAAGGAAATAAATATATGAACAGAAAGTCACTGCAGTTCTTTCATTTACTACAGGAGATTTTCTGGCAATAAAAATCTCAGGGTATAGCATGTATGAGATTCCTATATGTTATTTATACTTAAAATGTATTCCGAATTTTCTTGCTAAGAACTATCAATCAACTTAATCCATTATATTACATTGCTAAATTGATAAACCTGAGATAGTTTTCCCTAGTGTTTGAAAATATCTGTAACTACTGACAAGATCTTATATTTTGCATTGTCCTTTGGCACTGTTTAAATATGCACTTATGTATGTCATTGTTTATATATGCATTTATTTACTTTATAAAGTATTCTGCAGTAATTATTGATGCCCAGAACCTTAACTGATAGGGTTGATAATGACTGACATAAACTCATATTTGCTGCACAATGAGGCAAGTGCTAAAATGTAATTTATGCACTTATGGTTCTGACTTACCTCAAAGTAACATGTTCACTTGCCTTGCCTTGAGGAACAGATGGCCAAAGTTTATTTGTGCATAAATACTCACTGTTTATCTTCTCTTTTAAAATCTTCCCTGAATACATTTTCTCCTGGGAATTTACCAACTTTATATGTAAATAACAAGACATTCTAAGGAATTTCGAGACTGCATAGTTAAGTATTCATAGGAAAAAAAAAAAAAGGAAATATCTATACATATTTAAAAACCATTAGTATTTTCTTAAAACTATTATGATTCTTTATAGTTTTCTTTAGAAATAGTATAAATTTTGCATTTGACATCACTGCAAATAGAAGCCTCCAGGTATTTACAAAATAATTTAGTGCCAGCACTTAACTTACTTCTCAGTATTTCTAAATGGAAGCTTCATATTATAAGTGAAGAGACATTAGGGAGAACAGTAAGTGGAAGACCAAATAAATTATCACATATATGTCAAGATGTACACATCACAGATTTCAGGAAGGAGATCTATATGAGAAAAGCTAGATTTTTTTTTTTTTTTTTTACTTACTGGAAATTTTACTAAGTATGGGAAATATGACAGGGTCTGCAGAAATTTATTACAGAATAAAAGGCTTTCTAAAAGTGCCATGTGGCATAGATAACACTGGGGCTAATTCAATATCTAAGAATGATCATGGGAAATGTGCAGCCTGCATTAATTTCTCCATAATTTAAAGACTTTGATTGTGTTCCCTCAACCAGATTTATTTCTTCAGATCATCAAAAGTAAACACCTCAAAGGCCTAAGATTTGATTTGATTCCTGGTATTAATTAACTAAAAAAACGCTGGAATGATCCATGCAAATTATACCAACCAGGTGGTCACAGCTCAGTGAAATTCTTCTTCAGCACATTATATTGGTTTCTCACAGTCAGGTTCTCCAAGTACAAAAGCAGAACTTGGGCAGCCTTCTGCAGGTTCTACCCTGCAATGTACAGCAAATTCCTCATGGGAAACCTGGGCAAAATAGCTGTTAAAACAACAGAGAAGCTGATCCCATTGTGCGTGTGTTTGGTGACTAGCACCTTGAAGTACTGACAGAACAAGTAAACAAGGGAAAAAGGTCTTTTCAGAACTCCTGGCCAGGAGAACATATACTGAACAAAGGATGGGCCTTTGTATACCCCTGTGATCTCAATACTAATTTACGGTAGGGGAAATGCCAGTGACTGCAGAAAAAGAGCTTATAGTGACATTGAAATTATTACCAGAAATACGTTTTGCATAATTTACTGGAGTTTCAGTAAATTCTTAAAATTTAAATGCTTATATTTTAAAATAAAAGTAAATCCTAAATAAATTTTTACCTGAAGTTTCGTATTAATTCATTCAATTAATTAATTAATACAATTCAATTAATTCAATTTTAAATTGTATTTTAAAATGTTACTGTCAACACATGGTCTATAAAGAAGTGTTACAGAAATTAAATACAAGGGTAACTTCCACAAAATGGTGATGCGGATCCAGTAGTCAGGTTTATATATACATGAATTTGTATGTGTGTGTATATATATATACACATATATATATATATATATAAAATATATAATTTCTCTCTATATATAACAGCAAGCAGGCAAATATCACAGAGTAATTTAGGTTGGATGACTGCAAGAACAAAACCACATCACTGAGTGGCATATCATCCAAAATATATTACTAAGAATGGTGGGTATGTCAGGAAGACAACAACTTATATTCTAGATTTCTGTTCAACAGCACACAACGTGTTCACACTGCATGGGGTCTAGACTTCAGTCCAATTTATTTTGGCACTGCGGACGTGGCAGTACGGGACCCCAACTCCATCTGTTCAGCTGGACCTCTGCGCCTGGTGATTTTACTTCAAGCTCTGCCTTTTATCAGGTCACATGTGTATGTTTCCTCCCCAGGCTGTTGTTATCACTCTTACTACTTTGTTAGGTTGTTGAAACTAAATGCTAATCATTTAGGCCCTGGGCAGTTGCTTCAACATTTTCTATTTCTATGTTCAGTCAATGATTGTCACCAGGAGCTCTATTACCTACTGGGCTTACATCTCCCATATGTTACAAAAGTGTGAAGTTAGCTATCATTACATAAAGAAGTTTGTCTATTCCTAATTTTTTTCTCACCTCATATCAGATTAATCTAGTAAAACTAATCTGTGTAACCATGATAGGGTCATTTAATATGACAAAATAATGACCTGAGATTTGACACAGCCACTAATGTTGCCAACTACAGCTGAAGTATCTGCTTGCCTTTTGTTTTTTTTTTTATTTATTTTTTGATATGAGGATAATAAACATATCCGTCGAGTATCAGTATCAAAGTATATTCCTACATGATGCTGTGTCTATGTTAACATTCACTGAAATTTAGATAATTTACTTGGAGCTCTTTAGAGAAGATTACTTGGAGCTCTTTAGAGAAGATTAAATACCAAACAAATTTAAAAGGTACTTTGAAGTAAATGGAGACAAAAAAAATCTATCCTAAAATGTGACCATAGCATGAATCAAGCTATTAATCTTCTCCTGTATATTGTTAATGGGATTCATATAGATTAATGTGGTGATTTGTCAGCTACTTGATCCATAAAGAAAAGTAGATAAATTTATAGTATGTCATAGCAAAAGAACAGTAGTTAAGTTGTTGATGAATTGAATTTATTTATTTGTTCATATACACTTAACACCAACATAAATTACCCAAAACAAGATCATACCTATTCTAGAACAAGGGGTGGCAAAATTTTATTCTTAGGCATTCTTTTGTTTACAATCTTCAATTAGCCTGTTTTAGTGTTTGAATATTGACAATCTGAGTAAGGCCACTACACAGTTAATGTCCACTTTTTATACATCCTTTAAATATATCTTCCAATTTAGTGGGCAGTCTCTCAGAACTCTTGAGGGTTGTCATGAACCCTAGAGTCTACATTGTTACTGATTTATCTCAAATTTATCTCCGAGTCATTTTGGAAAATTAGTGTAAGGTTCTTAATAATTAAATCCTACAACAATAAACAGGAAAAAAAAATAACAACAACAAAAAGGGCTTTAATTTGGCAAATATGACCCAACTGCTTCTGAAAATATCACATACCTTCAATACGTTCTAGACATAGGTTTACACGTATTTACACATATTTAATTTAATGTGTTGTACTAGAAAATAGCTATTTGTTAATCACATGTTTGTTTACCTCTCTGTTTCTACAGTATTT
Organism: Crypturellus tataupa; assembly: GCA_034781795.1. NCBI lineage: Eukaryota > Metazoa > Chordata > Aves > Tinamiformes > Tinamidae > Crypturellus > Crypturellus tataupa. The sequence continues at coordinate 647,206 of JAWLRI010001049.1, read as the reverse complement.
TGACTTTGCATAACTTTCCAGTTTCACAAAGTAACTTATTTAAAGAGTTTTCTCTCATTTAATTTTTTCCCGTCATGGAAGAAGTTAAATAACTTAGCTCAGTTATTCATTCCATGTTTGATCCCATCTCTGACCTTAGACAGAGCTTGCCAGGTAAGCCAGTCCTTCTTCATGCAGCAATCATCTCAATGTTTTACTCTTCATTTATTTAATAGGTAACTATTATCCCTCTTCCAAACTTATTGGCAAGGGTACAAGCGAATAGGTTCCAGCAGAGCACAGATGTTCCTTTGTAAATGGACCAGTATAGAGTGATGACTAGAGGGCAGGGAACCTTGCAGTTTTCTGCACTGTCACTTTGCCTTCATTGCCTTCATGATGAATTTGAGCAGTATAAACCAGAGCTCCCGAGACAGTGTTTAATCACAAAGTCACTGGAAGAGCATTTCACAAAAGCAAAGGAGGGCATATTAATATCACAGTTGCAAAGGAAAAAGGGGATTAATGTTGTGGTATATTATATTCCTATTCCTTGGTCCAATTTTGATTTTTCAGGTAAATGTGTAAATCTTTAAAGGAGAGACTTCTGCCTAAAACTTTGTACCTAGACCCTCTCTATTCTCCCAGCTTAGAAAGAAAGAATGATGAAGTTGTTTGCTTGTTTGTTTGTTTTCCTTGACACAGAGAGGCATTTCTGCCATCGGTCTTTCTGAGAAAAGAAAAAGCAAAGTCTAAATCACAGTAGTTAGTTTAATTATTTAAACAATATAATCATAAAATTGTAAAATCATTATGCTTGGAAAAGACCTTCAAGATCAACATTAAGCCATGATGAGGTCAAGAGGTGTTTTGCATATTATATACTTTTCAAAAAGGGAATCACCTGTTAGGACCATCCCTTTCTTGTCCAGAGAGGAGATAAGTGGGAGGTGATTTCCCAGCATAATTTTCCTATTTTTTTCTTCATTGATTTTTACCTTTACCACTGTGACTAGTCACAGAAATATTATTAACCCAGTGAAGAATTCAGTAATTCAAATACATTTATCACTGGAACATAACTTATTAATCTGTGAAATATCTATGGAATAAAGATCTCACATACCATAGTATTCAAAACTGAAGTGAGGCATAGAGTTTGGCTTGAGCGATAATACACTCTCAATATTTATTTATAAATATAAATATCCGTCATTTTTCAGAATGTAACAAAAAATAAGAGAAAAATCGAAGAGAAAAGAGAAAGGCAGTAAATTAAGAGCATCTTCATAAGATAAAATAGGTGCAGAGTGTCTGAGGTCTGTACCATGTGCAGTTTCAGGAATTTACTGTGGACTGTTTCTAATCTGTTTCTGAATGACCACTGCTGCCTGGAAAGCATCTTCCAGTTTAGATTCATCAAAAAGAACACAATTTATCAGGTCTGAGATTGCTCTGTGATGTAAACCAAAGCACAGGAAGTGGAGGTAGCCAGAGACTGAAGTGAAAGCGCTCCTAAATCTTTCAGCACAACTGTCATAACACATAGAGGACGCCTGCATTTGCATATACCTTACACATGCAGCACTGAATTAGGTCCATGGATGCACAAACAAATCCTTAAATATTCATGAAATAATACTTCTGTTTGCTTCATCAGATTAAAATACAAATCCTACCCAAATATACAGTTCAAAAAGATAGCTATTGCATTGCCTAAAACTGATGTATTGTTTTTTTTTTTTTTTTTTCCAAGAGAAAGAAGGCATGCAGGCAGAGCAGGCACACAGGCACTGTATACTGTCCTGTATTAATTCAGAGCTTTTCACACTGTTAACCTAATTCCTAGTGCTGTTCTGTGTTATTAAATTATCAAATTAACAGCTTCCTGGCTAATCATTCTTTTTAGTTGTACTGTAGATATTTTGAAACATTTTGATATCAGTGTTGTTTTTCTCTAAATTAGATGCTTGCTATTTTTTTCTCTGATATTAAACAGACTAATTGGTGGATTATTTTAAACCTCAGTGCTTCTCAGAAGCCATTACATGCATGCTGTTATGTATGTGTACTTCCCTTTGTATAGCTCAAATACATTAGAATGAATTATTGTGTCTATATCAGCCAGTTCTTAACACTGTAGAAACCACAGCCTTCCTGCTGACTGTTACATTATCTTAAAGTACAAATCAATCTTATTTTCACGAAACAATGTAATCATATGCTGATGTAGTTCATCTATCTTTTCTAATGATCATTTACATTTTTTTTTGAAAAAAAAATCTAGTAAATAAACATTGTTGTGTAATTACTTCCACTTGAAGGAAACAATGGGATTATATTGTTACCAAGGCAAATTTTTAGCTGCTCAACAGAACACTTCACTACTGCGCTTAGCAAGAATTCATCATTGACTTCCACTGAACCATTCACACAATTCAGTTTTATGAAGAGTAAATGAAGACATGAGACCAATGGTACATTTTTAGAACTCGAGATCCAATATGTAGACATACAATGAATTCTTCTGGTTCTCACTTTTAAAAATAGATTTTACAAAATGTGATTTCTGAAGGTGTGCTAAGGCACATTTACCCACCAAATATATGCTGTGCCTTTTAAGATTATCTAAGTTATTCTGCCTTGCCACCAGATGTTCACATTCTTTTTTATAGATCCTGTTCAACCTGCCAGACTACACAGATATCTCTGATAACTTAAACCATCTCCAATAGCGTTAGATGCTGAAGGATGAAGGCCTGAAGTTCAATAATTTTTTAATCTAATTTAAACCTGCTGTTTGGAGAGTTAGACTGGATAACTGGATTCTGTGATTAGCAAAATGATTTTACTATGTGGAATACTTAATGTATTCATTATATACATGTGTATGTGAGTATTTATTTCACATTTTTTTCTGTTACTAGGCATTCGTTTTCATTCCTACAAACCTAAGAAACATCAAACTTATTTCTGTGGAATTTTCAGTATAGTAATTATAGTTTATAGACAATAGACTATAGACAAGTATACAGAATTTAAACCTTTCATTTGAGGCCTCTACAGAGAAAATTATGATTCCTAGTAGTGTTCAGTCATTCAAGTAGAATTTTACAAAAACAAAAAAGTGTCACAGCAGTATTTGATAAAAGTTCTTAAAAATTCTTTACAATAAAATATGACATTTGCCAGGAATTGTGATGTTTCCTTGGTAAACAACTCTCAAAGGAGAGTCTGCACCAACAATTAGTATATTAATATTACTGTTCTTCTCCTTTTTCAAGCATTTAAGAACAAGCTTGCAAAGATCATGAGTATCTTTAAGATCCTTAATAGGATTTTTATAGAAAGACATTATAGTAACATTTAAACAATTTTATCTCATAAAAGACAAGGAATTATAAGTACAATTGTTTTCAGAGTTATGTGAGAGTGAGTTATGTGAGTATCACAGTATTTTTAATCCTTTTGCATTACATTTAAATTACATACAGCTTAACAATAATAATTCAGTTCATCTTTAAGAAATACCCTTTTTTCTTATCCTTCTGGTGTCAAACAGATGAAATTAGCTTGTAGTGGTAAATATCGAATAAGAGTTTGCAACAATTAAGATGATGATACATTTTTTAAAAGAAAATTATTTTACTGTATTCTTTATAAAGCTCTGTGGGTAACAGATAAACAAACAAAAAAAATCAAAATGATGCAAGATTTTTTTTCTACTTGCTTTGCATGCATTAGAGTTTGGAAAGCTTACATTTTTCCTGCATGTAAGCTGGATCTTGGTACCTCTATCTGTCTACTCTGAGAAAACTGCAGAGTTCATACGAGCCTTGTAGTTCATTAAATTCTTCTTCTAATGGAAGTCACAGAATGGCAAGTTCACATGCTGAAACACATTAAAAAAAAAAAAGATATAGAAAAAAAGATACTGGATACTGTTGACATTCAAAATTGTAAGTTCTCTAACAAAGGTACAACATTTTTGGTGCTGTGGGAAAATGCTAGTATCACAGTCCAAAGGTCCCCGATGAGATTGAATGGACTGAATTCATCTCCACAAGCCATTTTCTGAGGCTTTCTACATATTCATATTTGCCCTTGGTTCACATTTTTAGATTATTTTTTGCTATCACAGAATGAAAAATGTTTTTAATAAAAAGGGAGAACTGCTATTCTGTACAGCAACCCTGAGACAAAAAGGGAATTCTGCAACAAATGTTTTCATAGTATGTTTTCTGAATAGTGTTTTATAACAATAGACAGTTTGTAATAATAGAAGCAAAATTGATACATGCTTGTGCTATGGTCTTCTAGATCATACCAAATATACTGGTAAAATAAGAAGTGTTTTATACTATCTTGTCACATTTTTTTTCTCTGTTGTATATATCTGTGATGTGTTTTCCTTAGAAAGAAATATGTAATTCAAATAAAGAACCTCAATATTAGTATCAAAATGACAGAATTAGTCTTTTCTGTTAGTCACTAGATTCAAAAATATTTTTCCATACAGAGTACAATGCAGAGTGTCTAAAGTATTAATATGTAGTAAAACTTTTATTAAAATCATTAGAATAAATCTAGCTCTCCAAACCTAGCTATAACCTCTTTATGGTGACTCAGTAAATTCATAGGCTGTAATGCAAACATTTTTTTATTTAGCTAATAAAAGTGTCTACCAAATAGACACTGATAGTGATAAAGAGAGAATAAAATGTTTTAGAAATGACATTAAGGATCCCACATTTAGAAATAATAGCATTAGAATAGTATCAAATGTATTTATTTTTTAATATTGTTTTCTTGATTTGTAATCTATAAAGAATCTTGTGGTTTTCCTTTTAAAGTGATTTATGAAGAGGAATATAAATAGAACAAATCTCCTTCATTATATTACCTTTGCATTTCAGAAAGTTTCTTGAAAACTGTTATTACATGTAAGTATAGCTTTTTCTGTGATGCAAGATCAGGTGGTTGGTGAATTTAGACCTTTTTTTTTCATTTCATTAAATCTTACTGTTTCAATCTTAACACTAACAAAACAAAAATATCTTGCCATGGAGAATCTCTTATATTTCTGCTCTTTATTTTTGTTCTAATGTCTTTTTAGTGAAGACTAGTCAGTGAGACTGACTCAGCTGTACTAATTACATGTACATGCTTTACACTGTATTTCTTTAGACTCAGATCTTGGAAAGATACAAAACCCACATGCTTGTCCTTCTCCTTGTTTATTTTTTTTTCTTTATTTTTTTTTCCTTTTTTTTTAACCCATTAGTGCTTTGTAGAAATCACACATTTGATCTGTTTTATTTTTTCTGAGTTAAACCAGAAATACTGTTAGCTTGCTTTTAATACCCCAGCTTTGAACACAATTAAAATTTATTTATTTTTTATAAAGGATACAGACTGCTGCATGTCCACCTTCCTTTGCCAAATCTTTCACATAATGTCTTCTTGGCTTGTCATTTTTTCTGTTCAACATATATACATTTCATAATTAGTTCTCACACATATCTGCAGACCAAGCAGCTGAAGTGTGGAAAAGAACAGCAATACTCGCAAAAGAAGTTTAGCCGATTTATCATTTTAGGCCCACAACATTGAATTGCATTATGCCCACACATCCCTATCCTACTCAGTCTCATCCTGTAACCTGCCCGGCATGTAACCAACATAAATGCAAAATTCTGCACCTGGGAAAGCCTAACCCTGTGCAACAATATGTGCTGGGTTGAACTGAGTGCAGAAAATTACTTGGAGATCCTGGTGTATAGCAGTATGCCACAGCAGCTAGAAAGACTAACAGCACATTGCACTTGCTAATAAATAAAGCGAATTAAAGCAGCAGACTGAGGGAACTCATCTTTTCCTTTTACTAAATAGCTGTTAAACTCTTAAACTCTCTCTTTGGAGTTTTGCACAACCCAAATGAACAAAGACCTGAGCAACATGATTTGAATTCAGTATTGACCCTGCTTTCATTAGGAGATTGAACTAGATGAGTTCCCAAGGTCCCCTCCAAATCTTAATGATTCTGTGATTCCAAGAAGAAACCTGAATATTGACATCTTCTTTTCTTTTTTTTTTTTTTCCTTCCCTTTTTTTTCCCCCATCATAAAAGGACATTCCCATCCAAATAAGACAAACAAAATTAGTCACAGTGGAATAACGCTATGATTCTATTGATTTCATAGGAGTATGCTTGTTTGTTTTTCACTATACTATTCCTGGAGATAGAGTTATTCCTGAGAAATCTTATAAAGAGCTGTTACAATCTCTTTGTAATTACATTTATCTCTCTTTAAAATTGTATATACTGCAACATACAGAAAATATTACAATATTAAAGGAACAGGTCTGATTTTACACATGTAGTTAGTGCTTTATTCTGCTCTGCTCCACTGATAATAGAACAAGTGTGAACAAAATTATCAGTACTGGAATCACAGTATCTCTAGCAGTCAAGTCACTGCTCAGGGAGGAAGGGATGCAGAGCTGATTCTGCATCCAGGACAATTCCAGGTAACAGGTGAACAGAGTTTCTACACAAATTTGTGAGACGATGAATAGAGCCAAGTCTTTGCTGACTCCCTAAGTCATCCAGCTCAGGCTCACCAAACTATCATTGTTGTTGCTGTTATGCTTGCTGTGGTAATGTTGTTTTCTCCTTATAGTTAGTTATATCACATTGCTTAAGAATGTATCCTACCTTTCTCCTTTGGGAGAAGGAGATCATACCTCACTTACATTTCTGAGAACTGAATAATATGAAAATATATTAATATTTTCATACAGGAAATAGTCTCTGCAGTTGATTGACATCTTTCTTGAAGTGCCAGATCTAAATGGCACACAGTTTGGCAGTTAAGGCCTCATCAATATTGATTAAAACAGGAAGATTTTTCCACATCTGTTGCAGACTACTCTGCACATTTTATTATGATATATGACTTTTTCACAGAGGTTTCATGTTGCGCCCTATTATAACATCCAGATCCTCTTCTGAAGAACTGTTACCTAACTAGCTGTCACCAAGTCTGTAACTAGACCATCCATTGCACTTTTCTAAACGAAGTGCCCTGATTTTTTTTTTTTAAGAAGATATGGGAGGGAGGAATGTTTTTAAGGCCATCTCTCCAACTCTTCAGGATGACTTTACTTTCTAAACCTGTCTGCTAGTGTGCTTACAGTCCTTTCCAGTTTCAAGTTATGTGCAAACTTAAATGTCATACTTACTATTTCAACATGCAACTTGTAAACAAAAAATTGCACATGAAAAAAATTTGTAGAAGTCTCTACATCTGACAGTGAAAACATTAAGAATGCACACCGTCTAAACTATGTGTTTGAATTAAGCTTTTTAACAGCTTTTAACAAAAGTAAATTGTATTTATTTATTTATTTCTGAAAGTAAAGCAAATTAGCTACAGACATCTGCCCAATTACAGGTACTGCTGTCACAGCTAAACGAAGAAACCCCAAACCAAGTCGTGTTCAGACGAACCTGACAAGCCCAATCCTGAAGCCCTGTAAATTCAGCACAACGCCTACAGCCCGTGGTTGGCAATGGCCATGCTGTGTTACAGGGCTACATGGTTACGATGCGGTGGGCGGCCTGCAGAGCATGGGGAAGTCAGCTGCAATGGACATTTTAGGTGACTAACCTGCAATTACACTGTTAGTTGCAGAATAGCCAGACTCATCAATATATAAGTGTAATTACATTAGAAAACATCTGTAGCGTAATTCATTTTACCAGGCCTGTTGTCATACTTCACTTCTCGTACAGTGCAGCTTCCGTAGTTGCAAGGTTAGGTACTTCTCATTTGAAGGATGACAACAGATACTTGTTTCTCAGAGGTGACTCTTTCAAGAGTCCATGTTCACTAGTAAAATATTTTGGACTCTTGATCACTACTCTGTAAAAAAATTAACAGCTCCTAGTGAATCATTTAATCTCTGTATGTAGACAGTGCATTGCAAAGCCTCATTCTGCAGCACTGCATGATAGAATGCAATATCTATATAAACACTAAATCTAATAATATATAAAAAATACTAAATATTAATACTAATAAATACTAATATAAATACTATACAAATACTCTATTAATACTAAATACATACTATTCGATGTAATACATTTGTAATGCATTTGTACTTTGAAGGATATTCTACAGTATTTCGTGATTATTTGCTGCCACTTTAAATGTATTTGTATATACACCAGGAAATTATGATAATGAAATATGGGAATGTACTCATCTGATGTTCCTTACGATTATAAAGTCAGAACTAATATGATAATCTAATATTACTTTTGACACTTTGCTTTTAATGCTTATATTTAATAATATAATAAAAAGAAGACAGGAAGAAAAGAGCACTATTTTATTAATTAGCTAAAAAAGATTAAAGTAATCCTGTGACTATGGGGGGTTTTTTTGCAATTGTTTCATTGACATGTAAGTCAAATTTTTACCAATTTATATCTTAAAGGATATTTAAGATTGTTTGAAGAATGTATTTAAGCCCCTATCCAATATCCTCAAGTTTCTAGATGACTATAAATTTGAAGAATATAGTAAATAAAATCTGTACCTATTTTAGAAACAAGATAGTTTATTTAAAAGTAGAACTTTATCTGCAAAGTCCTTCTTTTTTCTATTTTTATTTATAGAATATATTACTATTAAGGAAAATTAAAACACTTTTCACAGGGTAAATTATATATTAGTTATACACTGTGATTTAAAAGTAAGTCACATAGCACTGCGGAGGGAAAACTGCAGCCACTCTTTTTACTGTTGTCTTTACATTTTAATGGAGTTTTTACAGAATCTTCTCATTATATATTCATTACAGATGATACATAAGTGAACTTGACAGAGACTATTCTGTTTACCCGTACATAATTTGAATTAGATCCCAATAATGGCTTAGTGCCCCAGTGTATTCTTACAGTGCACTGTTGATCTGCATACTTGAGGAGATTGCCATATGGTTTTAAACTCATGCCTTAAGATCACTGTCCATGATTCTAATCTCATTTCTTTTTAAATAATATAGGTCAAGAAAGGCTCTACTCAAATTCTTACAGATGCATATATGTAAAATAAAGACTGTAATCCTTAGGAATCAGCCATATTTAACATTATCTTTTAACATGGATGAATTAGAGAGCATGAGACAGGGTGAAACTCCATATATTAATGATCACTGAGATATGAAGGACATCTTTATCACCAGTATTGAGAAGGTAAATTCAGGTAGAGGAGACGAGATTTTGAAGCTGAGATAAGACGATTGTTATGCAAAGAGATAAGTACATATTTGACTTTTGTGGGTTTTTAAATTATTTTTAGAAATCTAAACAACTAGAAGCTTAAAATGTATATGCTGCCATCACTATCATTATTCTTATGGCTTTGGGGAGAAAATATTTTATCAGCATTTACCACTATTTTATCACCACTCATAGTAAATTAATATTTAATGTAGTTAAATACTATTTTTTTTGGTACAAGTATTTTAACATTTCAATTTATAATGTTAAGAGAATTATTCCATATGATACACAGATGTATATGATTCTCAATGTTGTAGTTAAGAAATAAAATGAATTAGCCTCATTATTTTAGAGCAAAAAGAAAATTTTTAAACATCTCAGAAGATGCCTTAACTAGGCAAAGCTGTAAAATCAAACATTATCAGGACCTCATTCTGAGTGCATGAACTTTAATGTACTATTATGTATTGGAGATTTTCTTCAAAGTAGTATTTGGCAGCTGTCAAATTTACCTTAGTGAAGAGGTACTCACAATTTTATTTGGCAGGATAACCACCCTGCCTTTCAACTAGGATGTTTCCTTCCCAAATGCAGGAGGCTCAGTGTATGGAGTAATCACTGTGGCTCCGCAAAAAGTCTGTAGCTAGTTAACTTGCAGTAACTTGTATGCTTAGATTTGTATTGCTGTATTGAATTTCCTCAAAATGTCCCTTTGAGTCTCCTGTACCAAAATGAATCTCAAAGCTAATAGAATCCTGCCCTCCTACAGGAATGGGTGGAAATTCAGTAAATACAATTATATCTGCAGTGGGGATGAACAAAAAGCACGGCAAGATTTGGTTACACCAGAGCAGGCATTTCCATCCTTCAAGGTAGGAGCTGGAAAAGACAGAGTTAAGAATGTACTGGAAGCATTTTACATCCCTCTGGCTTAGGCCTTTTGTTTATTTGGTCTGTTCTCACCTCGTGCTAACTGTCCGGTGCACTCTCGTGCACATGAATGCCGATATTTCTTTTATCCAGAAATTAAGATGAGGCTGTGCTTTTCCCTTAGGACAATAGTTGTACCCTGTCCGACTGCAAGATCTGAGGCACGGGATGAGGGGGCTCCACTCTGTCCTTGTGTTCAGGCAGTTTAGGTGACGAGATTTCAGGACAGTTAGATTAAGACATAGCCTCATGCACTCAAAGAACATCTATGTTGGAAACTTCTTGCCGGCCCAAGGAATCGGGAGGGAATCAAAGACGCAGACTCCATGTGGATTAGGTCTTGATCCGTTTATTTAGCCTGAATAGCGTGCTTATATACACAAGCAGAAGCATGCTCTTTAGCCACACATACGCGTACAACTACGATTGGTTACATGCTACTGACAAGCTTAATTACAGCTCCGTCTCGCCCAACTTTCTCATGCTTGCAGTTCAGGGACTTTCCAGGATCACATTCCTTTAGTTGAGGGAGTATCCACTATCTTCTTTAGCTCAGCTCTTTGTAGTCACATCCCATGTGAAAGCCTCCGTGCCTTAGATATATTCCCACACATTTAGAAATGAAACTCTGAGTAATATGGAGCAGAAAACCCGTGAGTTTACAGTCATATGCTCTAGATTTTTCAGTCTGTATGTTTACTCCTAATCTAACATCAACCATATATTGTGAGAACCATAATATGGTATGCAATCACATCAAAGTAACATTAGAGCATGTTACAGAAGACAGTTTCTAAAAATCACAGTCTGTGCTGGCAGGTGTACAACGATCGTGGTCAGAGTTTCTGCCTCCGCAGTTTTGGGGCCTGCAGGGGAGTGTTTTGTTACAGGTTTTATAACCACAGGTGCTTCCCTTTGCGCCGGTTCCCAGCTAAACTTTGCAAGTTTAAGATAAGGGGCTAAGGTTGTGGGGTGACTCCGGGGCTGACCAGGCCGCCACCATGCTGTGTGGTAACCCCCACCCCACGGAACAATGTCCCACCCTGTGGAACAATGCCTGCCTTTGGAACAATGCTCGCCCCATGGAACAATGTCCCTGCCATTGTCACAACCTGTTTTAAAGCAGCTCTGACCGAGCAAGCGTGGCCTTGCTTGTGGCTGCCCTGTGGGGTCAACACAGCATCTGCTCCCTTGGCCTAATCATAGCAAGAAAGGTCCTATTTATGGACCTAAACCAAGTATGAATGGCTTGGCTTTTTGGTGACTATAATCCTCCTTGTTTGTTGCATTTACTGTTAGGGTCCTGGTTGTGCCTGTGACCACTTGACCTTTTCTACTTGGAAATAAGTGGATTTTTTTTTTTTTTTTTTTAATGTCTGTGGTGAAGGCTCTTTAACCTTTTGGATGCAAAAGACATGGATTAATCTTAGTTACTGTATAATAGTGTCGTGGAAAAAATAAATGTTGCAGTTTGGAAACCGTAGTGGTGGCGAGCCGGGGTGGGGGGGGAAGTATATATCAAATCAGTATCGGATTCACAGTCTGTGGACTGTAGGTCCAATCGCCTTCCTAGGAGCG
>JAWLRI010001049.1:622773-635321 GCA_034781795.1 Crypturellus tataupa | reverse complement strand
GCTGTAATGCCGAAAACTTCTGTTAGGCCCTAGGTTTTCTCTCAAGTTTTCCCCTTTTCCAGGCCATTCTTCTACAAATAGTACATTGGCAGATAAAAATTTTAGGAGTGAGCTGTTGGGAAGAAGGCTCAGTTGCTTAGAACAGGGCAGAGCTGATTCAGGAAGAACAAAGTGTTTTACAGACTGCAACATTTGGAAATAGGCATGATTTTGTACATTTTAAAAGAAGGAAGTAAACTTAAGATTTTTCAACTTTGCTTTGTTATTCATGATGGGAAACTGCAAAATTTAGTTTCATATTCAAAAATTCTCTGGAGTTGTACAGTCTACTTCATAGACTTTCATAACTTTGAATTTCTCCAAAATGAAGGATTGCCTCGTTTGGTCATCTTTTGTGGCTATTACCGTGTGAAATGCCCAAGGCTACCTGAGATATCCATGCAAAACAAGCAGGTTTTTGACACAGGACTGTAGAAAATCCATATCCACCTAGAGTGGCATCTTAAATGACAGAAAATATTTAAATGTGTATACTAGAAAAAAATCAGCTCCATGATAATCTGCTGTTTGCATTTACTCTCAAGTTCATTTCCATAAATGTTCTTTAGCACAGTAACATACCTGTTTTTTGGAATTTCTGACTTCTCAGTATGTCCCAGACCTTTTCATTTCCTTTTTGAGTAATGTTTCCTTTTTTGAGTAATTGAGCTCTGAAAATATATGTATTTCTAGTAAATTGAATCTGATACCTTATATGGTAGCATATCTAGCTCCATGTTGTCTTACATCTACATTCTAACAAAAAACAAGGGGAATGGTGGGGGGCCGGAGTGCATTTCTAGCATTGATTTAACTTGAGGATTTAAAAATGTAATTCTTGGAGGGTTGTACTTTTATTTTTTTCTTCCTTTTAAGAAAGGCAACGACACCATTTATATTTAATTTATTATTGCTTCCCTTTTATTTGTATTTGATTTTCTTCAAGCGTGGTTGCTTGTTAAGATCATTTTCAAATTGTTAGGAGTTTTTAAAATAGGTTGCTGAGAAAGACAACTATAAATCAAATTTACAGTGCTGAAAAAAAACTTTCTGTTCATAATTATCTTTAATGGCTTTTTTAAAAACAGAATGCAAAAACCTTCAATAACTTCTTCAGAAAAAAAAATTCAAACTTTTTCTGTAAATATCCTGTCACTCAACAAAAATTTAAGAAATGGAAACTTTTCATAGCAACTCTCTGCATCTTTTCTTTTTTTTTTTTCCTTAAACTTTAGATTTGTCTCCTTGGAGAAAGAATATTTCAGTCTAAGAGTCATGATTTATTTTGTGTGTCATTAATTACAGTTGTACTTATACCAAGGTAGGAAGAATACTGCTGTGAAAGATAGCTTACCTTTCAGAGGCTTTGAGACAATAGAAAACCATTGTTTCATAGTAGAAAATGGAAAAATGAAAATGTTTGTTGGTTGCTTGATTTTACAAAATGTGTATCCCAAGAGCTTCTTTTCTCCTTTTGTTATTGACATTTGTTAGTACAACTCTTGTGCTTTTGATGTCTTCCCTCATTATTTTCTATAGCAATTATGCCAGCAGAAGTATAATGTGGGGAAGTGTTCAAGATAAACACAAAAGTAATTATGACAGAAAATTCTCTTGCAAAGCTTCCCTTAGACACGTCCATACATATCTCATATTTTTAAGTTTCTTTTATTTGCAAGAGTCTCTTTATCTAAGCATAAGTAATCTTTCTGAATTGCTTAAGAGGGAGCATCATTTCTCATGCATTTAAAAAAAGAACAGGATCATTCTTCTGTAAGAAGTACAGTTGGCCATCTAGAAACAAACATAATAGGTTTAGAAATATTTTTTCTATTTCTTTTTGTAAAGATCTTTTTTCTTTTCAAATCAGTTCAGAGTAAACTTATTTAATGATGGCAGGCTAATACTATTGTTTATTAAATTGTAAAACAACATTACATCTGAAGACGTGTCTAGTTTTCTAATTTACTGTTTTTCAGTGTATACATAATATTATTTACTTACAGGTAGGTGTATTGTTTTTGCTGATACTGGTTCTTAACTAATTCCCACATTCTATTTATATGCATATACACACAAAAATGTCTTGCATTCTTTCTCAAAAATAAATAAATAACTCACCTGCTTCTAACAAATCTTAAAAAAAAAAAAAAAAACCTTAAAGATAATCAGTTTCATCTACAGCGGAACTCATTTTATGTAAAATTTATATAGCTTTAGTTTGAAATAGGCCATCCAGACTCCACATACAGTCAGTGGAAAAGGGAAACTGAATTGAAAGCTGACCGTGTTAGAACAGGCAATGTGATTTGTGATCTGTGTGCCTGTTTTTCTCCTATGACAGAAAAAGGAGCAGTAGAATAAATACTTAATGTTTACATGGTAAAATTTAGTTTTTATGAATAATATTAAAAGAATTGAAGTTCGAATTTTTAACTCCAAACCATTTGTATGTTTGCAACTTCCTTTCCTGGGTGTGACAATGAAATGTATTATCATAGAGTAGGCATTATCTGAAAAGTGAAATTACACAGCAAGATTTTGTTAATAGTAACTAAGATTTCTTCACACCCAAAACACTTTTTTTGCTTTCTTTCTTTTTTTTTTTTTTTTTTTCATGAAGAAACTTTCTGTGTGACATTTTCATATTTAATTATGTCTTTAAATTTTCCATTATGGCTTATATCCAATTACTTTGTATACAAGAGATCAGGTAACTTATGTCTATGTCTAACTTACTTCATTTTAATAGGTCATAAAGCTTGCTTTTGAGGAGTTTGAACTGGAAAGAGGTTATGATACCCTTACAGTTGGAGATGCTGGAAAAGTTGGTGATACAAGAACAGTGTTGTATGTGTAAGTACAGAGCTTCAGCAGCTTTTTCTCGAAATTTGCTGTCATTGGTTATTTATTCTGAACAATAAGATACTTACTTGGCAATACTAATTAATTTTTAATATTACCAAAATATAGTTCATTACAGCTTCTCCCTCACTCCTCCAGTGTTATGATTGTATCATTAAAAATGTAACTGCTATTACTGACCAAAAGTTTGTAAATCATGAATAGCAAGCTCCTTATATTTTTTTAAGGCAGAAAAGGGTTGTATTTCATTAAAAACAACACATGTTTTCTGAATAACTCTAATTAGTTTTTGACAAGCAATTAAAAGCATAGGAAATGGCTTAGCTCCCAGCAAACAGTTATATATATTAAAGATACTAAAAAAACCAAACAAAAAAAAAGCTATTGATTCTTTTCCAAATTTATAACATAGCATAACATAATATATAACATTTGAATTCTGACTATATGTAAGTGTAAATATTTTGCCTGCAAACTAAATAGCTAAGCTGAAATTGATCACTTTATACCCTCTGGGTTAATAGAGAAAAGAGGCTGCTGTAGAGACTGGATTCATGTAATCTATCTTAACCGTCTTTATTAGATTGGAAGAATTATTTTTGGCAGGTGCTTATTTTACTTCACATGATTGTAAAGGGAGCTTGTCAGAAGACACTTCAGTAGTAGCTTGTAGATGGCTAAATTAGCATGTTATGTGTTATTATATCATTATTTGACATTGTATAGAAATTTTAATGAGATTTTAATGTGACATAATCTTTAAAAAATGGATACAGTTAACAAATACAGAAATTACTTTTAATTAATTAGAATATTTTGGGAGAGATGTCTGAGAAAAAATAGTTCCCTTAAGTATTTGTTTATAATTCCCTAGTGTTTATTAATGCATGCTTTCTGAAATATGATATCAAAGACAGCACATAGAATATGCCTAGTTTAATTGATTTAGAAAGCTAAGACCGGAGTGATTGGATTATTTACACATCGTTTCTTGTGTCTTGTATGGCAGTCGCAAATAGCTGCAATTGAATAGATTGAATCCCTTATTCTAAATGCTGGAAAAAGAAAATAAGAAATTATTCCTGTTCTAAGAAATTGATATTTAGACATAAAACTTTTTTTTTCATATATTTTGTAGATCTGTTATTTTTACAGTATTTTTGGAGTGCTAGTTTAACTTATTGTTAGCTGTTGATTCCTCTTTTGGATACATCCTTGATTTATAGAAATTCCAAACATACTTCAGAGTCATGTTTTTGAACTCCTTAGTAAATGTGGTGTCCTGAGTACTTCATTCTATTATTCAGAGTAGTTTACTCTGCATATCAAAGTATTTGAAAAATGCAGAGCTACTGTTTAATAAGTATCAAATAAAAACAAAAACCACAAAAATGTAACACACGTTTCAGAAACTTAGGAAAATTAATGGGTGTTTAGAAAGAAACCTACCTTTCTATAATCGCTAAAAATAAGTTTCAGAAGAAAGAAAAGTAATAAAATTCTAGAAATGGCAAAATTTAAGAGGAAGAGGAGCTTTATAATATAGTATCTGAATCTTTCCCACTGTTCAGCTAAGTAGTTAACATTATAAATATTAAAATAAAATATAAAGCCAAGTAAAATCTGGGATCTTTACTGGCACCTACTGCATATCATACTTTCATCAGTAAAAGATATCAGAGCTTTACCTTGTCATATGGGAGCCTTTAAGCACAATGAAAGAATAGTGATTTGCCATCTCTGCAGAATAGAACAATATCATAGGACTTGTAATTCTTGCAATATTTCATACTTTTAAATTATTATTGTATCTATTATGTTGATCTGTGTGATGCTACTATTTGCAGCTGTTTGGGGGTGACACAAACTGCTATGATATAAAACAGTGAACTTACTTAATCCATAAATGTTGTGGACTCTGACTGCTCCACCAGTTGCTCTCTATCTCTCTCACTTTCCTCAGATCTTCTTATATCCTGAAAGGTTGGAAGTTGACCAACTAATAACCATACGATGGTCTCTGTTCAAACAAAGAGTCGCCTGTCTCCCACTCCAAACCCAAAGCTAGAGGTGATTAATCCTAGTAAAGAAGGCTTGTTAAAAGCCAAGAGGCCTAGCTTCTGGGTTACAGCTCATTTGTCAATGCAGAGGAAAAGTTCTTGAAGGAAATAAGAAGTGCTGCTCCAGTGAACACACAAATGATAAGAAAGAAATGGTGTCAGCCTTGTTGCTAATATGGAGATAGTTTTACTGATCTGTAGGCACAACACTTCTTTATGCCAAAACCTAATGCAGAGCAAAGCCTTAACTCTCTTCAATTCTATGAAGGTTGAGAGAGATGAGGGAGCTGCAGAAGAGTTTAAAGCTCTAGGTTCACTAGGTTTAAGGAGAGAAGCTGTCTTCCTAACATGGTGGAGCAGCAAGTGCTGATGTAGAAGCTGTAGGAGGTTGTCCAGAGATCTGGCAAAGATAATGGATGAAGATGGCCACTCTAAACAATAGATTTGTCAGTGTAGACAGTCTTTTATTGAAAGAAAATACTAACTAGGACTTTCATAGCTAGAGAGGAGAAGTCAATGCCTGGCTTCATAGGACAGATTGACTCTCTTCTTAGGAGCTAATGCAGCTAGTGACATTAAGATGAAGACAAGGCTCATTTACCATACCAGAAATCCTAGATTCCTAAAAAAATATTATGCTAAATCTACTCTGTCTGATCTCTACAATTGGAAAAACAAAGCCTGAATGACAGCTCATGTGTTTACAACTTGACTGTTTATTGACAATGCACCTGATCACCCAAGAAGTCTGATGGAGGTGTACAACGAGATTGATGTTTTCATGTCTGCTAACACAATAGTAGATCAACTGATCTACTATTGATCTACGGGTGATCAACTGGTATCTGATCAATCTGGGTAAAGTAAACTGAAAACCTTCATGAGAGTGTTGGCCATTCTGTTCGGTAAGAACATTTATGATTCATGGGAGAAAGTCAAACTATAAACATTAGGAGTTTGGAAGAAGCTGATTCCAATTCTCCTAGATAGCTTTGAGGATGGATTACTGGAAAAAAAAAAAGAAAAAAAAAGTTTACGTGTTTTGTTTTGTCATTTATGACTCTAAAAATGACTTTAAAATGTATTGTATATGCAGACTCACTGGATCTAGCGTTCCTGATCTTATTGTGAGCATGAGCAACCAGATGTGGCTTCACTTACAATCTGATGACAGCATTGGCTCTCCAGGATTCAAAGCTGTTTATCAAGGTATGAACTAAATCAGGTGTTTTAAACTCACGTGGTAACTTCTTTTATTATGTACCACTGAATATATTTCAAATAGATATTTGATCCTTTCACAAATTCTCAATTTTGGTGCTGTCTCTATTGTTGATTGATGGATAATGAAAAAAGAGATTTTTCAACATATAAAAATTAACTAAAAAAATTCTGATGTAAAAATGAAAGTTTTTTTTTTCTTTAGTGTCAATACACTATACAGATTTCTATCATCTTTCAAAAATTTTAAATGTTATTTACTCCAGAATAATTCTTCATGTTAGGTGTCTTATTTGAAAATTGTGTTTAGTGTTCTCAGCCTTTATGGGGACAGTTACAAAACTAAAATTACTTTCTTGCCTCTTGGAGAATCTTTACAGACCCAGGTCAAAATTAGTATATAGCAGAAAAAATAGAAGAGATATATTATGTAATGTTGTTAGAATTAGGATCCTTAATTTACTTCCCCCCATCCTATCCAAAAAAACCCATAATCTTAAGATATCCTAACGTTATTTATTCTGCTTTTGCTTCAAGCAGATACAACAAAAACATTTCCAATTTCCATTTTAATAGGTTACATAGACCTGTGGCTTCTCTGAAACCCTTACTTTGTATACTGCTAGGCATAGGAAATTAATAAATGAGCAATGTCTTGAGTGAAATATTACAATTATTTGTATAGGATGCTTGTTTGTCTTATTGATCAGAAAATGTAACAGAGAACATTTCTATGATCTGAAGAACCTGGTGACAGTGGATTTTGGATACTTCTCTTGCTCTCTTCTTTCATTCTTCAGCTATATCCTTACAGTTCTTATAGACATTGTTCTAGTTCTATCACTGATATAGACACAGCAAATAGAGAAAATAGGGGAAAAAAAGTAAAAATAAACAGATAAATAATATTTAAAAATAAATAATAGGAAAAAAAATCTTAAGGATACAGGCTCTAACTTATAAGAGTGTGCTATTTCATATTTCCATTAAATTCTGAAGGACATTCACTATTATCCTTATTGCATTTCAAGCTTGAATGAACTACCTTCTAAGATTGGCACCAATTAAGTGCCTGATACTTCTGCATGCATTTTCTTCCCCAGCTAAAGTTATGAAATTTATCCCATCATATCTCTAAAAAAAAAAAAAAAAGGCCAAAAATTAAAACCCATCTGCTTATTTTTGTGCTGTCATTGCTCTTTCTGGAATGTATAATCTATAATATTTCAAATTTTCAACTCTCAGAAGTAGGCATGTGCATTCAGGAAAATCAGTAAATACAATGTAGTATTTGAAAAAAAATACCCTCATAATTTAATCAATTATGTAATTTATGTAATCAATTATGTAATTTCCAAAGTCATCAACCAGGTCTTCATAAAATTGCACTCAAATATGCTCGACAAACATACAACAAATGGTTGTTTATTATAAACAACGACTCAATCAGTATAAATGTTCAGTTCTATTCTTGTACCGGTATAACCTGTAACATAATGCACTCTCTTGTGTTAAAACTGGAGACCCTTAATTTACTGAAGAATAATTTGTATTTTGGAAATACAGTTGCAGCTTGTTAATCTGTTATGTAGGTACATGTATATTATACAAGCTTATTAAACTTAAATTTCAGAATAATAAGTCTAAGCAATCTCAGGATTTAACATTTGTTATGGGCAGCCAGTATAGATCACATATATTATTTCTTAGTTATATGGCATGAGTGAACGTCCACCTCCTGCTCCACGTTCCAGCTGTTTCTGACTGATGAGGTGTGTGTACATTTGTTTCTTTTCAGAGAGTGACTCAACAAGTTAAAGCTTACCAGGAATGGAAAGCCTTTGTTTGCCTGTTTGCACAAAAACATTATGAATTGCAACAATAACATGTTGACTCTGAATAAGAGAGAATGTTATGTTTTAGGTCAGCCACTGAAAACTCTCCAGTTAGTTAATCAAGCTTTTTTACAAAGATCAGATCAAATTTAACAAACTCTAGGTAGAAAACAGCTCAGATGTTTTTACTTTACTATAGTATAATATTATATAGCTTTTATTTGAGGTTAATTACACAGTATGTTTGTCTTCAGCATAAATATTACTTCCTCCTAATTAAACTTTAATTCAAGGTTTGCAGTGGCCATTTCTTTTTAAATTAGCATTATCATAATATATTTTTAATTTTAAACTAGATAGCAGCATTTAAAAATAAAGTTGATTTTTTCTAAGAATTTTCTAATAAGATGCAGAAGTTCACTTCTGTGAACTTAAATATAAGAATTATTCACTTAAATATTCACTTAAATATAAGTATTATTGGATCTTTTATTTTCTTCTTACTTCTGGTACTTCTTTCTTTGTACTATATTTCCTTGCACTGAATACATCAATTGGAGTGAACACAGTTCTTTCTAATCTCATAATCTGGAAAACTTCTAGCCTTATAGGAAACTTAATTCTGTCTGTCACATTTTATTTAATATACAAAACCATAAACACTATTTTTGTAGTTGTTATTTTTGTTTTCTCTCTCATACTGCGACTCCTTTGCAGATTGTGAGCTCCCACTAACTCCCACTAACATAAAGCTAGTGGAAAGAAAAAAAAAAAAACGTACCTAAAGAATGAGGCCCTGGACCTGTTTTGAACCTCTAGTTTTTTATGAGTTGCAAGGTCTGTATGGAGTCTGCAGTTCCATGTTAAGTTCTAGAAAGCTGAACCTCAATGTCTCTGTCTTAGCCCAGCTCAACCAAAAGTTTTTTAGAGCAACTGCATCATTTTAAGAAAAGGGAAACTTGCAATAGTTTTTTACTTCCTTAGCTTTCTGTTGCTGTCTTTTTCTTTTTCTGTAATACAGAAAATACCCATGCCATGAATTTAGCTGCTGTATTGTCCTACATGTCAAAGCCAAAATAAAGTCTTCTCCAGCTTATTAATTTGATTGAGAATATTTCAGGAAAAAAAAAAAGTGTTCTGCCGAGTCTTAATTGTTGTGTTAAAATCTGCAACTGTCGTCATTTGGCATCTTTAATCATCCTCCATCATTTGTATAGTAATCTTGTATTTGCAAATGAAGTGTATGGTCCTTTAGGAAGTTTGTATAATGCACTCATTGTTGGCAGCATTATTAATGTATTATTAATATATTTGCATTATTTGCATGTTTGCATAAATATATTAATACATTATTAATATATTTGAATACTGCTTAAATCCTTCTTCCTGCTAGATTGTTTTTTTAATCTTCTCTTTTTACTTTAATTTCACAGTGAATGTTGGTATAGAAGTGCTTGAGCCCATTAGGCCTCCCCTGCTCTGATTATACCGCTACCATAATTTTTTTTTCCTCCTGTTGTTCTGGTCACAAAAGTTTAACATTTAAACAGATGATACTAAGTGTAATTTTCCAACTGAGATATTCAGACTATCTATGCAAAGTCAAACTGGTGGCTGCAGATCCCTGGTATGGACTTGCTTTTTTTAAACTTTCAATTGATTATATATTCTTAATGAAAGAACAGTTTTATTTATTTGCTTCTACATATATTGCCCCCAGCAAAACAGTTACATGCACATTTAGGTATGAACATATGCTGACAAGATTTTAAAAAATATTGTGCAGAATATAAGACTTGTTTGTTTGCAGAGTAGTTGTCTGTTAGATTTTATTCCCTAAAATGTGTGATGCAGAGAGGAAAATGGCTTTCCTTGCCCAGGTGGGGCAAGGGAAGAAGTACAGGGAGAGTCTGTTTTCCCTAAGCATTCCAGGAGGAGATTTTAACTCCTGGAGAGGAGC
Organism: Crypturellus tataupa; assembly: GCA_034781795.1. NCBI lineage: Eukaryota > Metazoa > Chordata > Aves > Tinamiformes > Tinamidae > Crypturellus > Crypturellus tataupa. The sequence continues at coordinate 625,341 of JAWLRI010001049.1, read as the reverse complement.
AAAGATTGGAAATGGGAAGCACTGTCTCCCCCTCTCCCCTACCACTTCCAACAGAAATCATACAGCAAGATGCATTTAAAAGCAGAGAGCTCTTTGTGAGCTGCAGGGAGAACATCCAGTGAGGTCTTAAATGTCATCAGATGAAAGAAATTTAGGAATCTCGGTGGAAATTCGGTATCCCAAGAAACAACTGGAAGCTGCTGAGTTGTGTGCAATCCTGGAATTTTCTTTTGATAGTTTGTAATGGATGAGGGCATAGTGTTCCTAATCAGATCAAAAGATTTTAGTGTTTGAAAATAAATTGTTCTGATGGTAACAAATGATAACTTGCAAAAAATATATTGTATATGAACAACCTCTGATTTTATGATCGTTGTGTAAGATGTAATGAAGTATGATATTTCAGTTATTTTTCAGATCTCTCTGGGCAGATTTAGCCTAGAGGGCCATGTTTATGCTGCAAATCTCTTATACTTGGTTTGACCTATTTCAGATCTTCAAAATTATATTCTATTAATCTGATTCTAGAAATTTCTTCCTAAGAAATGCAGTCCAGTACAATTTACTTTGGCATTTTAGATAATTTACAGGGTATGGTCCTTCATGGGCCCATTCCAGCCGACCTAGTATCAGTATTTTGGATCTACTGTTTCCTGGGAAAGGTGAGATCTTTTCTATCGCAGAAACTATTTATGTCAAAAAAAAAAAAAAGAAAAAGAAAGAATTTTTGCATATTCTAGATTGATGCTTTCTGAGATTAAGATCTACAATGGTTGTCCTCAAAGTGAACAAATAACCAAGATATTCCTTTTCCTGATTATTGTATGACTTGTTAATTAGCTTAGGGTAGCAGGCTTAGTTTTGCAGGCTTTGCATATATTTTGGGGAGGATCTTAGAGTCGTGTCATAGATTTATAGAATAAATCAGCTTGTGGAGGAGGTCAGTAATCCAGCTTCAAAGCAGAGACAGCTGTGTAATTGGACAAGGCTGGTCAGGGCTTTATCTCATGGATCTTGAAAACTTCTAAGTAAGGAGATAGCGCAGGCTCCCTGGGCCATCTTCTGCACTGGCTGGCTGTGATCATGAACAGGAAGATTTATCTTAGACACTTATTTCTGTGCCACCTTAATTCCTACCACACAGCACTGTGAAGCAGCTAGCTCTGCATTCTTCTATCCTATGAGGATAACCACCTCATAGACACTGGCAGGTGTCCTGTAGGTCTCCCTGAAACTGTTATCCATGAAGAACAAGTCAAGCTCCATCAGCCTCTCCACATCAGGCAAGTGATCCCGAGCCTGACCATCTTGGTGTTTTTGGCTGACTTTGCTTCAATTTATTTCTGTATTTCTTACATTATTGTGGCCTGCTTATCTCAATAATCATTTTTGAAGAAAATCATAACCATGTCTCTTCCCTGATCTGGAAGAAATACCTTATTTGACATTGAAAAGGAAATCTACTGTGATTACATCTCATGTTCTGCATCCGTTTCAAATGGTATTTGGGTTCACTGAAAAGATGCCTGTATTTCTAGTTGGGGAACAAGAGAACTTCCCACGAAACAGTCTGTCTGAAGATGACTTATTTTGGAGACATGGATTATGTTCAAATGATGACATCTTGTCTTGGGGATAAAGAACAAGCACCGAGATTGTTTAGTTTAATAGTAGAGACTCAAACTATTGAATTTCATCTTGTTTTCAGAGTAGTTTATGGTAGGTCTGTCGTCCAATTTATGGTGTCATTTTGATGTCTGACCCAGTATTCCAAATTACATTCAGTCATCCAGTGTCATGTAAAGATGTACTCTTGAGTTCATCTGCACTTAAGATACTATTCCAAAGGGGTAGCAACTGATCCGCTTTCTTTATCTGATTTTCTTTCAATCCACTATTTCATAGAGTGCTCTCACTGAGAATAGATTGTATACATACTTAAGAAAATCTGTGTAGGAGTATCAGAAACTGTATTAATTTCAAGATATATCAATTCTTTTTACTCAAAAAGCCAGTTTTCTTGTCAAGATAAATCATGGTCTTGACATGATAGTTTCTTTTCATGGGTTTTTCATTTTTGTTTTGAATTTTTTCTTATAATTTTTTTTAGAAACCATCCTCTTTCTATCCTTTTCCTTTTCATAAGATTCATTCTTTTGTTACTTGTAATAATTTCTGATGCAACTTCACTTTCCTTTTACCATACATCCTATTTCTCAGCATCACATGCTAGCTTGCATTTCACATCTGTGGACCAGCCTCTACCTTAGGTCACTACTCAGCCTTTTCTATAGACATGGTATTTTCATAATATTATATCCCTGAAATCTTGTTATTGAGACAAAACTGTCAATTTGAAGCCTATGATTCTTGCAAACTAGTAATTAGTTTTTGCTAGGCACAGAATTCTATGATAATTTATATTAGAATCATAGAATCATAGAATCCTTAAGACTGGAAGGGACCCCCTAGAGATCATCTAGTCCAACCTCCCTGCACATGCAGGGCCACCTAGAGCACGTGGCACAGGACCGCATCCAAGCGGGTCTTGAAGATCTCCAGAGAAGG
>JAWLRI010001049.1:586083-619959 GCA_034781795.1 Crypturellus tataupa | reverse complement strand
TGCTCTGTCACCCTCACTGTCAGGAAATTTTTCCTTAAGTTCCTGTGGAACTTTTGATGCTTCAGTTTGTGGCCATTGCCTCTAGTTCTATCAGTGGCCACCACTGAAATGAGGCCAGCCTCATCCTCCTCACTGCCTCCCTTGAGGTACTTATAGACACTGATCAGGTCCTATAGGATCCTTTAGGATTTTTTTTTTTTTTTATGTACACATTCAATATTGGACTTCTTTTGATCAGAGTCCTTAGAGCTGTGTGAACTTCATTAAGTTTGCAAATAAAAGCTCTCAAGTTTAAATTTGGTTTTCATGTACTCTAGTTCAGTAGCCTAAAGGAACAGAGCTTGTATTGCCACACTTTAAATAGGTTAACACACCTTTTATTCTCATGTTCTGCTCTATAGGATTTCTCTGAAAGCTGAATGCAGCTCCTACTGCCATAGTTTGCTATGTGATATGATGTGTCTTTCAAAATGAAGAAGGGAAATAATCAGGGTATGAGTTGAGGCACTGCTGAATATAGCCATATATTTGATTTGCTCTCTGATCAAACCAATAGAATTCTGACATGTACAAGAAGAGACAACAAAATAAAAAACTCAAATCCAAAATCAGTTTTTATACTTTAAAAACTTTGTGCTTCCAAATTAGGTATTTAAATATTCAAGTATTTCTTCAACCCCAGAAACTGATCATTCTTGAATGAAGTCCCATACAAAAAGCACTATTTATCAAGTGTATCTGTCACTAAAGTGTGTGAACTCCCTGCCTCCCCCTTCATTCTCCATCTATTAATAAAAACTCGTTCTGAATGAGGGTATAGTCTAGTATCTTCTTATAAAAAAGGCATCTACTATTTCAATCTGTCAGAAAGCTTAATTTTAGCTAATTTCTGTGAAAAGTTTTGGCTCACTGATCCGTAATCCTGTCCTAGGGCCTTGTATATCTCCTAAGAGGTAGAGAGCATCCTGATCTCCTTTCTACTTCAGTGAATCCATTAATTAAAGATGCTGCGATACTTTTCTGTAGACTATGGGAAGACACACATGCTGTCTCCTCGGAAGAGATGAGTGTTGAGTGTCTGCAGAGCTCTGCAGGCATTTTGCCCCCTGATACTCTTGCCTGGGGCAGTGTTACCCTCACCTTCTTCAAGACAACAGATTTTCCGGAGAAGGCTGTTGGTGGTTGCTCACACGCTTTGGATTAGGTTTAGCTCTGATAAACTAAAATGTGATAGTGCTGTTGTTTTTTGTATCTTCCCACATTTCTACATGGAATGTAGAGCTCAGGAAAACTGAGCACACACAATTTTCCAGCCCTCCATTGTGACAGCAGGAATCAAGGTTTCCATAGGATCACCAGGCAGATGATATACACTGATTAAGTCCCCTTTCAGCCTTCTCTTCACCAGGCTGAACAGGTCCAGCTCTATCAGCCTTTCCTCATAGGGCAGATGTTCCAGGCCCCTGATCATCCTCGTGGCCCTGCGCTGGACTCCCTCCAGCAGCTCCACATCCCCATTGTACTTCTTGTGGGGCCCAGAACTGGACATAATACTCCAGATGTGGCCTCACCAGGGCTGAGTAGAGGGGCAGGATCACCTCCCTCGACCTGCTGGAAATGTTCTTCTTAATGCACCCCAGGATCCCATTGACCTTCTTGACCACGAGGGCGCACTGCTGCCTCATGGTCAACTTGTTATCCACCATGATGCCCAGGTCCTTCCGGCAGAGCTGCTCTCCGGAAAGTCAGTCCTCAGCCTGTACTGGTGTTTGTGGTTATTCCTCCCCACACATCTATTGTAATAAATCATACCTGCTGCTCTCCTGCACATTACAATTCCTGTCAGAATTTACATGTAAAGATGCACACTTCTGCCAGGATTTAACTTTAGTAGTTATGGCATTTTATGTAAAAGTAATGTAATTTGATAGTAATGGTGTTTGACTGGATACATGTTTAGCAATATTACTTGATAGTATTGTTTAATTCTATTTCGTGAGTTGAATTTTCTTGTTATCCATAATAATATTTTATATTTTGCACATTGGGTTGAACTGTGGAGCATTAAATAATGAGAGCTTAATCACTGATTTCACTGGAGTGAGGTTTGCATGTTTTTCTGCGGAAGTAGGAACACGGTTTATTGGTTCAAAAGTGTTCAATATTGTTGCATCATAAGTGGAAATTAATAGTAAAATTTATTTAAATTTAATGGTAAAGAACCATTTAATAAGGTTAATAACCAGGTTTAATAACCAGAAAGTTTTCCTTGTCATCTGTGTAGTAACTAACTTCTGTAAAATAATTTTTAAGGTAATAAAACTCTTTTTTTTTATTACAAACAATATTTACAGACAATTGATATTTACAGTTCCTGATGTTGATACCCTTGTTATTCACAGATTTCATAAGATTGTTTTTTGTTTTGTTATCTTATCTAGGAACAATAACGTAAAATGTTAATTTCTTTAGTGTAGTTAGATGCAACTCGCAAAAAATATGGCTCTAATTTAAAGTGTGAAACATAAAAATTTGATGATTGTTGTATTTTAGTGCTTAAAATAACATCTGTTGAACTTACAATTAAATTACATGCTTTTAATCATTATTGCTAATAGCCTTATAAATTAGATTTCAGATTGGAGAGTTAAGATAAATTAGATTTTTTTTTTTAGAGTTTCTTTTTAAAAATAAAATCTCTTTCATAGCTTTTAGCTTTGATTCATTTTCAATTGTAAATATTTGTTCAAGGTATACTGACAAATATTTTGAAGTGCTTCTGGTACTGGAGAATAAGTTTTTTGAAAAAAATATATATATTAATATTGAGTTTGCTTTTATATATATGTATATATTCAGAGATTGAGAAAGGAGGTTGTGGAGACCCTGGAATTCCATCATATGGGAAAAGGACTGGCAGTAGTTTTCTGCATGGCGACACACTTACCTTTGAATGTCAAGCAGCTTTTGAACTTGTGGGAGAGAAAATGATTACATGTCAACAAAACAACCAGTGGTCTGGCAACAAACCCAGCTGTGTTTGTAAGACTTTTTTCTTTTTTTTTTTTTGGATTGCCTAATACATTTGCACAGGTGCTCTTTATTGTTTAGAAACAATAGAATCTAAATTTGTGGTTTGTGTTCTCATGTCAGAACAAAAGCCCAGTGCTTTATCAATTCATGAGGTTTCTGATAGAGCAGGCATTACTTTTGCATTCTTTGGCATCCTCTGTGTGCTTCTAAAAATAATCTACAAACTCTAGAGCTGTCACATAACCTCACATGAGGAAATAAAAACATGAAGACGCAAGAAGACTGACATGCTGTATTGAAGAAATGTTCTGACAGTCTTAAACTTGTTGCCACTAAGAGGTTGCATGTGTAGGAGCTTTAAGATTCAAAATTGAAAAATATTTTCCACAAGAATAGAAATTATAGAGATGGACATTGATAATGTTTATGATTGATAGTATTTCAAAAATCTTTCTTATTTTTCAGTCTCATGTTTCTTCAACTTCACCACACCATCTGGAATTATTCTTTCACCAAATTATCCTGACGAATATGGGAACAACATGAACTGTGTTTGGTTGATTATCTCAGAGCCAGGAAGCAGAATCCATCTGATTTTCAATGACTTTGATGTGGAACCTCAATTTGACTACCTTACAGTAAAAGATGATGGAATTTCAGAATTGCCACCTCTTGGCACTTTTTCTGGCAATGAGGTTCCTTCTCAGTTGGCTAGCAGTGGGCATATAGTCAGACTTGAATTTCAGTCAGATCATTCTACCACTGGAAGGGGATTTAATATCACTTATACAAGTAAGAACTTCTGCTTTTATATTATGCCTATTTTTATATCTTTTTCTTTTTAATTTTCATTCAAGTTATCTTTCTTCATAATAATGAAAGTGTGAATTGAACATGTTTTTAATTTGGAAGGCAGAAGTAAATTGTGATAATGCCGAGGAACTCTCTTCATTAGTTACTGCCCATTTCAGTGGATACTGCATAAATGCAGAGCATTTATCTAAAGCCAAGGTCATTCAGATAACAACATCCCATGCAAATGATTTCATGTACCCAACTCTCAATAGAACCAGTAGGAACAGAGTTATGTTAAGCTTAGATCCCAAATGTGGTGATGGTCATCTGAAAAGCCCATAATAATAATAATAATAATAATAATAATAACAACAACAACAAAAAAAGGGACTGCAAACAAATAGTTCTGTGAGCCTACTCTCCTGATGCATTATATTTTCTAGTTAGTGTTTTATTTAAGTATACAGAATCCTAAGAATACATATCCGCTTTTAGTAGTGCACCTCAATGTTACCTTCTATGTAATTTCTTCAGTTTCTAAGAATATAGATGATTTGATGCAAAAGTTTCTCACTGGAGCACACTTATATAGGATTCATTCTTTTGACCAGCTATAGTTTCCATATTTTTTTTAGTAACATAGTATATTATTTAGTTGCAATTGGTAAGCGAGTTCAAAAGTTGGTAACTGTTGGCCTGGGAGACAGATACACGACGAACGATTACATCATAAATCTTCCTCCTTTTGGAAACCCAGCTAAAAAAATATCTGGATATACTGATTGCAAATGCACCCATCTGTTGTCTTTGTTTAGTTTTTTATTTGTTTTTGCTTGTATTAACACAGTATTCTAATGGAATAGTCTTGTAACCCCATTTTGAGTGGAAAACACTGACATTTGCCATAAACTGCTGATTCCTAGAAGTTTTTTTAGTGATTCAAAGATGGAACTAATAGAGATTATCTTCTTTTACTTGAAGAAATTACCTTCTAAGTCTATGGAAGAGTTAATTGACAATAAAGTCTGCTTTACTACATCTGGTGCTCTTCCTATCTTGTGTCAATCAGGATAATTAGTTGTTTAACAAAATCTGTCCTATGCTAAGATGTTGTGTATTTCTATATACAACGTGGCACTATAGTTCTATATTTTTAATCACCACCACATACAGACATTCACACAGTTAGTTAATGGACATTAGGTTGACAAACACTCACCCCCTTTTTCTTAAACTGAAGGTGGTGGTTGTTCCATCTGCATGATCATCCACGTTGCTCTCTGTAACTCGTTCATCCACACTAATGAAAAAGCCCTCAACAAGGTTGCACACACACTGAGATGTGAGGCCCTGTGCATTGCCCACTGTGTTTGCACTCTACTGCTACAGGCTGCTGTTGGTGTCACATGCGAAGCCTCTCTGTCCAGTAGCCTTGCAATGAACTAGTTGTACTAGCCTGGTGAAAAGCTAATTATTAGGGGTAGCAGCAGCACATGACAGAAGGAGCATGGTTTTCATCAGTAGCCTGTATTTATGGTGGATTAGCTGCAGTGTGAAACCACACTTCTCATTTTTTAGAGAGTTTTGTATAGAGGAAATTGAAGCAGAGTTTTTCTGCGTTTTGTGTATCTAAGCTAAACATAACTAAAAAGTTTAAATTTTTCAAGTATATTTTGTCTGTGTGAATGTCCCTAGACTTAAGGCAGACTTTTTATTGAAGAGTTTTTGTTTCATTATAGTGTGATTTTGTTCCTTATCTGAGGATATTTTTACCCTAAAAAAGTAAAAAAATGAGAAGATTTAGAGTTTTTTTTTCCTTTTTTTTTGTTGTCATTATTGCTATTATTATCGCTATGTTTATTATATGTTTATTATCAGCCTTTGGTCAGAATGAGTGCCATGATCCAGGCATTCCCATCAATGGAAGACGTTTTGGAGACAGATTTCTTCTGGGAAGTTCTGTGTCCTTTCACTGTGATGATGGCTTTGTGAAGACCCAGGGTTCTGAATCTATAACGTGCGTTATGCAAGATGGGAATGTAGTATGGAGCTCCACTGTCCCACGATGTGAAGGTAAGGTCTCAACCTTTACTTAGCAGCTACATTTTGCATAATGAAACTGTTTAAATTTAGCTTACTTTTCACATTTTGCACATATCTAAAACTGCCTTAGTTATTCATTTGTCTTATTCTAACACTCTTCCAGCTGAATGAAAAGAACAATAATAGAAACGAGATAGCTTGCTTTTATATTCTTGGAATAAATTAGCATTATAAAAATCTGGTCTTTTCAAGTTCTGATTGTCACCAGCATTATTTGCTAGAGAATTAGAGCCGTTATAACAGTTTTGGTACACTGAAGAATAAATATAATTATATACCACAGAGAGAGGATAAATTTCTATTTAAATTAACTTAACTTAATTTCCTCAAAACAAAGATATACATGGAAGAAAAAAAGAAAAAAAAAAAAAAGGCCTAACTCTCATGATGCTTACGGATAAGAGTGCTTCTTCTGATAAACAATAAATATAGAGTCAGGCACTCACTGACATCCTATGTTTGAGCAGAAACAAACTCAAACACTGTAGGTGCTATAAATCTCTTATAACACACCTACATTAATTTCAGTGTCATTATCATAAATTTAAATATCTGGATCATATTACTTTTATGCTATTGGTCATTTAAGCAGTTTGGAAACTCAGTTCCTAAAAGTCTGTACATTTCTAAAAAATATAGATATTAGCAGTCCGATAATATGTGGTGTGTGTGAACTTAACTCCTACACTGGCAGGATTTCTTCTCCAAATTAAACCATGTAGTGAGTCACTCAGGGGGCAGGGCTTTTAGTCTGGAGCAAAACCAGCCTGCTCCAAAACAGAGAATAGGGAGAGTTTCTTAAGCATTTCTTCAGTATCTTCTCATTTTTGAGCTCTACGCACACGAGTAGTGAGTGACACAGTATTCAGTGTAGTATTTATATAACATCATTAGACAGTTTCCACAGGACAAAGGAGCGATGATGAGTGCTTTGAGATGAAAATAGTAGAGAAAAGAAATACTAAAATAGCTGAGAAATAACCTAAATTCAGCTCAGTTATCTTTTCTCTGAAACTTACAAGACACTTAACTAGTTTTTAATGAGGAAAAGGATTAGACTCTTTATTAGGTTTTTTCTGTTCTTTCTTTTGGGTTTGAAGATGGTATAGCTTTCAAGTTTCATTCAAGTTTTGTTCTTTCTGATGTGGATTCTCTTTTTTTTATGGTTTTAAAAATGGTTTGGGATTTAAATGGCCGTTGCTGGATAGTTTAGAGATAATCTAGTATGTTTCTACTTGGCAGAGAATTTTTTGGTTCTTTATACTTAATATCCATAATAAATGGGATATAGGTAGTGATACATTGGTAATTCACTATTTTATGGCTGCTCATTTATTTAATATGACCAAACTTAATTTATTAAAAATAAATAAATAAATAAAAGACTAGTCTAATAGTATAGTCAAATAACTATGTTTCTTGATGATCATTTTTCTCTCAATCATTTTTCCCTGGAGTCATTGCTTGTGTTTTGTGTTTTTTGGGGAAATCCGTAGGGGGATTTAGGGCAGTCAGCATGGATCCCTGCATGGATCTATGCAGGGGAAATCATACGTGACCAACCTCATAGCCTTTGATGATGTGACTTCATGGATGTGGGCACAGCTGTAGATGTTGTTTATCTATATTCATTTTTGTAAGGTGTTTGACACTATCTTTGACGAGAGAGTACTTGACAGCTCTTCCTCCCTACAGCCAGGGCTGTTCTCTGCTGGCCAGAAAACAGTCTTGCAGAAAGGCCCTTGGAGGGCCCAAAGGGCAACTGCTGAGCCAGCAGTGTGCCCTATAAGCAAAGAAGCTCAACAACTTCCTGGGCTGCTTTAGGAAGGGTATTGCTAGCAAGGGAAGAGGTCACCTATTCCCTCTAGTCAGCAGTGGTGAATCCCCATTAGGATTGTCGCCATTAGGATTGTCCAGGAGTGTCCAGGCACAGTACAACTGTGTTCAGTTTTAGGAGTGCTGTGTCCAGTTCTGGACTCTTCAGTTCAAGGGAGATGTGAACACACTGACCTGAGTTCAGCAAAGGATCACAAAGATGATTACAGGAGTGGAGCATCTTTCATGCAGGGAGAGGCTGAGAGGGCGGGGATTGTGTATATATGTGTATAAACACCTGATGCGAGAGTATTAAGAAGATGGAGCCAGACTCTTGTCAGTAGTGCCCAGTGATACAGGGCACAAAATGAAATACAGAAATTCCATTTAAGAGTAAACTCTTTTTTTTTTTTTTTTTAAACTGTAAGGATACTAGAACAGTTTGCCCAGATTGGTCATGGAGTCCTCATCCTTAATGATATTTAGAACCTGACTGGACACAGTCCAGGGCAACCTGCACTAGCTGACCCTGCCTTGAGCAGGGAGTTGGACTAGGTGTTGGGGTTTGAAGGGTTTGTCCCTTCCAACCTCAGCTATTGTGTAACTGGGATACTTGCAAATGCCACTGAGTTGAATCACTTCTCAGCCAGGTATTAATGGTTTAGTGAAATTGAAAAGTGTGCTTTATAAATTACTTAGAACAAATTTCCCTGCTATTTCCCTGTAAATGTGGAATCTTGCAAAAGCAAAAGAGATGATGCTATGTTGATTTTAATGAAATAAACTTCCACTAAGTAGAAGGCTGGCTGGCAGAAACAAGTCCCATGCTATATGTATTAAGTTATCTAGAGTAATAAGCTATGACAGGATATGATGCTGGAATTTTGAGGCTGTGCAAAACAGTGGGTTCATAACATAACAGAATGTAGAAATATTTCTGTCACATATTATACTGCTTCTTTTTTTGTTTGTTTTTCTTTTTATTTAAGCTCTGGTAATATTTTTTATGTTACAAATAATGCATGCTAGTCAAATATATTGTTTTTGCTTTCCAGCACCATGTGGTGGACATCTAACATCATCAAGTGGTGTTATCTTGCCACCAGGATGGCCAGGATATTATAAGGATTCACTAAATTGTGAATGGGTGATCGAAGCAAGACCAGGACATTCCATTAAGATCACATTTGACAGGTGAGAATCATAAAGTCAAACAACAGGTAATGTCTGATCACATTAATTTATTTTAATATTGAAAAAGAAAAATACTCTTTAAGTATCCAAATCAGGAAAAAGAAAAAAATATATATTTCCCTATAGAGCCATACTACTCCTATCCTCCCAATGCTATTCCATAAAGGAAAAATAAGTTAAAACTGTATGTAATTGTTCTTTTAAAACTGTCTTGATACTTGTGTACTACAAGGACCAAATATAGTGTTGCTTTTAGAAGCCTCTTACAGATGTCAAAGGAATTGCATATGGGATGCCCACTGTGAAAACTGTAACAAAGAGTAGCACTGATGGAAACATGGATAAATATGATACACTAAGAAAGTGTTGACATGGCATTTGAAAAATAAATCCGAAATCAAAAACCAGTGCAATGCTTAGGTGACATGAGAAAGCACGGAGGAACATTTGTCATGGTTTACTTGGGTTTGCAAAATCCACGATTTTTGATGGCTGCTACCACTCCTCCTTGCTTTAAAAAAGTTAAGCTTCATTTTAATACAGCTCAGGACCTTGCATGAATGAAAATTTTAGGAACAGAAGATAAAAGTCACTTGAGATTTGAGGTGTTCTACAACGTTATGTACTTTGCTTTATACTGCACCAGCATTCTGAGAAATGATCTTAAAAGAGAGAACTGGACTGATAATACCAACTTATTCAGAGTATTGGAAAAAAGGAAAAAGATAACTGTGACTAAAGAATTTCTGGAGAATCTTACAAGATTGAATGTCTGGGCAATAGAAGTGCATGTAGATCAAGTAATTGCAAAGTGAAACACACCAAAAAAAGAATCTCGTCTCCATACCTAAAATGAAGCACTTTGACCTTTTCGTGGCCATTGAACAGTTAAAGTTCTAGTCACGTTTTGAAGAAATTTAAATGAAAATTTCTAATGTATTGATAAATTTGTGAACATGAATTAGGAGAATTGCTTTAGGTTAGAAGATGAATGTAGTCCTATTTACCTTTTTAATTAATACATTAAAGTTAGGAGGGAGTGGACAGAATGACCAACACTAGTGAAAGGAAAGAAAAGGAAAGAGTCTGTCTATTTTGGTAAGTTAAACAGTATCAGAGGACCTTCCCAGACTCAGCAACTCAAGTGTTTACCATTAGATTGGTGGAAAATTCTCTCAGATGCTTTTGGCACCTGCCAACTAATGGTTTCTCAAACAGTTATAAGCATGATTCAGGAGTCAGTATGAACACACAGGCTGATCCTGAGAATGTTTAAACCATTAGTCTATATCTCACCATCAGAATGGATAGGTAGGAGTGAAAACTATCATCTAGATTTGAGCTACCATACCCATAAAAAGTAAATAACTTGGCTGAAAGCAGTATGAATGTGGAAAGTTTTTTGTGTGAACAAAATAGGACAATATGAAGATAAAGACCTAAGTCAGAGGTTCCAAGAAACTCTGGCAAGCTCTGGATAAAGAAACAATTTGATAATTCTGAACATTTTTCTGTTTCCAGGGACTTATAAGAGATTTAAAAAAAAAAAAAAAAAAGGAGTTTGGCTTTCTGTTACCGATACTGCTACATATGTGAGGATGATTTTATGCAACTAATGATACATGTTCTGTAAAATATAATGGCCTGGTTGGGGAACTTTTTTAATTCTGTAATCTATACCTACAAAGTATAAAGTTTGTTTACACTTTGAAATCATGATTAACGTCCCTTAGATTTCCCCTTTTTTAAATTTTTAATAATTTTCAGTTGTCTTCAATAACAAGACCATGATTTCTTTTCCCCACTATTGACAAGACAGCTGAAGGACATTCACTTTGAAAAAAATGTTACATTTTACAGTAAGTTCATTTTTCATTTTCATTCTCAAAAGTTGAATACCCTATGGGATATTCAAGTTCTACCCTATGGGAAGAGAACACAAAATCTCAAAGTGTAAACATTTTTCATTTTTGCTCTGGAAGATTAAAATCTTATGAAAATGAGGGTATTGTGTATACAGGCAAAAAAGTTCAGATCATTGTGGATGTCTGTGTTATGACAGAAACTTTGCTGAGAGGAAAATTTATGTGAAAGCTTTAGATCCTGCACTTCACAAGAATATCTGATATATCCACAAAATGTCTTGAATAAAATGTAAATAATGTCAAAGTTTCATCTACAGAAAACATAAATGAGCTCTTTGATTTAAGAGAAACTAGCAGTGAATGACTGCACACACAGACATTCTTTATGAAATGGAGAAATGTGACGTGGTTCAGTGACTGACACAGAGATACAGACTCTGCTGTTGACTGAGGTTATTCTTATAAACCAACTATCTCCTCAGTCACTTCCTTCTTTTCCATTCTCATCTATATTTTATGTTCATCAATATGTTTAGAGAAGCTAATGAGATTCTGCCCATCATCCCTGTATGCACATTCCAAAAAACAATCTCAGTTTAATATTTTTGCATGATTTTACTTCATAGGACAAAGTTAAGTAGATAATAATAATTAACTTTGTCAGAAATAATTTGAAATGAGAAATAATAAAAAATGAGTTGAGTGTATGAAAAAGCATTTGTCAAAAAAGGAATATAAAATTACTGGAATTAAATTGTGAAGTATTATTGGTAAAGATATTCCTAGGATGTCCAGCTACAGTTTAACCTAAGGGTGAGACAATTTAAATTTATCTGCACAGACGATCCCTGTTTTTTTTTTTTTTTTTTAATCCAGTCATATTGTTGTTCTGAAGTGTATTACACCCCTTACACATTTAAATTACACTAGACAAAACAAAAAAATCAAAGAGACACTTAGAACCTTCTGTAGTTGTTGTTCTAAGTAATACTCTGATGCATCTGTGGAAATTCTGATTTTTACATATATTTATATATTCTTTTCCAGATTTCAGACTGAAGTTAATTATGATACATTGGAGGTCAGAGATGGGCCAGCTAACTCGTCACCATTAATTGGAGAATACCATGGAACACAAGCCCCCCAGTTCCTTATCAGTACGAGCAATTTCATGTATTTGCTGTTCACTACAGACAACAGTCGTTCCAGTGTTGGCTTTCTAATTCGTTATGAGAGTAAGTTTAATGTTTCTTTGCTAGTTTTTTATTTAGTTTTGGAAGTAATGTTCAATTTGAGAGTGAGCAAACAAAATGCGAACAAATAAAGTGCAGTAATTATATTTGTCTAAGAACAAACTCGGTTTCCCTATACTTTCCCTAAAATTCCAAAAATTTTGAGATTTTTTTCTTTGAGCTCTATGTTATTCTGACTGTGTATATAGAAACAGGTGGTCAGCCAAGTGGAAAATATGTACAAACTATGTACAATTTACCTAGGAAAACAAAACAAAACTCTAAAGATAAAAATATTTTTTGATATTAGTGCACATATCTGTGGCTGATCTTTACAAAACAATTCAATTTAAGTCATTTAAAAGTCTAGTAAAATTTATGTTGTGACTTTCTTGTAAATGAAATATTCCTGAGAATATAATCTTTTATTCACAGTTTAAAAAATTGTGTTTGTTCGCCTTTGAAAAGGAACTTCTAGATGCACAAATGTGGAATATTCATGGACTTGGCAAAGGGTCAAGATCATTCAGACAGCTCAGAATCAGTTTCACAAGTCATGGCATAGAAACAAAATTCTTCCTTATACTTTCTATTTGAGGAAAAAATAATATTAGTGGATAGTCTGAATATGAAGAAAGATTAATTTCTATATATCATGATACCACAGTTGAAGATGTTGCTGGAATGGGGGGGAAGAACTTTTTGTTTCAGCAGTTGATTTTACTCTGACTTGTAAAAAGAAACAGCGGAGACCTGAAAAAGAAAGGTGATTTTTATGAAAGTGTTCGTGAAATAAGATTATTAAATATATTTAATTATCTAAACATTGTCTAATCTCCTCTTTCCATATGCTCCACTCTTACCTTGTTAAATTTAACATGTTAGGTATATATTCAAAATTAACCTTTATTAGCTGTTTTTATATGTTTCAAAACAGCAACAGAACATTTAGCCTTTCCTGTTGTCAGCTGACATTTATTCACATTTTAATTATGGAATCATTTTTATTTTCTCATTTTCTAAATGTTTATGTTTGAACAGACATATTTTTTATCACCTTTTGTTGTTTTATAGCTATAACTAATTATAAAAAAGTAATTATAACTATTTATTCCCTAATAATTATATTTGTGCTATAATTTGATAGACATCTTAGCTTGGAAAGCTGAGAGGATTTCACCACTGAGAACAATATTTCAGAACTCAAAGCTGTGGACAAGTTCCAGATGACTGCAGAAAGCCATGCGTCTTTAAACAAACAGACAAACAAACAATAGGATTAAAACAATTGTTTTTATCTTGACTCTTGTATTATAAAGATATTATTTTCAAGCTGATAAATAAGGTAGTAAGGAACAAGTGACTTGTATTCGATAAAAATAGATCATGTCAAACCAATCTAATTTTTATCCTGGAAGGATAACTGGTCATATAGATGTGGGAAGGAAAGAACTCTATATTGATTCTTACAGAGTTTTTGGCACTGGATACATGTAATTTATATGAAATTATTCCAAAAATATTGGAAATTCTTATGCAAAAAACAGCCATCTATCCATAATTTATTGTCTAACTTCAAATTTGTAGGTATCCTACATTTATGTAGACTGAATCTAATACTATCTGATATTTTTATTACCCATTTTGATGATAGCTTAAGTAATACACTTAGAAATATTGAGGATGATTGCAACCTGCAATTACTGCAGTTACTTTAGGGGGTATGATTAGAGGATTAGCATTCAGAACAAGCTGGATGACCTGAAGAAAAGGTCTGCAATTAAAAAAGTAAAGTAGTGAAGTTCTTAAAAAAAAAAAAAAAAGGCTAGGTATAAAGCAGGAGGAGAAATGATATTCACAAATATAAAATAGAAATACAGTAGAAAAGGATATAATGTTTACATAGAGCATAAAAAATACAGAGAATATTATAATAGTACTGTAAAAAGTCAAACCCACAGACTGTTGTAGTGAATCACCATAAAGAAGAAAGAAAAATGCAGCAAATACAAATATTAAGTGAACTATTTTATCTAACATTCAGGAAATAATTATTCCACTTTATTTTGTAACCCTAGAGGTAACATTGTGTGTGCTTTGGGACTCATTAAAGAATCAGGAGGTTGCTTGTATGGAAAATACGACACATATGGAGCACATGACACATATGGAACCATTCTGTTCTTGTCTAGTCTTTAGAAGGAGTGTCTCTTGGCGGATAGGAAGGGAAACAAAGTAATGCTCTTAGGATTCTACTAGTTAAGAATTGCAACTGGCTTTGGAGTTGAGCCTAGAACTCTGCTCAAAGCCTGTGCTGCTTATTAACTCTGAGCGGGATGTGCAGCTCTAAATGACTGCTTTACCACATTTTACAAAATTAGCATGCACCAGAGTAGTCTTTTATATGTGGCAGTTGTTCTGTTAGTTGAAAATGCTCTGCAATCATTCTTCAGAAAAAGTTTTTCAAATGTTTTGGGGAGGAAGAGTGAAGTAACATCTTGAAATAGCATAATCTCAATTTTGCTTTCCTCTTACCTTGCTCTTTGACTGCCTTTGCTCTTTTCCACTTTTTTCCCTCCTTGTTATTAGCCATCCTTGCTATTGCCCTGCCATTAAAGCACCGCTATTTCAAATTTCCCTCACACAGGAGGTTTCACATCAGTTAACAATATCACAGTTTTCAGTGCTATAACAACACTTTGTTTTAGTGTCAGTTTTGCATGAACGCAGCCATTTACCATGGCACAGAACAGATGGAAGGACTCTAAGCCTAGGAGTATATCTGCAGCCTCACACTTCTGTGAGGCCAATTCACCCTTGGTAGGTTACAGTGAAATACTTCTTATCATGTGAGCTGATCGGAGTGCTGATCAGAGGTGCTTGAGCCCTGGCCCCATTCTTGCAGGTCTACAGTTGAGCTTTTAGCACAACCCCCTGCATGACTTGGACCCATGCTGGCTGTCATACTCACATGCAGTTCTTGTCGTAGTTCTAGAGAGAACTTCAGCAGGAGACTGGGGCAGAGAACGGGGCTCTCCTAATTCAATAATGTGACCTCTGGTTCTGTCTTCTTGGAACCATTTACGAGAGGAAAAACCTCTTTTATTACTCCAGGAAATTGGTAAATTTTTTGAAACAATAATTTGTCACCGTTCCCCTTGTTAGATTAAGCCTACCTAGATGGAAGGACATACTGATTCAAGTATTTTATTAGGAAATACTCATCTCTTACTTTTCAAGAAATTGTTATTACCATCTGTGTTATCACTATTCTGGATAAAACTGTGCTGCTAACAAGCAGCACAGTTCTTTTTTTCTGATAACAAGCAGCTAACAAGCAGCATGTTCTTTTTTTCTGATAATTTTTATCCAGGAAATAATGTATGTATAATATGTATAATATTAAGCACATATACTATATATATATACACACACATATTTGATATATATATATAAGAATTATATATAAGTATACATAACTCTACTTATATAAGTATATGTAAGTATATACATATATATATGTAAGTATATAATAAGTATATGTAAGTATATACAAGTATACTATTAAAATATATAACTTTTTCCTCTTTAGGGAATCTAGTAAGTAATCAGATCAGTAATTTAACCAATTTCTGAAAGTCAATTCTAAATATGCTTTTGTGACTGTAAAGAGGGAAATAGAAGGTTGGATGCCAGTATAGGCAGGCAAGTTTTCCTCTGACCATGCTCATCTTCCTGTAGAAGGAACAATATCCCCAGCCACCAAGGAGATACCACTGAACTCAGTCACTGTCTTTTTCAGGAACATGATGTAGTAACAGAAAACAAATGAAAGAAATTACTCTCATCACAGTGGAGAGGTTTTATTTTGTTTCACTTGAGTGTGTTCGTTATGACTCATTCCAATCACCTGCTATCATTATGCGTAATGGATAGTGCTTACTTAATGGGTTTGTATGTTAAACTTTGTTGTTGTTGCTTAACACAGAGCTCGAAGTTTATTTAACACACGCTATTCAATCTCTTCTAAAAACCATAATTATTAAAGATTATTTCTATCAGATAAGAATCGTTCGAAAACTATATAAACGATTTTTATTTTCCATCTATTTTTAATATATAGAATTGTATCTGTAGGATTTAACAAATGATTTCTGAGTGCACTGAGCACAGGCTTTTGTCATTGTGCTTTTTTAATAAGAAGTCAAATGGGCATTACTATGACAGAGAAAAGTTGAATCCTCACAGAGTATGTGATCTCATTTCAGAGAATTGTAACAGGTGAAATGTTAAATGTGACATATAGTAGCAAAAGAAAATACTGTATATTAATATTTTGAACCTTAACTACCTATAGTGCTTATTTTGTCTTTTTCTTTCAGTCATTAATAAAAATACATCTTCATTTTTTTCCCACTTGATTTAGACTTTTCTGTTTGAAAATCAAAAAAAAAAAAAAACAAGCAGAGACAACAGTGAGGCAAAGTGCTTTATATCCTATGCCAGAGCTCAGGCAATATTAATGTGAATGTTTTGGGGGATATTTCCTCCATCTTACCCATTTTGTGTTTTACTGGGGATTTTGCTATTTATAGTTAAAAAAAAAAAAAAAAAAAGAAGGAACTAAGCAAATTAAACCTGTGTGTTCCAGGTGTTACTCTGGAATCCGATTCGTGCCTTGACCCAGGGATTCCAGTGAATGGCCATCGCCATGGTAACAGCTTTAATATCCGCTCTACGGTCACTTTTAGCTGCGACCCAGGATATACCCTGAGTGATGAAGAACCGCTCATATGTGAAAGAAACCATCAGTGGAATCATGCATTACCCAGCTGTGATGGTAAGTGTCAAGTTCTTCAGATGGCAGCTTTAAAGTCCAGCAAAGTTAATCTTATTTTTTGAAGAACTAATTAAGCTTATCATTGCTACTACCTCGTGTCTGTTACACCAACATCCATCTTTTTTTCAAAAATGGATTTGCTGTTAATGAAAGCTATAGTTCACTTTTCTCTATCAATCAGCTTTGAGTAAAGTACTGGGATGTTCAGTGAAATTTTCAGATTTTTACTCAGTAACTGAAAAAATACGGTTATTTGAAGGTGCTGCTATTCACTTATGAATAAAAATGGTGCCATTCAACTAATATTTTAAAGCAAAGTGATAAACATAGCTCAAGTTTCAAACTTAGAAAGCTGATCACCAAAATCATTGAAACTTAGAATGCTTGACACTAAAACAGTTCATGATCTGCCTGTATAGTTAACTTGCTTAGCATATTTTTAATTTTAAATTGATTGTTTTGAAATCCTGGATTTGTGAATTAAAAGAGAGAAGAAGAAAAACTGCAGTATTTATTAATGATTAATAATTTCATGGAGTCCAGTTAAAATACGCTTCAGATGGGGACTTCTTCTCCATATGCTTACATGACCAAAGCAAAGCTGTGCTTAAGAATTACAGTAACATGTCTTTATTTCTTCTCCATATATGAATGCTATAACACAGCTGAGAACTCTTACCATAAACTTAGAACTATTGCTTAGAACCATATTGCTTAGAACTATTTTTAAGCAATTTTCAAATATGAATAGGAATTATTCACCAGCTTGATCTTTAAAGCATATACCAGTCTCTTGAGATGATGAAAATCTGCAAGCTACTTGATTTGAATGAAGTGAGAAAGAAGGACATTGGAAGTAGCATACAGGTGGAATATCACTGGTATTATGGAGTGTTCCTTCCACAACTATTCCTTGGCAGCTCATTATCTTTGGCAACCCTGCTGGTCATTTTTTTTTTTCCTTATCCCGGGTACCTTACAGGCAAATGGCACTAAGAGCTTTGATGTTTTAGTGAATTTACCAGAGACATTATTGTAGAACAATTCAGAACTTCCTTAAAGTACAGTATCTGTGTCTCAATACTACTAAAAAAACTGTGACAATTTTTTCACCTCTATTTTTATGTGCTTCTAAACTCCCCAGTGTTGGACTGTGATGGTCCAGAGGTGTGAATGTGTATGCATGTGTTTGTCCCTTTGTCGTTGTAGGAATGCATGTTTATCTCTAATGGTGAGTAGAGCTGGGGTTAATTTGATTACTAGTAGAAAGAAATTACATAGCAAGGCTTAGAGCTTGTTTCAAGGGATGTGCCATACAAGTCGTTTTCCTAGAAATTACAGAATCAGTTTGATTTTCTTTCTTTCTTTCTTTCTTTTTTTTTTTTTTTTTTTTTTTTTTTTTTTTTTTAGTGGAATGCTTGTATAATTGCTAAAGAAGCCTTCCAATATAAATTACAGAAAATAAGATCCAAATGTAAAAAAGTATTTCGATGGGAATAACCCAATACCCCTAAAAATTATCCATAAGCAGCTTTCTATAAACTTCTTTCCAAAACTTCCTGTTTTCCCTCTCCTACTTGCTAAATGATTATTTTTTAAATCTTGTTTACCTTGGTCAGCTCTCCTTCTTGTTAAGATATAACTGTGTTCTATGACAGTGATGAAAGATCAATATTCGAAAGCTAAGACCAAAGCTTAAATCAGCAAAGGCTCCGCCTTAGTAAATTATATTAGTGAATTTCTAACTCCTCAAGTCCAGAATTTTCATTGATTACAGGAGGCTAAAATTAAAGTTATATTCAACAAAATGTTTCTGTTTCTAACTTGGATTTAAACCATTTTGTTTGGGCAGTTAATATAATTCAAGCTTCCAATTTTCATTATGGGCTTCTGAACCAATGTTCAAAACATATAAACAACCAAAATAATATCATATAACTAAAAGCAATTAATCAGCACAAAGCAATGTAGTCTTTTACCAAAGCACACATTATAAGCATGGCAGCTTGTTCTTCCTTTGGAAAGACAGAGGATAAAATGTTTAAATTGCATTTTGTGATAAAT
The DNA here is from genome assembly GCA_034781795.1 of Crypturellus tataupa. NCBI lineage: Eukaryota > Metazoa > Chordata > Aves > Tinamiformes > Tinamidae > Crypturellus > Crypturellus tataupa. The sequence goes on along the minus strand of JAWLRI010001049.1, from coordinate 601,018 downwards.
TTTTGACATGATGTGTTTGTCCCATTGGTGAACTTTGAAACGGATGATATAAATCTTCTCTAATATATAATTTTAAAATAAGCAAAACATTTTTAATATCCCTCCATTAATTGTGTGGTTTCAGTTTGCTTGTTCTTTTTACTACAATGACATGACAATACTATTTTAGTGAGCTTAACTTGGAACAGTGATCCTATTCTTTCCCAATTTACTTTGTACTATAAACTTTCAGTATATTTTTTGTGTTACAATACCAATATTTAAATCCTTTGCTTGCAAATGAATGCTACTGAGATACAGAAGGGCACAATTAAACATCACTCTTTGAAAGAGGGGCCTTATTTCCCAGTGCCGTCACCCACTTTGAACATAACTGCACATTTGAGCATTTCAAGCCTTTCTGGAACAGGGCTTATAGACATGTAACAGACAAGTGCTCCATTCTCTCCCTTCTTTTTCCTTCATTGGTCTAGCTGGGCCATACATGTAAAAAGTACAAAGCAAACAAACAAACAAAACTTCACAGAGTTTTATGTCATCATTATCTAGGGAATATTTTCCAGTTACCATATTTAATGATAATTAATATTATACATATGATGAAAGACACTGACTCAATTTTTTTGAATGTGACTTTTTTTGAAATTGATTTCAACCTCAGTCCTGAGGAGGTGGCATTATATAGCCACCTGCAGACTATTGATATTTTCAAAATTGCAACTTCAGAAATAAAATAAATATAAAAAGTCCCTTCAGGAAAAGCATCTTATTTTGTTTAATGCCAAAAAAGGAAGAAAAACACTGATGTAATGAGACACAATAGCCAAAGTTACTTCTAAATAAAGTGTAGTGTTGAATGATACACTGTAATATCAATGTGGAACATAAAAATAATTTTCTTTGGAGAGTTAAATAAAAATAGATAACTTACATATTTTAATTTTAAATTTACAACTAGGTGAATTTAGTATAATAAATATTTAATGCCTACTTCAAGGAATGTTGCACGGTGAAATGCATTTTCTCCTGTTTGTTTAATAAGTGTTTAATAAACATTTTAATATAATGTGAAATGAATACAGAACTTTAAATATAATACAAACCTACATATTATGTGTGTGTGTATGTCTATACATATACATATGTTCACTCAACTACTACAAATTTGTTGCAGTTTCTCATATTTATTTGCTTTTTAGTTTATTACAAAACTTACCACTCTGAGAGAAAGAGAATAATGCTATGTTATTGCATTGTAAAATCCATAGTTTATTAACATTTTAAAATAACATAATAAACTGGACAGCAACAGACACAAGAGAAGAGCACAACCATGCTGTTTTTAAGATTGGTGAGCTATTGAGCTACATAGCAAGTGCAAATCTTAAACTTTAATTAATATATCATGCAAATTTGAGTAGCCAATACTTTCAATATTGTGGGAAAAAAAAAAAAAGTTTTAGTTAGTAGTTTTTTCTTCTGCTAACTAAAAAGAAGAGGTATAGTTGAAAATTAAGCTAATTTTCATCGGCTAGTTTAAGCTGTTTTCAAATGTGAATGTGATCACTTCAGACTAATTAACTAATTGATTTTTCTACCTGACCGTATTTTAGTCAAGAAGTAGTTTAAAGAGTTAACTGTGATTTTTACAAAGAACATGACTACCTGTATGACTTCTTTTTTTTTTTTCTTTTTTTTCTCTTATTAAGCTTTATGTGGCGGATACATTCATGGGAAAAGTGGAACTATTCTTTCACCAGGTTTTCCTGATTTTTATCCTAACTCTTTGAACTGTACTTGGACTATTGAAGTGTCACATGGCAAGGGTAAGACTCTAATATGAATTCCATATACAAATGTAATCTTTGTGTAGTTTGTATTTATTTTCAAAAGGAAACATACTGTCAGCAGTGACCTAAGGAAACTGGTTTGGTTTCATCCCTCTCAGAAAAATAGGAAGAAAGTAGAAAAGACAAAATATATTAAAATATTGTTGCTTATTAAATAGCACTAAAATATTTAGTGAAAACTACCAGGACCTTGTTGAAAGGTCTTCTCTATGTGTTTTAAGCAGCGTCTTTGACAAGCGTGTTTATTTGTAAATTTAAATTTGAGATGGGTGGATGGAGATGTGTGTTACATACTACTGAATCAAATTATAATGGATATATTCCTTTTTTATCACATACAGTAAGAAAAGTTGTTATTGTATGACATCAGTCTGTGAACTATACTTCAAACTTCATATGTTTCATACTGTCTACACTTTAAAATCTAACAGACATTTTTGTTTAGGATGCATGTGACATTTTAAAATGTAATATATATATGTGTGTATATATATAAAGAATGTTTATAACTATTGAACACTGGATAGGCATATGTGGAAGCTAACCATAGTAGAAAACAACTCTTTCATCAATGAAAGTGGATTGGAAGTTAGTGACAGCAAAATGGTCAAGAATTGAATAAATAATTAATCTCGGACAATACTGAGACTCCTGTGTATGTGGAAGTCTATACAAAACTTCCATGTATTTAGTTGTTCTGTGTAGGTATTTCCCCCAGGTTGAGATAAAAAGTAGAATTGTTTCTGAGGAAATGTAGAAAATAAAACAAATACAAAAATACAGATAATTATTAAAAAAGTCTCTCTCCTGGTTTTAGTGAGATGGTGGCAGAGGCTGAAATAAGAGGCTTATTAAAGCAAATTGAATAAAGCATATAGATATTTAAAGTTTTCAGACTGATTAGTACAAACATAAATGGATTTCCTGAATTGTATGGGAGTGCATATGGGATATGGGAGTGAGCTACATGTGAACTAAATATCTGCAACCCATGTACTATGCCTATATATTTTTGCAAATTTTGTGAATTTCAGATTTTGCTTCTGTTACTTTTTTTTTTTTTTTTTTGAAATCTTTCCATATCGTTTAAAATTTATGAGCTATATCATGACACAAAAGAAAAAAAGAATTGTTGTTAAGTACCTAACTTTTCATTTACAAATATTTTAAAGGTGTACAGCTGGCTTTTCATACCTTTCACCTTGAGACTTCTCATGACTATTTGCTCATCACTGAAGATGGCAGCTTCACAGAACCAGTGTCCAGACTAACTGGCTCAGTCTTGCCCCCGACAATTAAAGCTGGCCTCTTTGGAAACTTCACAGCACAACTTCGATTTATATCTGATTTTTCAATTTCTTATGAAGGCTTCAACATAACATTTTCAGGTAAGAAATTCAAATCTTCTGAATGTTCAGAAACTTTTTCCAGATAACATTTTCACTTGTAGAAAGGTGAAACATGAAACATACAGAAAAAAAATTTTATATAGGTGACTGGCAGATTAAGAAAGAAGCTGTTGGTGATAAGAGTCTTTTAATGAGATGTTTTCCATGGTTCTAGGGAACCTATAAAACAACAGTGTGAAAAAGATGGACTGTGCCGACTGTACTACTTCTGCAGAAATAAAGTAACTGGTACAGTTCCAATAAAAGGAAGAATAGAAAGAGTGGAAAGCATTAGTAAGATAACTCAGAGTCACAGAAGAGTTTAAATTGAGATTAATTTTAGATTAGGAAAAAAAAAAAGTATGTATAAAAGGAATGATTTACTAGGCTTTGATATTTGAAGAAGTTCTGATACTTTTTACAAATTCTTCTTTTAGGGAATTGAAAAAGTTACTACTTACAGTCTGTTTAAACTAGACTACATTTTGCAAGCATGATCTGTACTTCTTTCTAGTAATGGAATATAGCATTTTTACACATACTGAATATGAATAATACATCCACTAGTTAAGATGATACTCATGTTTGTTTTTGTACAGCAATATTCTTTGGAAGAACCACATAAGGAACATACAAGTTCTTCATAAACAATATATTTAAAGCATAGAAAAGTTAAAGATCAGTATATTTTACCCCAAATCTGGCAGTATCATCAGGTGTGCATGATATTTACAAATAACAGATCTCATTTGGCTGTCTTATTAAAAAAAAAAAAAAAATCCCTTACTCATTAGAATGATGATGGCTTATATCAGATGCAGAATTACATTCATTTTAGATACTTTGGACTAACCAAATTAGAAGCAAGAGTTCCAGAAGTTTGGAATGTAAATCCAAATATTAAGTCAGAATCAAGTCAGAATTAAGAAAGAATCACTGCACAGTTGAGGTAGGAAGGGACCCCCCTGCTCTAGCAGGGACACCTAGAGCATGTGGCACAGGGTGGGATCCAGGGCGGTTTGGAAGATCTCCAGAGAAGGAGATTCCACAGCCTCTCTGGGCAGCCTGTTCCAGGGCTCCTCACATGGAGATAGAACTTCTGGGTTCCAACTTGTACCTGTTATCCTTTGTCTTGTCACCGGCCACCAAGAAGAGTTTGGCCCCATCCTCCCTACATTCTCCCCTCAGGTACTTGAACATATTGATGAGATCTCCTCTCAGTCTTCTCTTCTGTAGGCTAAACAGTCCCAGCTCACTTGCTTAGTCTTTCCTCATAAGACTCTCCAGTCTCTTAGTCATCTTTGTTGCTCTATGCTGGACCCTCTGATACCAAATGTTACTTTTGGTCATTTATTTATAAATTGTAGAGGACTTTACTAATGGTATTTATTAATGGACAATTATTAATGTTAGAGGGCTATGTAACTAGCAGAAAAATTCACATTTTGGGGTGTAAGGGGAAAAATATGAGAGTCAGTTTTTCAAAGACAGGCAAGGGTTTATGCTCTGTCTACAACAAATATGCAAGTAGACATCATATTTTAAATAAATATTCTGAAAAATATTATTAGGTACATTAATTCTGTCACACATGAGACTGACTGTATCAGGTACATTCATTTTGTCACAAATTAAAGTGTCTGTTTTCTTATCTTTACACAATCAGAATGTATTTCTTTGAAGTAAATAGTGTTTACTGAGAAAAGCTTATTCTGAATTCAATATCAGCTGTCACTCTTCTTCCACCAAATATGAAATTAATAATACAAATATCAGTAACTTGAAAATAAAAGAAAATATAGAATAAATATATAGAGAAAATATATAGAGAATATATATATAAATAATATATATTAATAAAATGTTAATGTAATGTATGTAATGTATATAAATGTATATATGTAAAATGTAAACATGCATAGAAAATATATAGAAAATATAGAAAATAAAACAAGAATGCAAAGGATTTTTTTTTCATTCTTGCTGTGATATATATGAACCATTTTATTCTATTCTGCCTTTTGAAAATGACGTTTGACAACAGAGTGACACTACAGGTGAGCTTAATTTCCATCATATGGGCAGTGAAAAAAAACCCTGCGAAGGTTATAAAGAAAAAAATCACAGAATTTTTTTCCTTCATTTTGAAAAAGACTTTCAAAAATAGCAGTGACAATATATGCAAATTACATAGGTAAAGAATTGAACTAACATATAGAGTATTACTTTAAATTAAAGTACAAATGGATAAATATATTCATATTTTATATATATTTTACCACTGATATATACACATGAATTAATATCAGAGATCTTGTTTTTTTTATTAGTCTCTTCCATATAATCTTTAATTCCTTCCTATATGCATCTTTGTGCTATTCATCATAATATCATAAAATTATCATAAAATAATTTGCAATAAAATTTGATTTATCTATATAATAACACTAGAACTATATAAAAGCTATAATTATATAACTGTAATAACATATCATAAGAAAATAATATAAAATAATCTTGTATAATAATAGTATAACAAATAAAACTCAGGTAGGTCTTTAAGGATGGAGATCTCTAAGGATGGATACTGGCTAATATCCCTGGACAACCTGTTCCAATGTATTAAAAAGAAAATCCATATATCCAGTTGGAACTTCTCCTGTTTCAACTTATGCCTATTGTCATTCATCCTCCCACCATTTGGTATGTGAATCTATTCTTTCCTTGGTGTAAAGCAAATAATTTTGAAGCTATAGTTGTGTTCTTGTTGAGAAGAATCTTACATCTATTTTACATTCACATTGTACTGTCATAAATTAATTCCCAAAATAAGACAGTGTAGAATTACTTTCCTCTGAGGGAATTTAGATTTTTTCTTGTCATTTGTCTGTTTCGAAATATTTTGTCAGAAAACAAATGATGGAAGTTCTGTACTTGACACATTTTAAATCCTATAGTAAGAAAGCACAATAACCATCTCAGATGGTTTTTAAACATATACTAGCTGCTGCCGTCTACTCAAAACCTTTTATGATGGATATATGCATTACTATTAACAGAATAAAGTTTATTTTCATATTTATAATTACTACAGAGATAATAGAATTTACAGGAAAAAAAAACTGTATTCAGAATAGAGGAATGAAGAAGCCATAATTAAATTAAAGCACAAGTCATTTGATAGAAGTATCACACAAAATCAATTTGCATTTGGAAACAGTGACAAGTCGGTGAGAAAATACAAAGTTTTTGATAAATGCTGATCAAAAGTATTTGTCTGGTGATTAAAATTAATATAGAAAATCTGTTTATAGCATAATCACCTTATTTGTAACAATTTTGAGGGCATACTAGAATTTTTGCATGATTATGTGACCCACCAAGTTATAGAATCTAGTTTGCTGTTGTTTTTTACAAAAATAACATAATAGAGTAAATAACAGATTGGATTGACACATATAGCCTTTGTTTTCCTTTTTATCTCTTTTTTTATTATACAAATAGTATAGTTTTTTTACTTGACACATAAAGTTTTCTCTATAGTGTGAGGAGATGGGTTTCTTTTTAAATTAATATTTCACTATACTTTGTTATAAGCATTTTTTGACATTTGTGTGTGTCATCACATAACAATAAGAAGGGTTCCCTGTAGGCACCTACTTCTGGGAAACAGTTCAGGGCCATGAATTTCAGACAGGGACAAGTGCCTGGCTAAATGGGAGAGGTGGTGTAAAGAACAGACTATTTTTCTCCCAGTTTTCGAAAGTGATGCTCACATAAATGACATCTTGGCTTTTTTGTATTATATTCCAAAGAAACAAAAATAAAGTCATTGCGGGTCAGACTTACAGCCCATCTTCTACAACATTTTATCTATGATCAGTAGTAATTACATATGGAATAGTGCACAAAGAAAAGATAAAAGTTTTAATGGTTCTTCCTCAGTAAGCAGCCTAATTGTGGAAAAGATATTTCCTAAAAGTTGAGTATAGCCCCTATGCATGAAACAGACCTTGTTTTTCACCAAAGAACTTATTCTTTTCACCGGACTTAAATTCTTAGTCACCTAATTAGGAGAACTAACTAGTTAGGAAAATAATGAACCTAATTAGGATGGTCTTCATGACTAATGTTACCAGTTGAGTCTTTTCTTTTTGAATTACTTGTATAGGTAACAGAAGTTACTATTTCTGATTTCTATTTAAATTTTGTACTATTGCTCTCTTGCTCTACTATTGCTGTAAAAGGTAGCAAGGTAGGCACTGAGTTTCTCAGAGTATTTAGACAGAAATGTGGTGCAGAGTTACAACTTATTCTCTGTATGTCATTTTGCCAACTGACAAATAATTGATTGTTATTTTTAATTCTTCATATCCCCTGGAAAAGAACAATCCATGAAGAAAAGGCTAGAGCAATTGAATTTACGTCTATATACTTTATGTATTTGTATTGCCTAGTGTAAATAACTTTTTACTAGATTTTGTTCAATGAAAAAAAACTTTGAATTCACGTTGGCTAGTTTGACATAATGTTATTATTTTTTAAGACCAGCATACTTTGTTATTTATATTTAAGATTCACTTAATGTTATATATATTTATTTAAATAACTGTGGTATTTATTAATTGATAAAATATATTTTTTTCTGTTGGAATATGCTCGTTTTGATTCTCCTTTTTACAAAGTATTTTTATTTTTACGTGATGGAAAAATAGTATTTTTATTTGACAGATAGGTCAGCTTTATTTGTAGTATTTAAAAAATAGGTATTTTTGTTTCACTTTTCAGCCTTGCAAATTTTAACTAAAAATTCTTCTAACTCAATATTCCTTTAATTTCTAACTATTAATTATCTCACTGGTTGGATTTACTTTACAAAAAAAGGCCTCTTTTAAAAATACTTTCAAAGAATTGATGCAAACAAAACTGAAAAAAAGTATCATTTCCTCTGAGAACAGTAAGAATTCCAGTGCAGGTATGTATTGGTGTGTATCTACTGCAAACTAAACAGGTCATTTTTAAGTAGTACTGAAAAGATTATTTCATCCTTTAAACCAGTTTCTTGCAACTGGCTTATGTTAATGTAGATTTCCCAAATTCTGTGGATTATTTTAGATTCAATTACAAAAGTGAGAAAAAATTCAGACCCTTTGAATCTTAAAAAAAGAAAAAAAGAGTGACAACTATGAGATTTTTAAAAGGCAAAGAGATACAGAGCCTCTGTGGGAGGATAGAGGGTACTCAAGTAATTTTTTTTGAAAAAGTGATCATACGTGTTCTCCTTCACTTGAACTTTCTTTTGATTTTTGTTCAATTTTGATTTTGTCCATTATCTAATGAATTTTTAAGCCATAAGTCTTGCTTGTAAGGCTCTTTGGGAGTTCAGAGAAAATGAACAAAGCATTATATACAAAGGATGCAATTAAACAAAATTATAGTGAGCCACTCATGGTGTAAGCTGATTACAGCCCTTGAAATTAAGAAAATAAATGTGGTGCATTTGGGACACAATAGATATCTAATTACTTTATATATGACCATAATAGAAATATAGAAACAGCACTCCTTTATAGTAGACAAAATGTCTCTGAAAGTCATGTTTCCAACTATTTTATACTAATACTATGCAATTGATTTTTTTTTTTTAATGGACAACTTGTCCCGTATACTTTATGCAATTATGTTTTATTTGTAATTTGTTTGCAGAATATGATCTGGAGCCATGTGATGATCCTGGTGTTCCTGCCTTCAGTAGGCGAATTGGTTTTCATTTTGGTGTTGGAGATTCCTTGATTTTTTCTTGTTTCCCTGGATATCGCTTGGAAGGTGCTAATAAACTTACCTGTCTGGGTGGCGGTCGGCGTGTATGGAGTGCACCTCTGCCAAGGTGTGTGGGTAGGTGGTCACATGCTTTCATTTCATTCATCAGATTGTTAATAGCGCATGGCATGTATCAGAAGATTGGGTAGATAACAGGTTGCTTGGGTTGAAAGGATTGGTCCCCAAGCTTTACAGACTTTTACAGAGTTAGTCCAGGATGTAAGCAGGGTATGCCTCTTCTATTTAAAAGACAAATATTAGAAAGAAGAGCTGAACAATTATTCTAGCTTTTGAACAAATTTAGTTATCAGTTAGAATTAAATAGAAAATACAATCAGAATGTGTTATAGATTAAAATATTACCTTTTAATCTCACCTCTAAATGAATAGCCTTAAGATGGTCTTGTTCATATTCATGGTCTTGTAATCCTATCCTCAAAAAAACAAAGCTAGTCGTAAAAGCCTGGAAGATAATTGGATGTTACAAAAAAATAATAAAAAGCACAAATAGTTATTAAAGTTGGAGGTTGTAACCTCCGTAACTGGATCTCTGGAGGACAGCTATAAGTCCATAATCAGCTATCCTTCATCAAATGGTTCCAGTACTATAGGCTAAGACCAGGAATTCTTCGCCTGCGAGTATTTTATAATTTATGGGATTCAGATTCAGAAGCGGACATCTAAATTTAACTGCTTGCATTGTAGCTTTGCACAGCTACAGATTTTTAAATTCCATTTTTAGGCAATTAAGTCGCTGAAATTGATAAAAAGCCTAGAGAGCAGCCCAGCTACCAGAATTCAGATGTCTAGTTAAGGGTTAGATGAATTTGGCATAAGGAATGATGCTGCCATTAGGGACAAAACAACCCATGTCAATCAGACAGCGTTTGGGTGACCGTTTCCTTTTGGAGTAGCATCTGAACTCCAGCAAGTTCCCATGTCATCTCAGGGGACGTTAGATGTCTGTGTGTGGAAAACTGAATCAGGCATCATTAACTGGAGCTAGAGCTCTATAGACTATTGGGAGCTAAGATAACTAACTTGTGTTTTTGCCTAAAGCATATAATTTAATCAAGTATTTATGGGGGAAATTGTAGACAGGGCTAAGTCATCATTATAGTTCCTTCTAGCTACAGGCTATTGAAAATTAAGCTTTTAAATACAAAATCTTAATTAATTAATTAATTCAGAGTATTTGTGATTTTTGAGTAAACTTAACCATAAACAACCCCTTGATTATGTAATTCTTAATAGTCATAAGTCATAATTGCAAAAGAGTGATTTTTTTTCTTGAAGGCTTCAATTTTGAAGATATATGTGAGAAGATGCCTGGATTTAATTTGAAAGCTGTTTATTCAAGGCTCTGCTTGAGCACTGATCTTGATGTTCAGCATTGCATGCAAGCTTTGTAATACTTTCATTTTATTTTCTTAAATACACAGTTAAATGAAGAAATGACACGCAAAAGACATTTTCAGTGGTAGTGTTCTGGGTGAATTTCTTGTGCCCCTCTGAGTCATCTCAAGGAGAAACCTGCTTATATCATATAGGAGAACCTGTCTTTGGAGTATCAAGCTCCAGTTTACCCAAAGTAGAGGCAAAGGTGGAATCATTTTTGATTTCACCCTGGCAAGGGATGAGACAAACTCCAGACCTGTCTTCCTAAACAAGCCTTGCAAGTGCTGTAATAAACATAAAGGCATTGTATCTTATCCCACCTGGTAGGCAGCATGTTAGAGATATGGCAGTAGTCCACCTTGGTCAGTACTGGGCCACGGTACTGTTCAGCTTCTTCATCAAAGACTTGGACGAGGGCACAAGAGTGCATCTGGAGCGTCTGTGGAAGATACCAAACTGGATGGAGTGGTGGACACTCCCAAGGGCTGTGCTGCCATTCAGTGGGACCCAGACAGGATGGAGAACTGGGCAGAGAAAAACCTCATGAAGTTCAATAAGGACAAGTGCAGGGTCCTGCACCTGGGAAGGAATAACCTCAGGCACCAATATAGATTAGGGGTTGACCTGCTAGAAAGCAGCTCTACAGGTGGCAATTTGGGAGTCATAATTGACAAGTTAACCATGAGGCAACAATGGGCCCTCGTGGCCAAGAAGGTCAATGGGATCCTGGCCAGCAGCAGGAGGAGAGTTGCCAGCAGGTCGAGGGAGGGGATCCTGTCCTTCTGCTCAGTTCTGGTGAGGCCGCACTTGGAGTGTTGGGGGTGGTCCTGGGATCCCCAGTACAGGAGGGATGTGGAGCTTCTAGAGAGGGTCCAGCACAGAGTGATAAAAATGATTAAGGGACTGGAGCATTTGTCCTATGAGGAAAGACTGTAGGAACTGTTTAGTCTGGAGAAGAAAAGACTGAGAGGAGATCTGATCAGTAAGAATAAGTACCTGAGGTGAGAATGTAGGGAAGATGGGGAAAACTTTTCTCATCAGTGGCCAGTGATAGAATGAGAGGTAATGGGTGCAAGTTGAAACCTAGGAAGTTCCATCTCCATGTGAGGAAGAACTTCTTTCCTGTGAGGGTGACAGCGCCCTGGAACAGGCTGCCCAGACAGGTTGTGGAATCTCCTTCTCTGGAGATCTTTAAAATCCCCCTGGATGCCACCCTGTGCCACGTGCTCTAGATGTCCCAGCTGGATCAGGAGGGTTGGACTAGATGACCTCTAGAGGTTCCTTCCAACCTCGACCATTCTGTGATTCTGTGATGCCTCTTCAGTTGAATCCTATCTGCTGAAACTGTCAAAAAATCTTTAAACAACATTAGAAAGAAATGAATAAATATTGAAATGTATTTAGTATGCACTGAGTGAATATGTATGCTACCTGTTGTGACAGCAGTGGAAGAATATGAAAATATTGTTTACTCACATCTTCAAAATAGCGAAGAATTAATTTAAAGGTAGCAAAAGCCAATCTGATATACACTTTAATGCCTTAAAAAAAAGGCAAAAAAAATGTATGAGATGTGCTTATTTATCAAAAAAATTATTTTATTCTGATATATTTTTCAGTAATTTTTAAGTACAATTATTTATTTGAAAAGAAATATGTCTGTTCCCAAAATCCTTAGCTTGAGGCATTTGCTGGAAAGGTGAGTACAATTAAATGTTTCAGGTTATATTCACAGAAAGATCAAGTAATTATTATGATTTTTTTTACACTGAAAATTGTGCTATAATAGTCAGATATACAGTCAGAATTGAAGATTTTATTCAAAATGAGCATCTTGTTAACCTAATTTCATTAAATCTAAGATTTTATATTATCATTTTCAAGTTGGAGCAATATATTGTTCTCGTATTCAATCTATCTCATTCATGTCTTGTTTGATTATAAATTTTGAACCATTTTTCTTTATGGAAAGCCTATATTGAAGTTACATGCAGCCAGCATTCCTGTAAACAAAGGTGTTCACACAAAAGGCTCAAAGACTTTCTCTTTTCAGAACATAAATTCAATATGAAATTTTTTATCCCCGTTTCTGCCCAGTATTTTTTGAGTAGACATAAATCTAGTTTTCTTTGAAGAGGAATCAAAATACATGCCTGAAGTACCTTAAGTAATAAGGAAATACTCTTTTCTATAAAGAGTACCCTCTTTGATCTAGAATTTCCAGTAAGTTAATTGTTTTTAGAAATTATTATTTTTTTTCCTCTCTGGCAGGCTTCTCTGTTTCCCCTTCAAACACACATTTTAGTTCAGCTATTATAAACTTTTAGAAATATAAGAAATATTGAAACCTATTGATTTGTATGAGTCTGTCATATTGTTGTCATCTCTCTCTTCTCTCTCTTTTTTTTCTTCTGTTTTTTAGCTTTTAGAAGGTCACTCCTATGTGAGATACTGTAATGAGGAATTCATAAATGTTATCTTGAAAATGCTTACAGAGTCATCCTCGTATTATTGAATGACGTATTGCAAACGTGCAAAGGATACAAAAGTATCAACAGTTAATGTAATTATCAGGCATTGAATTAGCAGTGAAATTATAAGGGTAGTGTATCCAATTACTATGCCAGACAAGGATTTGGTCACTTGTCTCTTTATGCATGCATAATTTAGAGTTATGGATCCAATCATATGTATATGTGATGAGTTGGTAATTTATGCAGAGAGCAAATTTATTAACTGAGACCTCACATTTCATTTATATTTTTATTAAGTTTGATTTTTTTGTCCATTTGTAAATTGATCTGAAGAAATCTTTCCTTAAATCCTTGTACAAGATCCTCATTGATAATTGTTCAAGAAAGTTTACTTTTATATATATATATATATATATACACATAAAAATAGTGTATAGACAATTGGAATTTATCGGGAATAATATGCCTAAATAGTCCTTTTAACTCAGTCTGTTATATTCTCTGAGCATTTTGTCTCTTCACAAAACAGGTTTTGTATTGTTTAATTTATATTTTTTTTCATAATAATGTCTGTACATATTATTTTTAAGTCTGTACATATAATTTTTTTCTGTTTTTTTTTTTTTTTAAATGCATAACATTCACAGAATTAAAGCTTTTTTCTACTTTTCAGATAGGTTTTCTTTTCTGTTTAAATACATAATCTATCTGATTTTATGTGAAAAACTCTATAAATGGCATTTTGGAGATCTTTTTTTTCCTTAATTGTGGGACGGGGAGAAATATCCTTCATGTAATTACAATTCAGTTTCAAAATAAATAGTCTTACAATTCTGTGCATTCTCACTGTTTTCTCTTTCTAAAAATATTGAACAAAATCATCCCTTTTTTCTCTGTATGTTATGCTGAAGATTCTTTTCCTAGAAGTGTTGGTCTTCAGAACCAATGTTTGTCTATAAGTTGAATTGTGGTAGATTTTGTACTGATCTTGCCCTCCCTCTGATTCAGAAGGAATATCCAGGCCTATATACAGGCACAGGAAATAACAACCTAAAATGATCAATACTAACATGCTTGGAAAAAACATTGTTATCAGTTTGTAGACTTACAGAAGTAGTTCCACACAATTTGCTAAGTGGTCTCAAACTCTTTTTGAACTTTTTTCTTTTTGATTCAATCATTCCTCATATAGCATTGTGAAGATAGGTCTCATACAAAAACTAAAAATATCTAAGTGCAAAAAAAAAGTCTAATTTCTGATACCTTGTGATTGACATATTTCTTAAGCAATGCTGAATACTACATTTCACTTATTATATTTGCATACATACATTTATTACATACTGCTTAACCATGAGTTACTCAGGGATTTTTCTCCATATGAAGAAATCCATGCATTCAATACAGACTTTATCTGCTGTGAAAATGTTGCAGTTTGCAACATAAGCTCGACTCTAGCAATACCGGATTCATGAACAATCTGAGGACCGTAGGTCCAGTTGCCCTCCTAGGAGCGAATCGAGTTCCCAAATAGTATGATCAACTATAAGCCAGACTCTGGCAGTATTGGATTCACAAACAGTCTGTCAACTGTAGGTCTGACTGCCCCCCCCTCCCACAAACAAGTAGTCATGTTCACAAATAGCAGGATTTATTCAATTGCAACATTTCCAAAGCAGGTTTCGGATGTCAGTGTAGGAAATGCTCTACTACAGCTTGGGGTTTAGCTAGCTCTGATGTACAAATGTGCAATCATCACTCACCCAAGAAGGTGAGAGAGGGCTCTCATTCTCGAGTCTCCTCAGGCAGCGTTCTGACCCGAGGGGAGGAAAGAGTGGGATCAGCTGGTCGACTGATCCAGAAGTTACAATGGAGTCTTCCCTCTTCCTTCTTCTTCTACTTCCCCTCTGCTGCTTTTCCTCTGCTTCCTTACTAGTTTGCCTTTTATATATTTTCTTGTACATTCATGTGGAGCTTGAGTGACTCTAGTCATATTTGCTTTTGT
>JAWLRI010001049.1:542411-585983 GCA_034781795.1 Crypturellus tataupa | reverse complement strand
AGGCTGCCACCTCTGCAGGGAGTACAACAGAGTTTGGCCGCGGTGTCTTCACTCCGCTCCACCCTCCATTCACTCATCCTCTGCACGGCACCATCAGATTAACCCCTCCGCAGGGAAGCCAGAAAAGTTTGACTGTGGCGTCTCCATTCTGCTCCACTCTTTTTGCTCTTATCAATGTGTGCTGGGAGGGCAGATTGTGTTGCCAAGGGAATCGTGGAGAGGTAGATTCTGCACATACCAACCATCCTGGATGTGTATCACCCCAAACAAGCTCCTGTAATGCCAAAACTTCTGTTAGGCCCTAGGCTTTCTCTAAGTTTCCCCTTTTCCAGGCCATTCTTCCACATCTGCGTATCTAATAATGTAGGTTAATTCTGAGATGTCCAGTGTAACATCTAGGAAAAAAAGACTTATTTGTTAAATTCCAGGGGATGGGATGGGATGGATATAGTGGAGAGGACCTGAGAGGTTAACACACGTTCCATGTGTCCACATTAGAGGTGAAAATATTTCCTAACTTTGATAAATAATACAGACAAAAACAACTTCATTCTCAAAAGAGTGAGAAAAAAAAAAAAAACATTTGAACTGAAATCTGCTGCTTTTGGAGTGCACGTTTGGAAATCAAATCTAGTCTCAGTTCAGTGGCACAAATTAAGTACATTACTGAATTCACTATCCTCTAGATCCTTTCTTCCTCCTTGTCATTTTGACACTGACCAAATTATATGTGCAAAGTATCTACACACCAACGCTTCTGGGGCACATGGCAGAATTCATTTTCAGTATTATTTCTGTCATCACAAGTGGCCATACAGTATTCTTGCAGCTCATTAGGAGGAGTTCTGATGAGTCCAGCTAGAGCTTTGCTCTGTTTAAAGACTTTTTTTTTTTTTAATGTCAAATATGCCAGTAGTTGATATCTGCTCCAATCTTTCATGACAAAGTAGTATTTCCTATCTTTCTAGAGACAGTGATTGTATTCAGAAAAGTTATCCTGCAGACTAAACTTAAGCAGGCACTAACTGAGAACGTGCCAAGAAGTATTCTATAGCAAGCACTGTCTGTTATCACGCACAATAAGAAGGACATAGACAATCTTTTAAAGGAGAAAATTTGACTGCCCTTACATAACTGTGCTTTTTGTTGTCTAAATGTGCACTCACACATTTTTCCCCTCAAATTTTTATTTTCCTCTCAAAATTTACTATAATTGAGGAGAACTGATGGTTGAAGGAAACCAAGAGAGTTATGCTCTGTTTTTTGTAAATGTGTGTAAGACGTGCAAAATTAATGGAGATACTTTCATTGAGTTTGCTAGTACAGCATATATGTGGCAAAACAAGCTATTGGAATACAGATAAGATTCCCTTGATTATCTTTTGTCTAGTTGAGGCTTAGGAACAGAAAACAATAATCTTGTTTTCCTCCTTTGTTCCCTGATGTTTCTTATTTATTCTTTGTGTTGCACTGCATAAGAGTTTCATAACACCTTCCATCTGCCCAATTGCACATAGTTATGCTGTGGTGATTCCATTCAGTTTATGCAGAGAATTATCATCCATTACAGTCCAGATAAATTGGATCTCTTTCCTAGAATTTGTTTCTCTTGGAAGTTCTTTTATGTGTGTGCTCTGAATTTCTTTCTTAATAGCTTTCAGGATAAGTCTTCTGTGCTAGTTTGCCACTGCTTGAAGGCAAAAATTGTCCACTGTTGTTGGTATTATTATTCTTTGTTTTGTTGAGAGAAGTTAATGTTCTGTTTAATTAGTGAGTTCTAGTGGCAAATAGCTTTTCATACCTGTGGAAAATGAGGTATGTTCAAAAGCAGAAATGTGATATGAAACAGAATATATCCGAGTTGGATGACTGCTTAGTATGAATTGGGGAGTAAGAAGGATAAGAAAAGTATTTAGACTGAGTTTAGAATCAATCTAAAGGAGTTAGACTGATTCAGTATTGTGGTTGTAGAATTTCCCTTACTATTAGAATTGGAAGTTTCCTCCTGTTTGCCAAAATAAAAGAAAAAGAGAAGAAAAAGTAAGAGGCAAATAACTAACCATTTTGATTTGTGATTTCAGTAATGTAACGCACTGAGGCATCCCATGATAATGAGGGAAAAAGTTTTAGTTATTTCTTTAAATGTCCTTCCTTACAGTATTCCGTACTTTAGTTGTTTTTGTTCTTGTTTTCGTTTGTTTTTAATACTTTGCATGTTGTTCTGTCTGCTTGTCTGTATTTTACTTGTTCTCTGTTTCCTGCTGTTAAAAAAACTTTGTCTAGGACATATCCTGAAAAACACTATCTGTGCACAAATGCATTCAATTCAAATTAGCCTTTCAATACGAAAATTGCACAGTATCTAAGAATTATGCATCAGTATAATAAACTTACCACAGTGTATTTTTAAATTATATATAACTTATTCATCCTCTATTAGCCATTTTGTCTCTATAAAGCGTTGCTAAAACAAGCTGTGAAGAAATTTAAGCCGAAAGCTGAAAAAAAGAGCTGCTTCATATTTTCACTTCATATTTAAATGATGTTGCTCTTAAATTTTGCATAGCACTATTTTTAATAATGTATTAATATTGTATTTGACCAAAATCTTCGCTGAGGTATTGCTCATTGATAGTCATATTAATATCACATTAATTTATCATGTTCAATTCTTACAGTAAATAGTACATGAATAGTTAATGATAGAGTAATAAAACAAATTGCTGACACATTCTAATAAGTTGTTTCTTTTTAATAGTTTACTACTATTCACTGCAAAATAATCTATTTTATTTAATATGCTTTGTCATGCTACAGCACACAGTTAATTTCCATGGCAATTGAAATATGAGAACCTTGTTAGCCTGAATATCACTGAAGATTTCTTGAGACCCTTGAGATTTGGCAGTCTTGTTTTCTTTAAATTCTCTGTATCATAAAATTACAATCTGAGATTACCTTTGAGAAGTCAAACCAAGTCTGAAAATTGTTATTCATTTTTAGCTAGCTTTTATGCAGAGTTCTCATTTAAATTATGTGTAGTTGCTCATGAGCAGGAAATCTTCAAAAACATCAGCATTTGAATCTCTGCATTTTCAGGCAGTGGGAAGGACAGATATGTATCCAGGATACTCTGAGTTTGGAAAAGCTGTATTTAACTGCTCTCATATTTATGTTATTTAATCTTTAAGTAGATTTTCATTTCAGAATACTTAAATTATTAAATCTTTAATTAGATTTTTATTTCATATAACTTACTCAAATTTATTTAATGGACTTAAAAAAAAATAAGCTTCTTCACGTTGTACATTTCAATGCCTTTATCTTATATAACTACATTTATTATATAGCTACATTTAACTATTATTTAACTGTAATTAGTAGTTGTTATTGTAGTTATAACTACATTTAAAGAGTTCTTTAAATTAGTACCTGAGAACCAGTGTAACTGAATCTTTAAAACATAGAACAGTATAATAATTCCAGTTTTCATGTTTCATTTAAAAAAAAGGCACACTAATGGTTTCACCTGGTGCATAGTGGGCACTCTATTTCTGGTTTCAAAATGAAAGGAAGGGGTGTTTGTATATAAGACCTTTTATCTTCATCACCTAAATTCAGAAGGAACATTTGCCTGAGGTCCTCCATTTGCTTTGTTTCTACATTTTAAAGTTGTTTTATCTTGGAGAGAGAAATAATATAGGGTTGTTATCTTTATGTCTCATTGTCAGGCAATTTTGCTATGTTGTGAAAACACAGAGCATACTGTGTTCCAGCTTAATCTCTGATCCCTTTTGCCTTGATGATAGTGTCACGTTGCTGGGTAACAGTATTACCCAACAGAAAGCAAAACCTATCAACAGTCTGAACTCACGTTGTTTTCCTGTTTTATGAAATCCTACACTATTTCGTAAATAAAACAAAGGTGTTGTCTATTCATTAAAAGAGCTTTGGGCAAATAGACCTTTAAACTGCTAAGAAGACTTTCATTTGATCTTTTCTTTGGAGATCTGCTTAAAATCCTGTCAAGCATTTTAGCAAGATGTCTAGAAGAAAAGTAATAGAGCGAACTTTTTCAGTAACCAAAGTTATTGTTATTTTGTTGTTTTGTTTTGTTTTACATGAGCTATATTTCAAAGCATTTCAGAATTCCTTGAGTTGTGTTTGTTTTATAGAATCTGTTTAGATATTCAGGAATTGTTTGATGATCTTCAAAAGATCTGCCTTAGTTTGTTTTTATCCAATTTAAAGTGAGAGAATGAAAACAAAACTAAAACAATTTATGTAAATAAAATTTAAGTGACTTAAACAAAAGAACAAACAATGCAGTCAACCATCTATTTCAGACAGATTGCACTCACTACAAGGGAGAAAAAAACAAATAACTATTTAATAAGGTAGCTTTTTCCCATTTGTTGCAGCCCTCAGCAAGGTTACAATAGAGTATTAAGATGCTGTAGTAAAAGTAAAGCATATATTTTCTCTCTAAAATATTTTCCCTCTGGATATAGGTAGCACACTCAATAATAAGCAAATATTCTGTATTTCGAGTGATTTTTATATAGCTGTTTTCCACAGTACTCTGGGACAATTCTTAGGTCTTTATTGCCTTTTGGTTTAATTATAAATAAAATTAATTATTTATATTAGGAGTATGTCTTATCATTTTGAATGGAAGCTTTATTTGATTTATTTTGAATTCTAAGGAAGTAGTAGACTGTTGCTTTCTTCGGATAAAATCCCCTATTATTTTATTCTTGTGTTAAATGTGTGTGTGTATTCCCCTCAAGACAGACATTTATACATATTTCTTTTGAACCAATCCATTCGTTTACTTGTTTTTTTGCTTTTGGTCCAAAATATATTTAAAATACCCGAGTAAACTGAGAAGAGTGTAAAGATACAAGTGATCAGTCGATCTTGTCAATTTAGGTTACCACTGACGATACTGACAGCAGTATACTAATAAACTTCTAATTATGTTACATCTTTTTTTTTTTTTTTCCAATAAAAATTAAAGGCTTATTGGAAGCAATGAAAAGGGACAGGAATATGAACATATTTTGCTAATCTAGTTGTCCAGTAGGCACGTGGTAACAGTGAACATTGATTCGTGAATTATTTCAGAATTTTATTTCCCAAATGCCTAATGTATGAACTTCCTTGAAGAAGTGGTCATCTATCCCCTGTGTAATGCCATATTCATTGTACTAAAGAGGTTAGTCCATATTTGCTCATTTTGTGGCTAGCTGATTTTCTAATCCATTTATGTGAAGCAGAAGTTGTAGAAGGTGCTTTCTTAGTTCACTAGAGGCAGAGGAATGAATTCAATGTAGATGTTACATATTATGGATTCATGTGTTAATTACTACTCTATTATGGGAAAAGGAGAAGGAAATATCTACTGCAGATATTTTAAAAGAAAAAAATCATGGCATTTTCTGTACTGTTGTGTAAAATATTTGGGACAAGATGCCATCTCAGTGCCTAAACACTCTTTACTGCCTAGCACAGGCTCTGCATACTACTGGTCATGGCTTCTCCTCTGAGATTTTAGCTGATCTTTATGGTGATCTCATGGTCTGGATAGAAAGAGATCTTTCCACGAAAAAAAAAAAAACAACAAAAAAAAACTCCTCCAGGCAAAGAACTTGGGGAAGCCAATTAAAACTGGCATTGCTTTTAATATCCCGTCTTCTTTTCATTCTTTTCCTCTCTTCATTCCCTTCCTCCTTCCCCTCATTTCTTTCATGAACTAGGTGTAGCAGGTACATGTAAAATACCCAAAATATTGATGACTTCTACGTTTTTCAAAAGCATGAAAAACTTAATTTTGATAATGCCTGTGAAGGCCTCTGAGTTTTAAACTTTTTAGATTATTTATATTTAATATTAATTTCTCCCTGAAGATATTTACATGATTTTCTGGTGTCCTTAAGGAATACATTTTCAAAGTTGTATCTGATAAACCATTCTCAGATATACTTAAAATTACACACATACACACACTTCCATGAATTAATATTTTAATGTCCTTGGAGTCCTAGTTCTGATCTATTTAACATATACAGGAAAAAAAAAAAAGGAGGGAGAGAGAAGAGAACAAACTTTAAAACCAATAGCCTTCCTACATTAAAAGAAAAGCCCTTTTAGGATTTTATTTTCATGCATTATTCATTGTTTATTTTTATGTCGAGCCCTGAATAATGTTCAGGTAAGAATCTGGATTCAACTCAGTGCACTTTAGGCTGAACAATAAGACCTAAATGCCATTCAAACATATCTGTATTTTTCTAAATGATTGTAGGCTAATGTCAGTATTTTATGTTTCATCTGGTATTTTTAACACCTTTTTAGGTACCTCAAATGTTTACTTGAGCAGGATACTGATTTTCTATACCTTTGAATGTTTTCACTTTGTATACTGAAATTTATTTTACACATTGTTAGTCTTTATTCATAAAGCAAACTGAGCCCACAGGCTGTAATATGCCACTTCTCTTTATTCTTTTCTTTGCAAGGGATCAGTGACAAAAATCTCTAACACTGACAGTGTCTCTAAGTTCACATTCTGTGAAAGCTGTGGAAGACTTATCTCCTCTTTTAGCTGAAAAGAAAAGGAGCTGTCTGCTTGGACCTGACTGATGTCAATATGTTCTTGGTTTTGCTTTTTATCCCTGTTTGGGGGGAAAAAATACTCTTAATTTATGTAAATATTCTTTAGTCCCAGCAGTTAATTCCTTTTCTTTTTTATCTAATATTTATTTGTAAATGAATTAAGATGAGCAGGGGATTAAATGCAAGCAATGAAACCATGTTACATTTATATGGAGTGCTACTACAATAACTGTATTTCAACAAAACTTCCATATTTGTGGAATCAATCTAACCTTTATTATAGGTTAGTCTAATAGGAGGACCAAAGAATAAAGCAGATGTAAACAGAATTAGATAAAAGGGCCCAGGTTTTCCTCAGTATAAAACAAGGCATATAATTAACATATGAAGTGAAATGCTGGAGATAGCAACTTTGCAGGGATTTTCTAGGAGTTTGTGCAATCGGTGAAGTCCAACAGAAACATACTTTTCCTAGGTAGCCAACAGTGCTTTAGAGTTTTCGTAAGTCTAAATATTTCTGAAAATAACTTTTTTTTTCTTGAAATGGATAATTCACTTTTGTTTTTTTTTTTTAATGTGCCTATTTTCTGTAGCTGAATGTGGAGCAACTGTCTCTGGACATGAAGGAACATTGCTGTCTCCAAATTTCCCATCTAATTATGACAACAACCATGAATGTATCTATAAAATTGAAACAGAGGCTGGAAAAGGAATCCGTCTGAGAGCCAGGAGCTTTCAACTGCATGAGGGAGATATTGTTAAGGTAAAAAGAAAATTGTTCCTGTTTCTACCATCTTCAGCACTCATATGTGTGAATAGATCATATTTAAGTTTTTTTTTTTAATTGTCATTTCCCCTCACACAGAATTTAAATTCTAGCATCACTTTTATTTATGCCAAATTCAAATAAAATATGACATTAAGAGTAATATGACATCAAGAGTGCAATGGTATTTATGGAAATACTAAACTATTGTGATGTGTCATTAGACAGGTGTCTGTGAGTCTTTCAGTCTGTGGTTAGTTGTGCTGAACTTGAGATATGATCATTTTTCAAATATGAAAATTTATTAGAGTTAAGAGGTTATAACAAAGCTAGAACTGAAATATATATATATATATTTATGTGTGTGTATATATATGTATATTTACATGTCAGGTTAATCATATGTGCACAGTGGAGCAATTGCTCTTCCTCTTTCCTTGAGGGCCACCCTCTGGTATAGAGCTCTCTGTTTTCTCCGCACCATGCTGTGAACATCAGCAGCGTCCCCACTGACAGTGTGTCCTGGGGCTGCAGGCCAGCTGACCATGGGTTTGGTGCACCAAAAAAAGTATGTGGTTCATCCCCCTTTATACCCAGTCCAAGCAATGCCATCCCGCAGCTAGGTAAAGGCCCCATGCCCTGTGCCAATAAAAGTGGCACATCAGCAGATGACCTAGTGCTCAGCCCACCACACTGCTCAGTAAGTTACAGTGGAGTATGTGGTTCTGCTCCAGAGCACTGATTTGTCCACGGTGTGGGTCCACAGTGTCACATCTCCATTGTTTGCACTTTTCAAGAAGGGGGTCCTTAGAGGCTGTGCTTCCAGGCTGCAGCAACTCCCCAGTGTGGGGCTCCAACCAGCGATAGTGAAGCCCACAATTCCTTTGGGCTTGGGGAGCACTGCAGAGCAAACCCCTCCTGTGTGGGCTGCACCAGCCAGAGACCCGTGCTTGTGTTTTGGTGCCTCTCCACTATTTACACTCGCATACAGGCTAAAAAGAAAATCTAAAATGTGAACCAGCATGTGGAGAGCTACAGGCATCTGTATGATTTTCTTTTCACAGTAATACTATAAATATAAGGTTGTAATTATTTTTAAAAGAGCAGTATATAATTACCCATGCCAGATTTTGGGAGCTTTGTTAGTTTCTTACTTTGTCTTTTGCAGCAGTGGCAATTTTATTTCAAAGTAACTAATTTACTCGTTTGAAAAGAAGGAAGCCAGCTAACCTACAGCATTGTGATATTGACTCAAAATGTAATTACAGAAAATAATTTGCCTTCTTTTACTCTTTCTTTGGAAGTAACCTTTGAACACATATCCTTAATATAGAGAGATTTTTGAACACATAGCACTTCATTTATGTATAGAAAATCATGAAGTTCATCTATGGTGTTGAACTTGCATTAAATTATTCTCTAGATTTTTTTCTCTATTTTTTTCAGTGTTAATTACTACTTGGGATTATGAAATAAGTCAGAATTTGGATGCAGTTTGCCGTCTCAAAACATCATAGCAACCCATTTTAATATTTTAGAACTTACTGCCTGTATTTCTGACTTGACTTTGTTGTTTTTATTTGCACTGAATGCTTTCCATTTCAATTCCAAATATATTATTATTATAAAGCAAATATTGCCTGCTATACTTTTATCCATTATTCCATTTTGAAAGGCATCTATGTGCCTTTCAAAGAAGAGTGTGACACTTTGAACTTATATACTTGACAATTTGAACTATTTATGAAACACAATGCATTGAGAGATAAAAAGGTGAGAGAGTTTTTTTAAAAAAATGAAAAGAAGAAGAAAAGAAAAAGAGTGCTGCCCTTTTAAGCACTGGCTTTACTAGTATAGGCATTTCTGTCTGTGTTGATGAGCTTGTTCTGTTTTAATAAGTGCAAACTGGATTTGACTATGAAATAAGCAAAACCTTAGCAGTCTCCAACATTGTTAGAATGTTACAGTCAGAGAGTAGCATTTTCTCCACCTTTACTTACAAGATCATTGATAATGAATTCCTCATTAGGGTTAGGGACCTTGAATGAATTACCCCAAGAACTTGGCTTGTGTTTTTGCCTCTAGCTAGAGCGAAGAGAACCGAGTAATTGGGGAAGCCATATGGTCTATATCGTCCATTGCTCCTGTGTTCCAAGCTTTGACAGTGCAGATCCTCCAAATTATTTTCAATATGAATAGACATAATAGGCAGGGAAGAATTTAATTGCTCACTGAACCGCTCAGATACTGTACATATGTCTCCCAAAAGCTTTCCCCTTACTAATTTTATAAATAATTTAATAGACTATCTGAAGAGGAAATCCTTAAAAAGATGTGAACAAACATTCCAGAAACTAAATTATCATTTGGAACCCAAGCATACTTAGAGGTATTCCCTGGAGACGTGGAAAAGTTTTTCTTGAGAGAAAGCTGTTCCAAGCAATCTGTTAGATACTTTCTTTTTCACAGATCAATAAACATCCACATTTAAAAATTGTCACATAAACTTTGAGATTCCTAAGAAAACAGAGTCAAAACTATGGCTGTGTCTGTTCTACAAGACCTGTTCTCTGATTCTGAAAGCCAATGACAGCACAGCTTGAATTTATACAATTAAACTCTCTTCCCCTACAGTGTCTCCAAAGTTTGCATTTATGAAAATTTATTCTGTTCTCTCTCCACTCCCAAAACAGGCTGGCCCTGTTGGAATCAGGTCCTGTCCTATGTAAGAACCCAAATATTACCCAGATATCATCTGGAAGACTGCCAATTGGCCTAGGCCAAATATTAACTTAAAATATGCTCAGGGTTAAACAACATGGATACCTGAACGTTAATGTTTGTGTTATGTCCTACTTCTGTTTATTTTAGATATAACCTGGCTAAAATATTTAGATTATTCAGATTTGTAAATGCGCCATTCAGCCTCTGATTAGTATCCAGGCATCCAAGGTGACTGAAATACTCTTTCTAATCTTGCCATGCAGTATGGCATTTCCACCTCCATGTGAGGAAGAACTTCTTTACTGTCAGGGTGACAGAGCCCTGGCATAGGCTGCCCAGAGAGGTTGTGGAGGCTCCTTCTCTGGAGATCTTTGCCCTTTGCCACATGCTCTAGGTGTCCCTGCTGGAGCAGAGGAGTTGGACTAGATAAATATGTAGAGAACCCTTCCAACCTTAACCATTCTGTGATTCTGTGTGATTCTGTGATTCTATGAGGATATACAGTTTGACTGCCATTAAAAAAAAGACATTTTGTGTTGGTTTAAAATATGTTAGCTGGAAACAGAGAGCACTCCATGAACTTAGCATAGGAAGCCTAGGTTTGTTTCTCTAAATGATGCCAGTTATCTCAGTTACATAAGAAATACCTTGTTGCGTCAGATCAAGTGGTCCTTTTAAGTGTTTTATTTCTGCTAATGGTAATTGGAAGTGTTATTTAGGGAAAACACATAAGCCTGGGCACTCCATTCCCCTTACACTCCCCTAGAACTCACAACTGTTGGATTAAGTTAATTTGCTGGTTATTCTCTTCATTATGTATTATAGACCTGTTGTCTTTGAATCTGTTAGTCCTTTAAATCAGCCGGCACTATCTGCCTCCCCTGTGACAGCAAAGCCTGGAAGTTCATTCCCTGCTGTGTCAAGTAGCACTTTCATTTCTGGCTTTGTCATAAAAGTTTCCTCAGTGTATGCTTTGCTCTAACAATGCAATATGATGAATAGTTTTGCATTTATTTTTTCTAATGATTTTGATAAACCTGATTTTGTAAACCTCAGCCATATCCCTGCTCAGCCTGCTGTCCAAGTTTACTTTCTGCTTCCAAGAGAAACACTCTGAAATTCCTGCTCTTGTCTGTGCTTTCCATAACTTCACTATGCCCTCCACGACAGGTACTGACCAGAACTATACAAAAGACTCAAGAAACTGCTGCTACAAAGTCTTCAAAAGAGGGAAGATAATGGCTTCTGCTTAGGTCTGGATGTTCTGCAGTTCTCTCCCAGCACTCCTATTTCAGGGATATGCTAATACTATGTCATCTTGAGAACTGTCAGTTTTGTTTGTGCACATTTGGAGTAATAGCTGTTCCTTCAAACAGAGTTGCAAATATATCTTCCTCAGAGATTTCTTAGGTCTCTATTGTTTTTGCATTTTGTATTTTTGGAAGAAATTTGCCTCTTGTTTTTTATTAATTAGGAAAAGGAGAAATACCTTAGGAGCTACAGTGCATCATTTTTTCAGCATGGAGGATCATTTCATTCTGAAGGAACACTATTTTATTTTATTTTATTTTATTTTATTTTATTTTATTTTATTTTATTTTATTTTATTTTATTTTATTTTATTTTTAATATTCCCCAAGGTGATTCGGAAATATGTATGAACTGTGGTTGCTTACTCTGATTATATCCTATTTCAGGCTAAACATCTACTCTCTTTCTTTTCACCCTTTCTTACCTGATATGAAGGAAATTTGAGCATGTGGAAAAGAAAGAAATATCTAGGTTGGGGAGTTAATTGGGGAGTTAAGAGTCTTTACAAAATTGGGGAGTTAAGAGTCTTTACAAAATCACACAGCTTGGTCACACCGTTTCTTACGCCTAATCTTATTTTTTTTTTTTTATTTAGGTTTGCCTCACTTGAAAATCTAGCATTTCATTTTCTATCTGTTTTTATGGTTGCTGTTAATCTCAGCTGTCATCTATGACCTGAGTTTGAAAGG
This sequence comes from Crypturellus tataupa, assembly GCA_034781795.1. Taxonomy (NCBI): domain Eukaryota; kingdom Metazoa; phylum Chordata; class Aves; order Tinamiformes; family Tinamidae; genus Crypturellus; species Crypturellus tataupa. The sequence continues at coordinate 573,875 of JAWLRI010001049.1, read as the reverse complement.
CTACATGACAAAGCTCCAGAACAGTGAGGGTTAGAACAGGTTATACACATTTTGGTGCTAAAAACCTTCATATATGTCTGTAGTTTTTGTGCAGATCAGGATACTGTTGTTCTTATACATAAAAAATGCTCTCAAAATATTTTACCTAAGTTACAGTGTAAAGAGCTTTGCAGCAAAGCAGTCTGGTCCTTCAGCTGGTGCATAGGTCATTGCACCTCTCTGTAGCTGTAGAAAAAAGATTTTGAGTTACTAAATATTTTTAGTTCTGGGGGAGAAAACATTTTAAAATAGTCTTTTTTTTTCTTTTCTTTTAATTTATTTACTTGTTTTTAAAACATAAAACTATTCCAACTGCATATATCCCACCAGCTCTACTGCTGGTGGAATAGTAGTTGGAAAATTCAGCTGCACATTGAAGTTAAGTGATACACAAGACACCACAAACAGTTTTCAGAAATTTCTGATATCAGTAAGATTATGTGCATGAGTACGGATCAAGACTAGTGATTTAAAAGAGAGCACTTGCAGGTTATTGCATATTACGGAAAAGATTCTAGCACATGAGACAAAGTTTGGACTTAAGGGAAAGAAAAATCACAGAGGTTAATATTGATGATTTTGTCTCACATCATAGAATTTTCTCAATATTTTAACATAATAAATTACAGTTTGGAAAGAGAATTACACATATCATTGCTAAGGTATCAGATGATATTTCTTAAAACTGACTATAAAAATGATTATTGCAGGCTCAAAGTCTGGAATAAAAGGTGAAAGATGTGTGTTAATACCCTTGTCTTGCCTTTGGTGATTTCACAAGAGACCCTGTGATTGAAATGGCATGGTTTTTGGGTCATGAAAAATAACCTGAGGTTATGAAATATCTGAAGACAGTCATGTATATATAATTAATTAATTAACACTAAATTAATTTAATTAATTAATACTAAAACTAAAAAAAAAATACGCAATGTCTTAATGGTAGTAAAATATTTTATATCTCATTGGACTGCAAAACAAGGAGAAATATTTTTAAAGTGGTATGTACCCCACAATCAACTTTTTAATCGGCTTAAACTGGAGGGCTTTTTTTTTTTTACTGTGATTTTATTTCTTCCAGGTATATGATGGAAAAGACAGTTCTTCCCGCTCCCTGGGAACCTTCACTAAAGATGAGATGATGGGAGTTATCCTTAATAGCACTTCCAACCATTTGTGGATAGAATTTAATACCAATGGATCTGATACTGACCAAGGATTTCAGCTCACTTACACAAGTAAGTAGCTCACAGATATGGACTAAATTATTGTTTTGTGGAGAAATATTTATCAACTACAATGATTTTGCATGAAACATTTTCTGTTTTGTACTATGTTTATGAGTTTGATTTATTTTATTGCTTACACTGCTGGATAGGTGTATTTTAATGTATTATTTAAAGCAAAAATGTAACCTTTATAAGTTTGGAATTGGAAGTTATTGTTTCAAAGATATAGCAGTGGGTTGTTATGTGTTGTGGGATGAATATATTAGTGTTGTAGCAGAAAATTCCTGCAGAGTTAGAGCTTTAAAAAGGAACGCTCAATTTGTGCATTAAAAAAAAGTAAGAAAAATAAGTACAGATGCAACTAAAAAGAATAGAGTGTGTCTCAGTGCAGACTGTCAACATTTTGGGATTTCTTGTCTGTGTCAGACTGGAGTAGGCTGGAAGAAGACCTAAGTGAACAGGTAGGACCAGAATTTTCATCTTCACAATCCATGAAAGGAGACTGGGATTATAAGGAAGATTAGGGAGTAAGGGGCTGGAGCAGAGGGGAGGCACCTGCCCCACAATTTCAGTGTGATTAATTAAAAATAATTCACCATGTGAAGCAATGCTAAATTTAACAGAGCACTGGAGATAACTAGTTTACTTTCAATAAATGTAAAGAGGTTGGGTTTTGGTTTTTTTTTTTGGTTGGTTGGATGGTTCATCTAGGCCTCAAGGAATCTCCAAATACCCTTTTATTTACTGACTTTCATATCAGGTTCCATGAGCTCCTATAGAATCCTGCAGAACAGAGCACAATGCTTCATGTTTTTCTGAAGGCCTTTAAAGGAGCTATAGCCCAGATAGGAAATGGTACCTTTTTCACAAAACATTAGGGTGTCTACTCAGGGTTTTCCCTTTGGATTGGAAGGCTAATGTAGAGTCAACAGAAATCTGTCACTTTTGCTAGGCCTGATAAATCTCATTATACTACCTTTAAGGAAAGGAAGGATAATCAAACTTGATAAAATGTCTTCTTCAAGTATTCAAATGTTTTTATTCTTTATTTCCTTTTCTATATAGAAGGTAGATACAATTTTTCATTTTATGTTTCAGAGTACTCTGATTTGCCTGTACAAAACATTTTTTTTTTTCCTTTATGGAAAGGAATGAAACATTTGTTCTAAAAATGATCTTATTTTAAGGACCTCATGGTCTTAGTTGTAAAGGTGATGTAAAGGTTCCATTTGCTGATGATACCAAACTGGGTATGCGATAGCCCACAGGGCTGCACTGCCATCGAGGGACCTGGACAGACTGGACAACTGGGCTGTGAGAAATTTCTATTCAACAAAGACAAGTGCAAGGTCCTCCACTTAGGGAGGAATAAACCCAGATACCAGTACCAGCTGGGGACTGACCTTCTGGAGAGCAGTTCTACTGAGAAGGACCTGGGCGTCATGGTGGAAGACAGGTTGATCATGAGGCAGCAGTGTGCCCTCGTGGCCAAGAAAGCCATTGGGATCCTGGGGTGCATTAAGAAGAGTGTCTGCAGCAGGTCGAGGGAAGTGATCCTGCCGCTCTACTCAGCCCTGGTGAGGCCACATCTGGAGTATTGTGTCCAGTTCTGGGCCCCCCAGTACAAGAGGGATGTGGAGCTGCTGGAGAGACTTCAGCGTAGGGCCACGAGGATGATCAGGGGTCTGGAACATCTGCCCTATGAGGAGAGGCTGATAGAGCTGGGCCTGTTCAGCCTGGAGAAGAGAAGGCTGAGAGGGGACCTGATCAGTGTCTATAAGTACCTCAAAGGAGGCAGTGAGGAGGATGGGGCTGGCTTCTTTTCAGTGGTGGCCACTGATAAAACTAAAGGCAATGGCCACAAACTAAAGCATCAAAAGTTCCACAGGAACTTAAGAAAAAATTTCTTAACAGTGAGGGTGATGGAACACTGGAATGGGTTGCCAAGAGAGTCTCCATTTCTGGAGATCTTCAAGACCCGCTTGGACGCAGTCCTGTGCCACGTGCTCTAGATGAGGTTGTGTGTGCAGGGGGGTTGGACTAGATGACCTCTAGAGGTCCATTCTTAAGCATTCTATGATTCTATGAATACTATTATAGTACTATGTCCTGTGAAGAAATAGTTTTTTACTTCAAGATGGAATTTGTTTAATTTTGGCAACCAATAGCTAGATCTTGTTACATTTCTGCTTGCATTTCTGATAAAACTTTTTGTTCTGTACCAGTGTTTTCATTGTAAGCTAGCACAGAGTACCTCATGTCTTACGTTGTTTTCCTCCCAGCAGTTATCTCAGATATTTTCTGAAGTTTATGCATAACTTGACACATTATTCTAGTAGTAATCCTAACAAGACTGTGTATAGAGGCAAGATCACTCACCTACTTCTACTCAGGGTCTTACTACTTACTTACTTACTACATCATGTGAGATTTTTTTGTACAGTTTATGTTGAAAATTTTTCTCCTTAGGACTTTTTGTCCTGCCTATTTTCACATGATATAGTCTAGTATTTATAGATACAGGCTAATTTCTTACTTTTCATACATATTTTCAGAAAGCCAAATTCAAGAAAATATACTTGCAAGACAGGGACCAATTAACCAAATGGTTTATACAAATACAAAGAAATAGAATAGCCTGTATTCTTTGCTATTTCAAAACCCTTCAGCATGGGATTCTCACTGCTTATTAACAAGTACAAGCCTAAGATGAATTCATTTGGGCTGCTTCGAAACATGGCGACATTGGTCTCTCCCATTGTTTTTACGAGGGATTCTAGTTCTAGCAGTTCTGTTGTCACATGGAATTGGGCTTGCAGTTCCAGTGCAGTCCCTAACTAAATGTGTCTGCTTTGCATTGGCTACATACATCAAATACCAAATGATAATTATCTGTTTGGATTAATCAAGCTGTGGTTTAGAGCTGGAATAAGCTTTCTGAATGATTACTCTGCAGTTTGTTCAGCTACTTATCAGATCGAAATATAATGCCAGATACTTTAAAACTACTGAAATAAAGAAAAAAGATAGAGTGGTAAATGTACTTACACTGAAAGAAATGAGATACAAATATGCTAAAGGGAGTGAAATTTCATAATGTATATTGTAAAACTATAAAAGACCTTCAAAAAATGGTGATTTAGTAAATCTAGTTGTAAATCCTTCTGGTTATCTCCTACCTGATTGCTGAGTTCTGTCTGCTAACAAGGTTTGGTTTTAGTTGGTTTTGGTACTTTTTTTTTCTGTTAATCTTGTAGAAATTCACACCTGAGAAAAATGAATTAACTAACATCAATGTTGCTATCACAGTTGTGTGCAACTGCTATTTTGTCCTTTTTATATATGCAGTGGATAATGCTAACTTTGCAAGTTATTTACAAGAATAGAAAAGGCTAATGATCTGTGAGGACTGAAATATGGAAAAAGAAATTTCATTACTATTTTCATTATCTCATTAGTGAAATAATAAAACAATTCTATAATTTTAGAACACGAAAGTTTGTAGAAATTGCATAAATCTGAATATAAGCAGATCTTAAAATGAAATCTATGGAAGATTCGAGTTTTAATGAGATCTGTAATAAGAATGGTGCGTGAAGACTAGGAATTATAGTAATTTCATTCTTTGTTTAGTAATGAAATCTTGAAGGAAGTGGGTTTAGCAAACAGAGTATATTTTATGCAGAAAAGCTTTATGGTGAAATATGCAATATTTTAAGAAACTAATACATCTTGTAACTGAATGAGGGCTAAAGTTTCAGTGATTATGTTTAAGGAAATTTCTTCAGAAAGACTGAGACAGTAGTTAACATTGTTAATATCTTTGCCTGAGCAAAATGGGGAAAGTGTATATGATTGAGTCACTGAAACTGTAATTTGAGCACTGTTGGAATGTGAATCTACCAGAGGAAACAGGAAAAAGAAGGAAAGTTTCCTGTAAGAAAAGTCTGTGTAAAACCACTCTCTTAAAATTAAGGTAGAGATATGGTAAAGTGAGGAAGAGAGAATGTCTAATCTCATTTACAGCAATGACTTCTACACTGGTATCAGAGGAATTATTGTGAATATTTCTACATCACTGCTGAGGAAATGACAATAAAAGTTTGATGAGTTGAATGTTATTACTTAGAGATGGTGTTTTAAATCTCTTTTGTACACAAATGTTGTGTGAAGTAAAAGATTCTTCTAATAAGAGAAGTCAGCGAATTATTTTGTTCCTAAAAACAAAGCCAAAGATGTTTGCAATTCCTGTATATTTTGTCTTATTCCTTTTAAATATATATGCATATTTTTAACTACACCCAAACAATATTTTACTTTTTACCAGTGGAAAAGGTATTTAAAAGGTAATTAGACATTAATTTAGTTATGTCTTGTAGTCATGCTGTACACATCCAAAAATCATAGCAGCTAAAAATATAGACACAATGTTCATATTTCAAAAGAGACACTACAGCAAAATAAACACTATGGTGCCTATGTTTCCTGATCAAATCTTTGTCCACCCTTGCTCTTTCCCAGTAGATGTTTCTACATTTTTTTTTTTTTCCTTCAGCGTACTGGCTAGAATTCTCAAACCTCATTTCTTTTTATGGTGCCTGAAGATATTTTATGATACAATCCATCAGTGTCCTCAGAAAATATTCCTGAATGTGTCAGGAATATTACACAGAGCAACTGTGTAGAGTTGCTCTCCATAGACCTGATGGCTTTTACCAAGTTCCTTGAAGTTTTCAGTTCCAAATTAGGACTTACATCAAATTCTTTCTATCCTATTATTATTATTATTATATATAATAGGTTTTAAATATGTACTTTTACTATTTTTATTTGTATTTATCATCTTTTGTATTTAGTCTATATATTTAGCACTTGTGAGATATTCTTGTAATGGATCTCAAGATATACACTCCAGATGGAGAAAACAGATTGTGAAATACATTTCTCAGACATCATACAGTCAATTGACATTTGTACAATTTTATTATTGCTAAAGACTTTGTTATAATTTCAGTTCTGAGTTATAAACACTTTTTATGTTTATGTTGTTCAAGAGTTGGGGAAAGGTAGAACATGGAAAGTGACTTTAAATTAGATACATTTAGATAAATGATTTATATGTGGAAATTAATTTAGCAGAATCCTGAATTGAAATTTAATTCATTTTTTTTTGTAAGTACTTCAAAATGTTAGAATTATGTCAGTTAAAATAATGTTCTGAAGCTACAGATTAATTTAATTATCGTTGCACAGAAACAGACTCAAATTCTGAAAATAGTGTCTTTGCCTCAGGCTATATCTTGTCAGTTGAGCAAAATAAACCAATAATGAGAAGAAGATCTTGTAGTTTCTTTTCAATAACTAAAGAAGCTTCACATGCTCTAGTAAAAATGTAAGACAAAGTAAAAGCAGATAAATAAAAGGAATAAATCATTAAAGGAATGTGTGCCAAACTATATAGCATATGTAGAGACATTCAGAGTCATTTTAATAGCAGTAAATTATATCTAATTCCAGGTTTAATTGCATAGAAAAACTATGTTAAAATAAAGTTAAAATGATAAAACTTAGAACTAAGAAGTCAGTAAAAGACAAAATTAAGGTCCATTTAAAATTTCAATGAAGCCTGCTCATTCACATGAATTTATGATATTTTGTTCCATAACACAATGATATTTTTTTGCTTCATTTTTTTTCCTCATGAAAGGAAAATGCCTTCTGCTTCTAATATATTCAATATTTCCATAATCCAGCCTCATTCTTAAGATTAAGCTTCACTTGCCCACTGATTATATATAGTATCTAGTATGTATATATATTTATATGAATTACCATTCATATTAATGGTATATCTATTTCCTATATCTCTTCAGGTGAACATAATCAAACAACATTTTCTTTTTTTCATTCTATGAAATCAAAAGTTTTCACAAGATTAGAATGAATTTACATTCATTAAGTCTTAAAACAGAAAAAAAAAGAATGAGTCATTTAATATTTTCAATATGAAAGTCTTTCATGCGGTTTTTTCATTTGGTGAACTCTAAAATGTCTGTATTTTTGCCTTTTTCATTTTTCTTCCATTCAGAATGAAATTAGATTCACTTTCTTAAGAATTTCATTAAACAGTCATTTCTCTTTGTGGTTCTACTAATGAAAGAAATGATTTATCATTTTCTACTGTTAACAATATAAAATTAACTTAAACTTAATTAACTTAAACTTAAACTTAAAGTATAAAATTAACTTAAACTTAAAAAGTCTGTTTCTAAAAGGAAAAACAAAAACAAACAAAAAACCCTGATGTGTACCTATTCTCAACATATATGTCATATAGTTGCCTGTTTATATGCTAAGGTTTGTCTGGATTCAAAATTTGAATGCCTCAAAACTTAAAAAAAAAAAAAAAAGAGTAAAAAAAGAAAGAAATTCATCTTATGATTTAAAAGGAAACAAACAAGCTATAGTTTAATTCAGAAATTTTATAATTATATATGTTTTTATGCCCGCTCAGAATATGCTAGTCTTGCAATGCTCCATATTTTTAAGGTTGTTTGACAATGTTCATTGAAAGACTCTTTTTTACTTACTTCCCAGTAATTACATAATTTATCGTTGTTGAATCACGGGAATTATCCCTCTGTACATGGGATTGGAAAGATGTTAGCTATCTCTTATTTTCAGCTAAAGAAAAAAAATGTGTTGGGTTTTAGAACATATGAAAAAGTAATTTGTTAGAAGTTATTCTAAGTAGGTTCTAATAATTGCCAGGTAGACACTGTGGAAGTATTCTTGACTTTCTTTGTACAGACTCTCATGAGGCCTAAAGTTACTATGTTTCCCTCTTGTAATTTCATAGCTAATATTACTATGCTTTCATGGTGGAATACAATGATAGAGAGTAGAAGAGATCATAACAAGCATCCTGATGCATATATAGTTTTACATTTATATTAAAATGCTTTTGTTATCATATGAAAGTAAGTCCTGGCATCTTTTACATTGAGTATATATTATAATTTATTATTCATTTCCTTGATGATTTCAAAGGTTACTTTTCTCTATATGTACTGTAATCATTTTAATATATGTATTTGCATGCCCATCTTTTTTTTTTTTTTCATTTTTTGGTGCTATTTCACTTTGAAAGGATTTGTTATTTATTACAAGAATTTTGTTTTGATAAAATAATCATATACAAAAATTATCTGTTTACATTTGTATTATCTATTTTTTACATTTAGAAACACTAGCCTTTGTATGTATGGATATTATGACTGCAAAGGGATCATAGAAAAAATATGGATTGAATTTGGCATATTAGGGCTTTGAAAACTTTCAGTAATATACTTGTGGATATTTTTTTTTGCATGCTATTTATGTCAGGAAAAGCTACTGAAATTCTCACTGGACTGTATTATTCATTGAAAGATTACATCATGACTCATTTGCTGTCGTTCATATGACCTATATTAGAATGTCAAATACTTAATCACCAAATTAAAAAAAGAAAAAAGAAAAAAAAAACAAAAAAAAAACAGTCCCCTTGCTGGATCCAAGAGAGAGAGAGGGAATGTGTAATGCATGCAGACCATGGTCAGTCGCCATTCTGGACCCCTTTTAAGTTAATGAATAAACATAAACAGAATACTTAAACTACTTAAATACTTCCTGTAAACAGAATACTTAAAGAATGAGTGTCTTCCAATATTGCACTGTAGCCATGCTATCCAAACATTTCTCTTTCTACAGACTTTTACATAATTCTAATCATGTGGAGATGTGTAATTGGATTGGTTCTCCAGCACATTTTTTTATTTCCTACAACCATAGATTTCAGTATGATATAAATGATTCCAAGCCACAGTGAGATTACCAGGAACTCTCATTGTGAAATTGCATTGATTTAATTAAAGAGATTGTACTAGGGATGTTTAAAATGCAACAACTACTGAATGAATGTTCACTAATATTTGCATGCATTTTGAAAGCCATTACAGTCTCAAAACATTAACTCAGGTACCATTTCTCGCTTTTTAATTTCTGGTAGTTGAAAAATAATTTTGTGTAAAACATATAGATTATGTTTATGAGCTTAAATTACTTCGGATTTTGATAACCTAACAGAGTTCTTGATCTTTTCTGTGTTTTCAAATTACCTTTTAAATATGAAAACAGATTATTATATCTCTATTTGTATTTTGAGGTATGTATTTTTAAATGTCAGTCTGCCCTTTCTGTAGTTATCACAAAACATTTTGCCACATCATTTTCACAAACTTCAGATATATTATACTCTTATATAGTACTTCTGTTTATAAACTCCACCTTCTCAGACCTGAGCAGAATGGAACTCCTGGGCCATTCAACAGGGATCATAGGCGCCTCAGTCCAAAATAGTCAAGATCATAAAGGCCTATTGGTACAATCAGTGTCCCTGCCAAATTAGTGATATAAGCTTTGAATTAGTATATAGAAGTAGAGTGGGTAGAAGATTGGCAGGACGATCAGGCACAAAGGTCCAAAATTCATCTGGCAAACAGTCAGCACTGGCACTTGGGGCACTTGGGCTTGTTTAACATTTTAGTTAATGACTTGGATAAAGGATGGAAATATGTGGATCCTTGGAGTCCTTGGCAAGTTTATATAAATACGTAATAAAAACCTAATTCCCAGTTACAACTGGTTAATACAGTAAAAGAGGTTTAATGGCATTTTATGGCAAATAGCTATACAGGGATGAACAGTGCTTTTGGATCAAACTTATAAAAAAACTAGAATCCAAAGGTTGTTGAGAAATTTGAACTGTTCATTGCGGTGGATGAAAATATGTAGTCTTATATCAAAATTAATATATATGTGCTCCCATTCATCCTCTAGAGGCACCTATGAGTTATTCTTAACATAAAGGGAATCTGCTTTCCATATTTAGACACCTAAATTAGAGATCTAAAGTTTTGTAAATACTCCATCTAGCATTTGGCTTCCTAAAATATCTTTACAAAATTATCTGGTACACCTTTTTACTAGAATTCATACTATAAATTTAAAGGCACATAGTCCACAGAAGGTACAACTTTGATTGATTCTTTCTTTGAATTTGTAAGAAAAAGAATTGTTCCTTACCCTCCAAATCCCTTTCCCCCTCCCCCTTTTTTTGCTTTTTTTCTTTTTATTTTTCTGCAGCTCAGTGATTATAGCATTCCTTTCAGCTCAGTCACACGTGGGAAGGAATAACCCCAGACACCAATACAGATAAGGGGTTGACCTGCTAGAAAGCAGCTCTGCAGATGACAATTTTGGAGTCCTGGTGGACAACAAGTTAACCATGAGACAGCAATGTGCCCTTGTGGCCAAGAAGGCCAATGGGATCCTGGCTGCATCAGGAGGAGCGTTGCCAGCAGGTTGAGGGAGGGGATCCTGCCCCTCTGCTCAGCTCTGCTGAGGCTGCACCTGTAGTATTGGGGGCAGTTCTGTGCTCCCCAGTACAAGAGGAATGCGGAGCTTCTAGAGAGAGAGTCCAGTCTAGAGCGATAAAAATGATTAAGGGACTGGAGTGTTTGTCGTATGAGGAAAGACTGTGCGAGCTCTGTCTGTTTAGTCTGGAGAAGAGAAGACTGAGAGGAGATCTGATCAGGAAGAATAAGTACCTGAGGTGAGAATGTAGGGAGGATGGGACCAAACTCTTCTCTGTCCTGGCCAGTGACAGGATGAGGGGTAATGGGTACACATGGAAACACAGGAAGTTCCACCTCCATGTGAGGAAGAACTTTCATTTGATGGTGAGAGCCCTGGAACAGGTTACCCAGAGGTTGTAGAGTCTCCTTCTCTGGAGATTTTCCAAACCCGCCTGGATGCCACCCTGTGCGACGTGCTCTAGGTGTCCCTGCTGGAGCCGGGGGGTGGACTAGGTGATCTCTAGAGGTCCTTTCCAACCTCAACCACTCTGTGATTCTATCATAACATGTCATATCTGTTGTGAGTGACTTATATCATATCTAGATCTATAATGACCTATATCATATTTTTCATTTTTTCATAATTATCATATAATTATCTTTATCATGTTTATATATGATAATTGGATCATATTTATAATGATCTCTTCCATGATGATTAAAAAATTGAATCTGTACATCATCAGAATACTCACCAGTATAAATTTGACCTGTTTCTAGCATAAATGTATGGCTGAATTCCTATATAATTAGCTGGAACATGTATAAGGAATCTTATTAAGATTTTGTATTTTTATGCCAGTTTTATGTATGGTTTGACATAAAGTCTTAATGACATTGCAAATAATAATTAATCCAATATAAACCTTGCAAATAAAGTTAATCTGTCAAAAATCATTAAATAATTTTGAGCAAGGAGAGTGAATTTATCAGATCAGTTTTTCATACCACATGGCTACAATACTAAGCACCGTGATGTTACATTTATTGTACTGTCACTTCAGTTATTTCTGGTTTTAAAACTGTCCTCTTTCATCTTTGTCTTGATAAAATTTTAATTACCATAACATACTTAGGGAGCAGAAAAACGTACCTCTGCCTCTGGTAGAAAGTTTATCATGAAGCATGAATAATATTTACAACGTCAAAAAGAAAACAAGAATGCATAATATTTTACAGCCTAGTTTCTTGGGTGCTCATAGGGGATGTATATCTGCACTGTTTTTCTATGTTCTGCTAACGCAGGCATAGTATAGCTAGCCTCAGCATTCTTTCTTGTAGGAATTACAATTCATATGAGTACTATAGCTATTCAAGAGTATATTTGTCTCTCTGTTACTGTTTTCCAAACTGGTAAGTTTTAATTCTTTATTTTTCTTTCTTATGTCTTTTATGTACAGAAAGACTTATTTTTGAACTATAGGTTATAGTTTCCAAGTAGAGACCAAATATCTTAAAGCTGGTAATGAAGTGCATTCCTTTTAGTTCCTCTGTGATTTTTCTGATCCTGTTTGATCTGATTCTAGGAACATTAGTATTTAAAAATACCTAGGACTTCTCCCAGAAATAGTAGTAGAGGGTTACTTGTTTTCTATATAGTCAGAGTAGCTTTACATGCTGTATAAATGTACCAAAATGAATATGTACTCAGTAAGAAAGTGCACTGTAATTCCTTTCAAAACAGGTATGAAAAATATGTACTAATGTCTAAAAACATCATCAGCTTTTGCTAAAAGTTCACTTTACTGTGTGGGATCCCTGCAAATGTCCTTTGGGAACATAAAATGAATGCTCATTTTCTTTACCTGAATTCATATTGAAGACAGGTATTGGAGAGCGCAAACTGGAAGCTGAACTATAAGATTCTCTCCAAGAATGCACTTAGCAGATTCCAGCACTAATGGACACTAGAGCCAGTGCAAAGCAAAATCTCAGCATTCACACTGCACTGCTTGCTAATGTAGACAGAGCAACAGAACTCATTAAAATGAAAATGAGTTGAAAAAAGTGCTAATTAATGATCCACATATACTACAGACATGTTAATAATTTGTACTCTGCACACTAATAGTTCTACATTTTTAATTATTTACATAAAATATGACAGAACAGACCACTTCAGACAAATATTGTCAGAAGACAATAGCCAGTAATCAAAGTGTGTTCTGGTTGCTTTTGTTTTAATATATCTGGATTTTAATTATTCATTGTTCACGTAATCCTACAATGAACTTCATGAGTAAGATTATATAATTTAACTGACCACTGGCTCATTACAGTGTAGCATAATCCATAGTGCTGTGATTATATGGAACTCTTCTGACCCTATCACCCCATTGTGAAAATTCACAGCATCAATTTTGACAAGAACTGTCACAGCATTTCAACAGTCGGGTTCAACAGCAATATGGCATTTTATGGCAGATGAGGCCAGAGCATGTACAAGAGTGTAAGGGAAAATGAATTGAAAAAAAATACTCTTGTGTATGATATGAAGGGGGAAAATCATATAAGGGAAGCTGGAAAGAGCAAGATCTTGTTATATTTGCAGTTATCAGTATCCACATGGAGGAATCAGTATGTAAGAACACTGATCCCTGCCTGTGGAATAACCTGATTTGTAATTGACCTCCTGAGGAAAAGAGATACTACTGCTTGCAGAAAAACACAGTGAATTTCTGGCCACAAGTTATGAACTGTCATCCTTATAGTTTTCCCAGAGTGTATATGAAGTAGCATTTTGAAAATTGGTGTGTTGGTTGACCTCAGAGAGAAATTTCTATTATCCGTAAGCAAACATCAATAATACTCATTATTTTGTCATAAGGAATGCTTGTACCTTTTTTTTTTAAAAAAAAAAAAAAAGATTCTTGGAGTACTACTGAGCTGAATTATATTGATTAGAAGTGTAAAACACTAAAATCAATATTAATTTTCCAAGGTGGTATTTTGCTTAGAATATCTGAATAACCTAAACAGAAAAGCAAATACTAAAGAGTTTAGTGACTCAAGAATATTTTAAAAATTAGATCTTGTTTATTTATGACTAAATATTTTTATTTATTTATTTTTATGTATCGTGTATGTGAAATGGGAATTTAAAATCTGATACCTGAAACAGGGAGTTACATTCTTTACAATCAGTTTATACATCACTTTACTACCCCCATTTGATTAGATTTGATTATAGACTGACTGAAAATCTTAACAGCTTTCCTGTTGCAAATGTTCCCACAGAATCTCAAAAATAAAGCGAGTTTTCTGTTGTTATAAGGCATTTACTATCTTCCGACGCATGCACAGATTGAGAATTTCCTATGTCTACAGCTGTTGTGCTGATATTTATTTTTTTCTTAAAACTTGCAAAGATATTTTGTCATTTGCCGACATAGAAATACAGTTCAGCAAGTGATTGTATAGTATGAGGATCTTGAAGACACAAATGATTCACCTTATGCTGATACTATTGGTGGGTGATAAAGTCCACATTTGTAGGATATCACTTCAAGAAGAACAGTAAAAGTATATTAGAGAGGCAACAACATTTATGATATTTATATTGAATGTGCAAATGGACAAAATCTGCCAGATTTTTAAGAAATTTTAAACTGATTGTTCTAGATCAGTCTGAGTTGAAGGAGAGAAAGAGCTAGGAATTAATTTACTCCTCTGTTATTGCACCATTGATTGAATTCTATGCTGTAACAGAATTTCTAGACATATTTTATTTAAGTTTTATCTGTACAATTATTTACATATATACACAAACATAAATATTTGTGTTATGAGAGTGGATAGACTTTAACATGAGAATGCTATGATGTTTTGTAGATGTTCTGCATATTTATAATATAAATAATATTAAAGCTAGGTAAGTTAGAATAATGCCAAAGGCTAGCAAATCACTTTACAGTTGGGTATTTTAAGCTTAATTAAAAAAAAAAAAAAACTTTTTTAATCTCCTCCCAAATGGCAAAACTCAGGCTATATTTTTTATTAGTTCCTATCCTTTGAAAAACTGATTATAGAACAAAGAATATCTATTAAAAAACAGGTAAGTTTTTACGTTAATAAAGTAATGTCAAGGTCATTCCATTTCATGATTAATTTAGTATATTTTGGAACATGTTATATTTAATTTAATTGTAGTATTTTAACATAGTATTAAAGTGATTTTCAGCTTGTGACCTATGGTCACTCACAGTTTCCTTGCACAGAGTCTACAAATATAATCAAGAAAAGCAAGCTTATTTTCAAGAGGCACAGATTTTCCCAGCACTGGGATCTGTAGCTTGCTTTGGAAACTTGTATCAGCCTACAAATCAAAGGAAGTGGAAAACTTCTATGTTAAAGCATATCTGGTGGTATGAGTGAGTGATACAAAAATATAAGTCATTTATAAACTTAAGAGAAGAGCAGATGATTTTGTGTGTGCTGTTTCAAAGCAGGAGTAGAAAAAGTGGAGGCCGGCTATTGTAGGCTTCTGTAAAACTTTTGAAGCTTGTGTCAGGGTGTTTTTAACACTTCACATTGCTTAGGTTTCATGGTTCCTCAAGGGTCTTTATAGCAGATGAGGAGAAAAAAAAAGTGTATCATCTGCCATGTTATACTATGCAAACAGATTGTGAAGAAGTAAGCACACTACACTTAGTTTTACACCATTTAGAATGCCCTTATTTTCTGATTGAGATCTGGTGCTAAAAGGCACCTTTATCCTTGCATTTCAGTATATCCACATGCTTATGCCAAAGTGAATGCAAAGTGGCCTATGTGAATTAATAGTATGTTAGAATGACGAAGCTTTGACTTTCTCAGTATTATGGATAGCTATACAGCAAGCTAGAAGAAAAGTTAGTATGTCCACATTTTTGTTTCATTTCACCAAACTCATTCCGTTAGTGCAATGAAATATACTATGTCTTCCAAACAATTTTATATGGTGGAAAGTAGTGGAGAATTAGGCTCTTACATAGTGGGCTAAATATATGTATATCAGTTTTTATAAAAAAAGTTATTAACCACACACACATACACACACACACAGAAGATTCCTTAATCAGAGAAAAATTAATCTGTCAATCACATTGCACTGCCAGTGGTAAACAAATGTCTCATATAGTAAAAGATTAGAATGTATTTAAAAGCAAGTCTTTTTTAAGACTTTTAAGTTAATTTCTGTGTATGTTTAGTAAGGAGATTAAAATCAAGAAAAGTAGCTATTTCTGGTGATGTGTAGCTCACCTGAATTACTTAGTCACCTAGGTTCCCTCCCAACAGTGAGTAAAGAGAAATAAACCTTTTTAGAATTGTGCAGTTCAGTCTATTTTAGGCAACTATTTGAGGATTAGATTAATCATACCATGTAAGTGACTATTAACTCTGAAAGGAAATTCAGACAACTGGTTTAGATACTAGATACTAGACAACTGGCTGTTTTATATTGTAATTACCAAGAGCTATTTAAAATGCTACTCCTTTTATCTGAAAACTGAGCACATTCATTTCTTTTCTACAACAAAGTTAAATTGCAAGGATGTGTAAAAGTTTAGCACAAGTGTGATTATGCATATTCTTTCTGACACATAGGCTAAACTTCTACTTGTAAACTGAATATTGTGAGGGAATTTCTGTGCGTGCTGAAATGTAGCTGTCTATTGCTGAAATGTTAGGATCAGTCCTAGCATGGTTTTAGCTTGGACATTCTAGCACTCTAAGCAATCTTGGGCAATTTAATAGACAATATGAGTTAAAAGCCATGGCCAGCAGAAAACTATTGATGGTTGGTGGCTTAGGGATAGCTCTGCTCTTTTTGAAGATTATGAGAATTTAAGATTATAATTTAGGTCAGAGCATGCTAGTAGGATTTGGGGCCTTGACATTCCTTACTTTAGAAGCATAGATAGAGATATTGGTTCTGTAGAATAATTTCTTTTTGGATGAGATTTCTTTCCTGTAACTCTATGCGTTCAAAATTCTGAGCAAGGTTTTATATAAACTCTATTTAGGCTCTGTTTATAGTAAATATAAAAAATAAATATTTCTATAGGATGATTTTGCTGACTGAACTTAAGACACATATCTAAGAGTCCTGTTGAGACTTGTATTTCTCTGTTGACTATGAAAGTAGCCTAAATAGCTCAAAGTTACCCTTTCATGTTTAGAAGTAGGGTTAGAAAAGGTGAAACCCAACCTTTGATTCCAAATTATGAAAGTAGTAAGTTTGCGGTTATCAAATAACAAATCCTACAATCCTACAAATAGGGTTCCTTCTTTATGATTTGGATATACATGATCCAGACATCCAAACTATACTATCTTAAAAAACAACAACAAAAAAAACAAAAGCAGAAAACAAAATCCTGTCACTACATCATAAATAAAATTACTGTCAAGTTCTGTTGATTTATTTGTGAGATTCACAGGATAATTATGGATGATCATAAATCTGTTGGCATAGTATATTTAGTTAAGGTAATACACTTTGAACAGAAAAGCTAAAAAGAAAACATTTTCTGTTTTCAGGAGACTCAGTTGTAAGATAGTTTCAGCTTTTGTGCAGAAGGAAAGACAGGAAGCCATCCTGTCTTGATACTTACATGGATGAAGCAAACTCTGTGTTTCCTTAAATTCCCAATATGATCTTGGGTATGGAGATTAGCTCTCCCTTAGTGCTAGTTATAGGACTGATACTGCTTCCTTTCCTCTGATTAAAAAAGACTGGAGGAGTAGAAGAACTGTAAAATAATAAATTGCTTGCTGATCTTTTAAAATAGTGCAAATTTCTTCATTAATGCCATAATCATGTATCAAGAGAATAAATAGTTCTTGCTATGTCAGTTTCCAGTATTTGCGGATTATATACAGTTTATCTTTAGTCACTCTACTTGATACACTAATCTACTTGAATCATGAGAATATAATTCTGCAGTTAAAGTAGATAATTGCAGTTCACTGACATATTTTGTTTGATATTTTACTCTGTGTCTTTTTTCTTTTTTTCTTTTTCCTTTCCATTTCCGTTTGCAGGTTTTGATCTAGTGAAGTGTGAAGATCCTGGCATACCGAATTATGGCTACAAAATTAGAGATGAAGGACATTTTGTAGACACTGTCATTTTATACAGCTGTAATCCTGGCTATGCAATGCATGGTAGTGGTATTATGACCTGTTTAAGTGGAGACAGAAGAGTCTGGGACAAACCTTTGCCAACTTGCATAGGTAATATGGATTGTGACAGTGAAAGATTTTTTGTTGTTGTTTTTCTTTGTTTTGTTTTCTGGTCATTTAAGCGCGTGTGTCATCTGTTATATACTATCTATGATTTAAATTTACGTTAAGATATACTGTAGACATTCAATTATAATTTCCCTCACTATGAAATGTGTTGCTGACCAGTAGTGGCTAAAAAAATTGGGGTAATGGTTATGTCTATAGTGAACCAAAATATATATTGAGCATTCACAAGTATAGGACAAATGTATGTATGTCCATTTGTTCTCATAAATGCTTAAGCTACCTTCCATGCCTCTGGTTTTCCAGCACCAACCATTTTGATAATAAAATTCATGAATCACTTAATTTTCCACTGAGATTAAAATACTTCATGAAAAAAATGTTTAAATAATCTGCTACTGCTTTTGTTCAGAAGATACCCTGGATCTGGGGTGCTATCACAGGCAGTAGTAATTAATCAATTAGAAAATATTTCAGAATCTCATTAATATGAAGTTAATTTCTATTTTCCATCCTGCACTAGTGAATTGTTTGGTCTATTTTCTCAAGAGTCACTCTTACCACAGTAGAATATCCAGTATATCACACTTGTGTCTTGTTACAAAAAACCCAAATATTAAAAGGAGAAATACTGAGACATACCAAAATACCTGAAAACCAGTACACCTAACTGTACCACTACAAGACAATTTCTTTCTTTTACTTCTTCTTTCCAACCCAGCAATTTTCAGTGACTTTGAGGAGTTCAGCAAACTTCACATGCAGTTCTCCTGAGAGCTGGGAAAGTAATTCTGGGTGACTTTTGAAGATTAGGATTTTGGATTTTTTTTCTTCCTTTGCCAGCCACAGGCAGTGCACCAAAAATCTCAAGATTCTCACCTGGCCTGCAGCATCTCTGCTTGTTGCCTCTCCCTTACATTGGGTGCTGCATTGTCTATCATGGAGCTTCCTTCTGCTGAACACATTCGCAAACTTGCAGTCTCTTCCTTTCAAAGATTCACCTTATGGAGAAGGTGGGAGCTAGAATAACATCAGTGGATGGCATTTCTGCCATCGGTAGACAGTGTTATTTCCCAGTTGATTCTGTAACTATATCTGTTGTTATATCTGTTATTGTCCTTTATATGTATTACAGGTCAGAACAGTTCCTCACAGTTTTGATTTAAAGAAATCCCAAACTTTTTCTACATTCAAGTCCTCAATTGAATTGAGTAGCCTTCTTTTCTCTTGAAAGTTTTCCCTTTTGTAGCAGAGACATAATTAGACCTTGAGTATCCTTGAATATCTGGTTTTGCAATTGCCTTACTAAATATGGTTTCTGCATATTTTGCTGCTGTTTCAGGAACCACTGTACTAAAATCTATTATTTCCTGAGGATCTCACTTTATGTCTTACTGGAATTATGCCCTGCTATTAACAGAATCATATTTTTTTTTTTCTTTCCAACAATAGGCAACACCATGGTTGAAAAGACAAAAAGCAAGAAAAAACTCTATATACCTTATGCATACATCTTAATGCAGTTTTTTACTTGCTTTCCTCTTTTGAATCTTCAAAATGAGATTTGGGGATGGTCTATTTTCTCCTTCTCATTTCTTAATATTAAACTCTTCTGAAACACATTACATAGCTAGCCAAATGTTGACTATTCACTTTCTGGAAATGTAAAGTTTTCACAGCTAGTCTGTTAATTTCAGTAGCTTGCTGCTATGTTTCCTACCTTTCTGTGCTCAGCAAAATGTTTTATAAAGATCTCTGAAAACTCAATTTAGCTCCTGTAAATCTTTTCATTCTTGGTATTCTGTTCTACAGGTAACATCTTTTCTTCCTTCAGTTTTATCCTGTGCTATCTTAGTCATATATCTTTCTGTGTCAAACTGAATGGCTTCCTCTTTTCTCATTTCTCAGTTTTATCCTCTGCATAAGAGCTGTATGGTTCTATAGCCTTACTGTCATGCACTTTTAAAGATCACCGCCTTACATGGGTAGACACACGCTTCCAAAAGACTGCTTTCTTACCTAGACTTACTTTCATTCAGTTGACTTAGGGTACTTAGGGTTCCAGAGAGCTTTTTTTTTTTTTTTTTTTTTTTTTTTTTTTTTTTTTTTTTTTTTTAGCATATGTGTCTTATATCAACATTTGATACTTGCTGTTGTCTTCACTGGCATCTACAATGTCCATAGTGACATTTATCAAGTCATCTTTTCAGTCAGTTCAACTTAATTGGTAAAAAAGCCGTAGATAGACAGGTCTCATATGTTCTGCACCCAACCATCTTACTGATACACTACTGTATTAGTCTTGGCATTTCTTTTCATATTTAATTTTTTCCAATCCTTAATGAAGAAAAGACAATTCCTGCAATTTGTCTTTGGCTTTTTAGCCAGAGTTTTTTTTTTTTACCGTCTTTATAGTTTTTATAGTCAGTTTTTATAGTTTTTATAGTCAGCCCTGCCATTCATTGACAGTTAGTAACTAATAGTTATTTACTACTTTTCTCTTAGCCTTGATCAAAAGAAGAAAGCATTATGCCTGAATCATTTTATGCAATCCTTTAAAGTATTGCAAACAGCTGGAAAAAAATAAGAAAAAAGAAAAAAAAGTAAAGAGACTCTACTGAAGGAGTTTATTCTTGAAGAGCTTCTTTTGCAAGTTTCTTTGGATTGGCAGCTGACTTCTATGAATCTTTTGCTCATTCATCAATCAAAACATTCATTTGGCAATATTTCTTGATTTTCTGTTATGATCTACCTTTTGAGTTACAATTTATTATTAATAAAATAAACAAGTGAAAGAACCTAATCACCTATCAATCACTTCTTAAGATAATACTTTATATAGTGTTTACTTTGAGATAATGCGCTTTTTCTGTATGTTGAAAAGCTACCTTTTTGTTTTCTCTTTTCTCTTTTTTTTTTTTTTTTTTTTGGATAGAGTCACTCCGAAAAGCTTCTTGTGTGCTCTAAAGTGATTTTTTTTTTTTGATATGTAGTATCTAATGTATATTTGTAAAGTCTACATCATATATCCCATTTCTGAAGAGGTCTTCTGAGAATTTAAAAGCCAATTAATTTGAGTTAAAAAGAATTGGTTACTCTGAATGCTTTGGTAAATACAGTAATTATCTTAATATGCATATTTTTTTCTTAAGCTCAGATCTCTTTAAAGGGGATTATTGCAGTCAGAATTTTCCTACATAAACAAAATTAACTGAAATTTTAAGTAAAGGTTATATTTGAAGAATTTATGTTGAAAAGTAGTTAAATCATTCAAAATTTTATCTTTCTGCTGTGGCTCTATAAATCATATTTAGTGAGTGACTATAATGACAGGGTAGGTAAGTAAATCAATCACCTTATTTCCCTACAGTTATTTTCATTTCTTGCAACAATTTGGTTGTCAACAGTGTCTCAGGGGCGTATGGAAGGCTGATTATTTGTCAAGAGTTGTTACTGGCAAATCATCTGGCGCCATTGCCATTCTTCTCTCATCATTATGTCTTATGCTA
Organism: Crypturellus tataupa; assembly: GCA_034781795.1. Classification (NCBI taxonomy): domain Eukaryota; kingdom Metazoa; phylum Chordata; class Aves; order Tinamiformes; family Tinamidae; genus Crypturellus; species Crypturellus tataupa. The sequence goes on along the minus strand of JAWLRI010001049.1, from coordinate 552,407 downwards.
TCATAGATAACAGTGAACAAAGCGTTCCCATGGCAATATTTTCTAACTTCAGTACTGGTGAAGTCACACTGTTAAGGTAACTAAAGTAGAAATTCAGGGACATCCCTTAACTGTGGAGTCGATGATACGCTTCCTCAGTGGTAACCGATTTTGCTACACAGAGTTTCACCAGCTTATAACTTTAAACTGGCAAGTTGATTGCACATTACCCTAAATAAGCCTAGTAAGCTTGATCTGATTTTGTATACTTTGTGCTACAGTTACCTGTCTACACAACATGAGTGTAGTAATGATAAAAAATGTTGAATATGAGGTTGAATATGTTGAATATGAATATCATAGTTTTCTGATTTATTCTCTGACTTGGTGGGCATATGGCATTTAAATATTTAAATAGCTAAGGAAATTACTAGGCAAAACCAACCCGTTTTATGATGGAATTAAGCTTGAAGGCATAACTTGAAAGTGTTAAACAAAAAGCAGTTGGAAATGAGAGCAATAGAAAAAATTACAAAACCATACAGCATGAATTTCAGCATTCAGTGGTAGTTTAAGACGACAAACATGTAGAAGTTTTTTTTTTTTTTTTTTTTTTTTTTTTTTTATTAATGAAAAGGAAGGAATAAGGTCTTTTATATGTGCATTTTTAAATCATGTACATATTTTGGTTGGTATGTATATGCCCTGGTTTATAGCATTGTTTCAGAGATAGGCAAATATTTTACCTTTTTAGAAGACAGATGTGAAGCAGAGGGAAAAGAATGAAATGCAAAATATTATAGTGTTATGAAAAATTAACAGTACAATCCTTATTTATTTTGTAGCTGAGTGTGGTGGTCGGATTCATGCTGCTACATCGGGGCGCATTTTGTCTCCAGGTTACCCAGCACCATATGACAATAATCTTCATTGTACTTGGATTATTGAAGCAGATCCAGGAAAGACAATAAGGTATATAATTAATTAAATCAATTCTATTGTTGATTTCACTATTTTGTAAATTATATTCTCTGCCTAGCCTACTCATCTTTTCTCCACTATTTCATGTTTACTAACTACTTCATACATTAATAAAGTTGATGTTTGTTTTCCTCTTGTTGTTGTTCTGTGGAACCTGGGTGTCTACATTGTACAAAAGAGCTAGGCAACTAATTCAGAACTGTCAATTACATTAGATAATACGGCTTGTGGTAGAATTGTGTACTGCTATGGCTTTTCCTAATTGTCAACCAGCTAAAACATTAAGCTGTCTTCTGTGGCTTCAGATTTCTTCCCCTGTATTGCCATTTTTTACATATCTTACCGCCAAAATACAATGCCCTTCAAGGCAATAATTAGTAGCCCTTCAGTGTAATATAAGTATAGAATATGATTAATCAACACTTTCTTTTTTTTAAAAAAAAAGATCCCTAGAGAAAGCATGAAGTGCAAGATTGTCTCCTAGGAGTGTAATTGTGGGACTTGGAACTTGTTGAGTATCTACTAAAAGTGTTTTTTTTTTTTGTCATGAATACTTTGGTTTGATAAGGATTTGACAATTAACAGCAGCCAGAGTTGAGCACTATCAAGCATTATATATAGCTCTGAAGGTTTTTCATTTATCATTACTGCTCCCTTCTTTTATAGCATATGCTGCATTCTGAAGTATGTAAGTAACATCTTTTCTTATAGCTTATAGCAGTTGAATGGTAAGACCAACATCATCTCAGAAGACTTTGGGAGTAAACATGAATAGGTTTAAGAAAATACTTAATACTTAATAAGGACTAGAAGATTTCTCCAGACAGTAGAAAAGGGAAGAAATTAGAAGATTACAGAATATGAGGGAAAAATAGGAGATGACCGATGTATCAAAAAAAGGTAGACATCATAACCTCTAGGATGGAATCAAGAGCTTTTATTTCTGTAATAATTTAAGGGATTTAATCCCCAATAGAGGAATTAAGGAACTCTAGCAGAAGGAAGTTAGCAAATGCACAAATTTAACTTTAAAACAGTCTTCAATTTGTCATATTAGCAAGAAAAAAACTAGCTAAATCACTCAAAGAGTAGAAGAAATATCAATAATTAAAGATTGTTCCATCTCATCTTTGCCGCAGATACTCGCAGGAAATAATGCAAATGTTTCCTCCTCGTGCACAACAGCATTGAAAACAAGAATGTAGCAAAAATATTAAATATTATTCTTATCAAAATAGATTGTCTTAATTTCATATGAGAAATTCTTGATAGTTACATATTTAATGATAGGCAACAGAGATTAGTTTCTTACTGCAATGGAAGAAAAATATATGTGAGGTCCCCGAAATACATTTCTTCAGAATATTATCTCTTTGAGCAAAAGGTAAACAAATACTAGCGTGTTTTAATAATCAGTTTATGTGAACAAACATTTTAACTGATTCATCAAAATGTACTATCAATTTAAGTGTATTAACTGAAAATTCTTTTCCTTTTCTTTTTTTTTTTTAATTTTAAGTGACTATTTCACTAAACCAAATAATGAATTTCTTCCATCACAGGTGAATTCAATCAATTATTTTTATTTGAAGGACAAATTTGAAATTAATGATGAATGCAACAAAAAGTATCCAACACAGTGATAATTACTTACTAGTTTTCTTCAGCCCAGAAATTCCTGGGCTATACATGCTAACATACAGTAGAAGACAAATGGCGATCAGAAAGAATGTAATTTTCTCCTAATCAGTTCTCATTTTAAACAGTCAGTAGTTTTGGCATCTGTATTTGAATAATGAGAGGAAGGCTTTCATCAAATCATAATTCTTAACCCTTAAAATATCCCTGAACAAGTGTGATATCATAGTAGGGATTTTGCAGTTGCAGTGTAAAGAGGACAGGACAGAATCTCTCCTATGAAATCATCTCATCTAACTGGAAAAAAAGCTTGTATCACTTCTTAACCACCAGTGTTTCTTCAGAAATAGCATCTCCAAATTAAGAATAATTTGGGAATGATTGTTCGGACTTTTATGTAATTATGTTTCATGAGTAACTCGTTTTTTAATCTTTTAATATTTTGCAGTCTGCATTTTATTGTTTTTGACACCGAGGTTGCTCATGACATCTTGAAGGTATGGGATGGACCTGTTGAGAGCAGCATATTGCTGAAAGAATGGAGTGGTTCAGCTCTTCCAGAGGATATTCACAGCACTTTCAACTCGTTGACATTACAATTTGACAGTGACTTCTTTATCAGCAAATCAGGCTTTTCCATTCAGTTCTCAAGTATGTATATCATTTTTCATCTCAAATACAATTGGTTTTTATCCTAGTCTCCAAGAATTACTTGTTTTCTATCTTATAACTTCTGTACTCATTACAAAAAAGATATTACTGTAATTATTACATGTATTTATGCCAAACAGATAATATTAGGATTGTTTGGATTTCCTTTGTATCTTCAAGATTTCTTAGTCCTTGTTTTATACAGCAATGTCACTATTATTTTATTAATATTTATTTACAAAACCAGATGGATTTGTACATGTAGTTTTTAATCACTACATTGGTTAAATATTGGATCATTTTTATGATTTCAGCAATTGTGTGCATACACAATTAAACCAAGGAAAAATCTTTTTCAAAATCTTCAAAAGATTAACTGTTAAGTTAATCAAAGAATTTCAAATTTCATCTTCAGGTCTACAGTAAAAGCATGTCTGTACACAGAATAATGGATGAATATGGTAAAACTTGAGTATGCAGGATTTTTATATTATACTGTGACTGAAGTCTTAAATACTGTAGGTGGGACTGTAGAGAGATTATATCACTGTCTTTGATTTAATCATTGTATCTTTGTGTATTCAGATGTAGTTTATGTCTGTTTATGCAGTTCATGCTGTTTATGACTGCAGTTTATGTTATGGGCATATCTACTCAGGAATGTAGGAAAAGGAAGATGAATTAATAAAATATGTGAACCTAAGTGTCTTATTTCAGTGTCACTAATAAGCTTCCAGTCCTGTTATTTCTGAATGAGGATATCTACTCACTGTTACTGGGAGAGAAGGCTTGCTGTTCTCTAACTAATGCTTTTTAATTTCCCAGTTTACTTCATTAAGTATATTTTTTCTGTATATTGTGGCCAAAAGGAACATGTGTGATGAAATATATTTAAAGTATCATGAGATATTTAAAGTATCAACTAAATAATAAGAGCAAAATAATTTTTTTTTTCGGGAATTTCTGACGTGTGTGCTATATAATATGCTGCTTTTCAATCTGCATGAAAATGTCAATTTTACAATTGTGGTATCAGTTAATCCATAAAAAAGAAGAAAGTACGGAAGTTGCTAGACTTGTCTACATAGGTAGTGGAGTATGTTCTTTTGAGCTTTGGTGATGCCTGTAGTAAATAGGAGAGAAGGAAATGCTGTAAAGAGTGAAGAACTGATTTTGTCAGCTTACGATAACACCTGATGGATCTGTTCAGATAACATGCTGGCCAATTGTAGTGTTTGTCTAACTTGGATTATTACGAATTAGTGGTAAAGAAATAAATGTCTCAGCTCAAGTTGAAGAAAATTATAAAAGAAATTCAGGCCACCCTGCTTGGTAAGTGTAGTGTTGTAATGTTTTATTTTTTGATTGTTAAAAAAAAAAAGTGCAGTCAATGGGCAATGAACTAGGGATATATGAGAATCTTTGCATGCTCTGCATTCATCATGTATGTCAGCTCTTTGTCATTTTAGGGCAAAACTGCGCAAAACATTGGAAATAATTTGTGGAAATTCCATAGAAAAGTTCTATTAAGATAACTGCTCAGGCTTTGAATCCTTGTGTCACTTAAAGTATTTTCAGTGATGTACTTATTAAAAAATATATTTCATTTAAACGCAAGTTAAAAAAAAGGAGAGAAATCAAGTGGAATGCCCATATTACTTATACCTAGAAAGAGAGGTGCTGTGAAAGCGTAGTGTGAGAAGAGAGACAAAATAATGAATCATATACTGAGCATATGTCTATGAATTGCTCTGGTTTATTGTATATGCAGGTAGAGATGCTTTAAAAAAATGGCTGAAGCTTATAAAATGTTTAGACAATATTAAAAGCCCATTTTCTTGCCCAGTCAGCTCAGCATGTAGAACACGAGGACACGAACTGACTAGAGTGATTATGTTAATTGCAGTCAGCCTAATGCTTTTCATTAAAACTTAATTACCATTTAATCATGCATAAAAGCACAAAAATGGAGTTCATTGTACAAAATTGACCTTTACTCTGGGGGGTTAAATACATTTAAACTATGTATAACAAGCTACGGATGTCAACCAACTCTTTCTTGTCAAGATATAGAATGTAAGCACAGGGACGGTCTAGCAAATTTGATACTTGGGTTCTTTTTCCCTGGATAGGCTGGTTACTGGCAGCAAAACTTTCCTTCCTAAGTTAAGTTTTTAAAAATCGGGTACCTTACCTTGCTTAGTTCTGTCCTGAGTGTCTAAGGTAAATGGGATAAATTTCCTTCTTTTTCCTTGGGAAAAAAATATATATATATTTGCATAAGCTATAGATCTAGTTACTCCAAACATATTATTCTAATATTTAGTCTGTAGACTAAATCTGAATTTTCTAGATATCTAAATCTAGGTGAAATTAATCCTAGTATTAATCCCAGTCTAAGGCCATGACTTGGTTTCCATTTCACTGGTTTCTAGTTCCATTTGAGATGCCTCAGGGCAATCTGCTCAGTCTCCATCTACCATTGCAGAAGGTTACAGCCCTTAGGTCATATCTAATAGTGGCGTGGGAGTGTTTTGGCTACTGCAGGGAACCTTAAATGAGTCTAGCCACTGTGATGAAACAGATCAGTGGTGTCTGAAGTGTTTAATCTTCAGCTCCTCTGGACTTTTGAAAACACTTGCATCCTGTGCTAGTAGGTGATTAACCTGTGCATCCTGAAGTTTATTTTATTGAGAACTTGCTTATATCTAACTATGCAGTTTGTTTATTTGGAGTTTAAAAAAAACAGTAGATGTGGCAGAGGAAAGGAACAGCACTGTCTAGGCAGATTATCATTTGTGCAAACTCAGCCTCATTTTAACAATACCTAATGATTATACCATAACAGTTGAGACTTTTTTTTTTGGAACTACTTTTTTTTTTTCTTACACTAAATGATGCATTTATAGTCCCTCATTTGGTTTTATAGATTTTGTCCTTCAACAGTACAATGTATCAAGTTTTTATTTTCACCCATCTCATAATGAAAAATTTGTTTATACATCTTTGGGAATATCTGGCACTTCTGGAGTCAGACCCATCTGTAATAGTTTTTTATACTGACCTCTGAATCTATGGAATTGTAAATTTTTCTCTCTCATAGTTTCTTTAAACATATAATTCAATTAACAATATTCCTATTTCTGTCTTCATGTACAGGCATGTATTGTGAACTGGAATGTATCTTTTTGTCATCTTCTTTGTGCTAATGCACAATAAATAGCAAAAAAGGCACTTTTTTAAAAGATTTCTATCTTACTAGAGCAACTGTAGCCATTCATTTTATTAATCAGAAAATATTAAACAGGAAATATGAAATGATGGCAGTTCTGTACTTGGTTTAGCCTGACTTGCTTTGTGTTTGTTCATTTGTTCATTTGTTTCTGTTGTCTCCTTGCTCTCCCAAGATTTGCTCTTGGGCATAAATGAAGAGATAAGAAATGAAGAGTAAGGATTCCTGACTAAATCTTTAACTTAACAACACAAGACATCAATTATAATGAAATAAATGAAGAGCTCATTCCAGTCAATTAGAATAATTACTTAGAGGTTATTGTCTCTGATGTTGGCACTTTGGTGTTATCTTCCTTCTTCTGGCAAGAGTGTGAGCATTAGTGGGTCTGTGTTTATGCTGCCAGGCTCTGTGTTTATGACTCTGACAAATCTGTTTTTAAACAGTGGTATCTGCTTATGTCCAGGTTTTGAATTCCATTTGATCATATGTCTGTCTACAGAAATGCTTACAGTAACTGGGCCATATATCTTGAACTACTAGAGTAGTGTTATCTTGGAAATTGTTCTTTTATTGCTCAGACATCTTTTAATTACTTGCTTAATAGTTTGAGCTATTACATTTAAGTAGTAGCAGTATTTCCATGACAGAATCTTCATTTCCAGGAATTGCATATCCAATGCAATTGTTTAAATCCCAGAAATAATGAAATTACCATGAAAGAGGAGTTAGCACAAAAATACTTTTAAAAGAAAGTTATACATAATCACATATATGCCTTACTAAATAACTGAATCTTGAGCGCAGGAAAAATAAAATGCTCTAAGGAATCACTTGCTAAAAGAAATAAATAGTTGAGCACCAAGATTTAAATTGCATTTTAAAGTCTGTAGCCTAATCATATTTCATAGCTTGGTTTCTCCTCTTGCTTTCTCTGGTTCTATTAATATTGCATTACCTGTTCATAATAACACAGTGGCATTAAACATAGAAAAATGATTTCTAATAAAAACATGTTTAATTCTCTTAATGTAAGAGGACTGAAGGTCACTATTTTGAAGAAGTAACCTGTCCTTCCAGATTAGCTCTCTAAAAGCAGTTTTTGAAGTTCCCTCATTCATACTGTCGTTTTTAGAGGAAACTCTACCAAACCATTCAGATTTACTGTAGAACTACTTAGAGTCCTTTACAGAGATCAGTATGCAATGAGACTCATTCTGAATATGGTTCAATAAACTTGAAATGCAAAACTGCATGTGCAGGCAATTCAGATTCTTCGTGCTGTGACTCAGAATCCTTGATGCAGTACCTCCGGGTTTGTAACCCCGTCTTGTGCTGGTGCCATGGTTGGGCTGAGACATAATGGTGAGGCTTCAAGCAGTGCTGTGTGCTACTTCTGCAACATGATGGCTACAGACACTCGCTGTTTTATGGAGACCGACAAGGGAGTGTAAAATGTCTTAATAGCTACATCTCCTGAAAAGGAGGGAGACGTTGAGGAAAACGGCATATAAATAAGCTGATACTTATTCATGCAAGCTTTTGTGCTTCCAACTTAATGGAAGAGACTGATCTGGGTTTTTGTTTTTGGGTTTTTTTTTGGTTGTTGTTGTTTTGTTTTTATATTATTACTTAATGCATGTCTTATTTGATCGTATGCTTAAAATTAGTTTGCATAATTATTAGTCTGTGCATATATGATGTAAGACATTTGTCAGCGAGCAAATGCTGTATTTTTTCACCTGTTATGAAACTGTTGGCTGGTTTGAAATAACTGCAAATTCTATGATGTGCAATGTCTGAGCTTGATATACTAACCCAAACCTATTACTCAAGCAGCTGTCTCAAAAGAGGAGGAACATAGTTTCAATTTTCAAGCTTAATTCCTGGGGTCCTCTATTAATTTTATAAATATGTAGAAAAAGTAGAGAGAAGTGCAACAAACATTTGTAGCAAGTGACTTACATGGTTGTTTTCCATAGGCATAATGAAAACAATATTGAAGACGTGATTTTTTTTTTTTTTTTACCTTGAGCTAGAGTACAGGCTAAACAAACTGGAAAAAAATGAAGTGTCCTTCAGGTGAAAAATAAATTGGGCACAACTCACAAGGTTGCAGACATACAAATTTATACTGGGTTATGTTCTCAAGAACAGTCTCCCATTGATTTTCAGTGAAGGTTTAAATCAACTTTGAAGATATTTTTTGGGTACCAAATCCAAATTGAGATGTAAAATAAGATTCTAGAAAATGATGAAATTCTCAATAGAGGAACCCTACCACAAGGATTGCCAACGCAGAAAGACTGACCAAGCATCTGTTTTTTCCAGCTGTCCATTCCATTGCACTTCTGAGCCAACTGAGCAGTTGAGAGAGTAGGAGAGGGGAAATTTGTACAGAGTTTATAATTTGATGAATATCTTATAATTTAATTCCTAGAACACATGTGCAAGTACTGGGAAGCAGGGAGTTCTTTTCCAGCCTCCGGAGATCCTAGTCCTTTCTCCAGGCTGTGCCACCTTAGGCATCTAAATATTCCTAGTCATTTCTAAAACTTTAACTTCAGAATTTTATTTTGATGTAGCCACCACAAGCCCAAAATGCATTTATTTCTTTGCAGGATTAACAGCATCTCTCTTCAGGTTTCTGAATTTCTTTTTTTTTTTTTTTTTTTTGAAAATTGTAGGTGGCAATGTCACATCGTAGAGTAAACGTGTCCATTTGTATAAGTATGTAAGATAGATAGGTATTAAGTTCATTACCACATATTATTACATGGATTCAGAAGAAACTGTTTCTGAAATTAGATAGATGAAAGAAGTGACCATTTTCAATGTCTGGATTATATATTTATGCATAGAACATCTATACCTTTTAGTTTTTTGAGCAATATCAAATGAGGTAATAGTAGACTTCTAATTTTTGTAACGTTAAAGAACCTCTTAGGACATGTGAGCTGTAAAACAACTTGGAAATGAGATAAGATGAGAAGCTGACAGCCTGTCTAAATGTTCACTTTACTAGATGACACATTGCTGCTTAAATGTCTGGTGTTTTGTTTAATTAGGATCAAGTGTATTTGGCATGATAAAAAGACTGCTAATCTCAAAGACATAAGATATCTTCCAAGGCTGCAAGAACAAAAAAGGGAAAAAAAAAAGAAAAAAAGAGAACAGTTTCTGGTTATTATTATGGTTGTTCTTAAAATTTCAAACTTTATATGCTGTAAATGTAGAATAACAGTGAAACAAATTTCAAAAGACATCAGTCCTATTTGTCTGGTGAACACTTGCCTCTGTCAAAAATTCAAGAAAATGTTGCATAGTGAGATTTATATTGCAATACAGCCCTTTAAGGAAAAAAATGAAAGTATTATTCAGAGGGTTTTTTTTTGAAAAGGATGCTAATTAATGATAGAAATGGATTTATGCTCATTTACAAAGAAAAGAAAAGAAAAGAAAAGAAAAGAAAAGAAAAGAAAAGAAAAGAAAAGAAAAGAAAAGAAAAGAAAAGA
>JAWLRI010001049.1:501075-529638 GCA_034781795.1 Crypturellus tataupa | reverse complement strand
CCCCCCCCCCCCCCCCCCCCCCCCCCCCCCCCCCCCCCCCCCCCCCCCCCCCCCCCCCCCCCCCCCCCCACTTTCAATAATGATGAAGTATTACTGAACTTTCTTTCTCTTGTTTTCTTTTATTCTATTTACTTGCTGCATCTGTTTACTGTTTCTTAGACTGTAACTTCTTTAAGTTGGGCCTACCCTTTCACTAAAACAGGCCTTCAAACTGAGAAGCTGAACAGATGATTATCATTCTTATTCATAGTATCATTATATATTTATAATAATAGGGATTTCTCTGTGCTCCCAGATGATATTGTTTTCAGGTATGATCTTGTTAGCGTTAGTAATTTGGAACTGTTTTTAAAAAAGAATGTAGCTACTTAGCCAGTATGTGCAATATTAATTAAATAGTGTTTAGAGCGAGGACTGGGGACTAGAGATTGATTTCCTCGTTAGACTTAAGTTGTTAGACTATTCCTTACTGTGCTTTTGATCCAGGCCACCAAGAACTCTCTAAAGCTCCTGGCACTGTGAAAGAGCCGGCATGAGGCAAGGCAAGCATATGAACTTTGATGGCAGGCAGCTTGTATGTGTTTCTGGATAAGGGTACTAGTACAAGTAGTGGTACTTGCTGTGGCCAACTGTGCTGTTTGGTCTCAAGGCCAGAGAAGAGGCTTTGCATTCTTTTGTTTCCAGAGTAGCCATAGCCTAAGGCTGTTTCTGTACAACTAAATAGAGAAAAGAAAAATGGAATTAGTTGTTGGTTATTCACACTGCTTGATACTACTACACTCCAGCTGTGAAAACACAATGCTGCTAAGACTTTGGTGCAACTCTCACATTATTTCATAGTCTTTGAACTGGAATCTCAACTGTGATGTGCACACATGGGAGCACAAAATAAGAATATTGTTTTAATACCACAGAAACATCTAGTGTATCTCAGAGGACAAGACCATGCAATAGTGTGGCATGCTCTTGAACATGGATATGGCCATGGCTTCACTTATTTAGTAGTTTACATGTAGGCTCAGGGTGTGTCTGGATTGCTAAATGAGAAAAGGCCTGAGAAGCAATTCCTAGTCATAGTCACACTATCTAAGGCTAGTTCTTTCTACTTAGTTAACACTGCCTAGCACTTGGCACTGTACTCATCTGGCCTGTCTGGCCTTAAGCCATGTTTCATTTGTGTGTACACAAGGGGGCTCACATCAAAGTATCTTAGCAGTTGTGTTTTAGTTCACTAGAACATACACTTTAAACCTATAACGTGAGCCTAAGACAATATGTTATGTGTTTTTAGACATGGTATAATGGCATACAGAGATATGCAAGACTGCTGTTCTGTGACATAGAGAAAGGTAACCCTAATGCAGACTCACCCTTAATGCCCTTCCAGCGTGGGCCTGGAGTGAACCTGTGCATGGCCTTAGAGACAACCAGTTGATGGCTTCTTTGGTCCATATGATAATTTGTTAAATTTCAGTCAGTCCAAGTCTGACAATTCTCTGTATGCCTTACACTAATAGCTTTTAGGAGATTTGCAACTGCTTCATAATTAATACAATGACAATGAATGACTGTATTTATTGGAAAGGTCTTAGTTACAATATCCTACAAGTAACATCTTGAGTTGCTTTATCTTTTGAGGAAACTTAGTCTAAGAAGTAGAAAGCATAATAAGGCTTCCTTATTTCACTCCCTCCTTATTTCACTCCCTCAAGGGAGGCAGTGAAGAGGATGGGGCAGTCTCTTTTCAGTGGTGGCCACCAACAGAACTAGAGGTAATGGCCACAAACTAAAACACCCAAAGTTCCATAGAAGCCTAAGGAAAAAGTTGACAGTGAGGGTGACGGAGCACTCGAACAGGTTGCCAAGAGAGGTTGTGGAATCTCCTTCTCTGGAGATCTTCAAAATCCCTTTAGATGCCATCCCGTGCCACATGCTCTAGGAGATCCTGCATGTGCAGGGGGCTTGGACTAAATGATTTCTAGAGGTCCCTTCCAACCTTAACAATTATATGATTCTATGATTCTTATTCAGTACTTAATTCAATAAGGAAGAAAAGGTTTTATGGGAACTCTTTAAATAGCACATATCTACAGCACATATAACTAACTATGCGTATAATTTATATTTTTATCAAATATTTTTATTCACATGAATAGATTAAATTATTAAGTAGTGAATATGTTCTTAAAAATAAATCTTTGTTATCTCTTTCAATTTCTACAGAACAGCTTCATTATCCCAAATAAATTCAGCTTGAGTTGATAAAATAAGTTAAATATAAATTAGAAAAATATTTTTTCTTTATGAGACAACTCCAGAAAAATAACTATTCATATAATTAGCATTTCTGCATTTCTTTTTGGATTTAGACAGTTTGTTTTGTACCATAGGCAAACTGAAACCTATATAAAGCAGAATCTGTTCTCTTTTATGTCCAACTGAAAGCTGATTTGAATATAGCAGATCAAACAACATGATAATTTTGGATTTCTGAATATAAATTTCTTTTGGAAGATTGATCAGAACTGTTAGAATGGTTTTAATTCAGTGATGTCCCTCCAAGAGTTTTTTTCCCCCAAACCTGAAAACCAGTCAACACAAGATTTTTGGAGGAAATAAATTATGTACTAGTAATTTTCTAAGGATAGATGAATTCTGTCCAATCTATTTTTCTTTCAGTAATAGGGTTTGCGGAAGAGGGGGAACAGGTAGGCTTTTTCTGTTTTTCAGATGTTCCTGATAAATTCTTATGATTGAGAATTGGAAGAAATACTTCTTTTTCTGTTATCTGGTTATGGAAATTATTTTTCAAGAAAAAGACATAGAGGTATTATTAATTGTTTTTTCATGAGAGAGAGACCTTGATATCTTAAAGGGTTCCATTGGAAAACTTTATCCCTCCATTTGGACTCTGAACTCCAGAGGAGTAATAAGTTTTAAAAGGTAAAATTGTAATTAATGATAATTTCTTATTGAGTTTTTTGGAATCTTGCTGTAAATATAATGTCAAAAATTTGAAAAGCAAGTGAACAGTTACTGCTATGAAATTTTGTCAATGTGTGTGGAACTGATCACAGTGGACAACTGTGATCCACTGTGGATCACTAGTGGACCACTATAATTATTGGTCTCTGTCTGTCAGGTCAGTTCTTATGTTGCTTATTGACGTGCTCACTTTACATAAGTAAATAAAAATGAGTGATGAATCTATACTATAGACTCAAGCCATAATTTTGATTCCTTTTTAAAAAATATTTTTAAAATATTTTTTATTTTTCATGATAGCATGCTGGAAATAGCTTGTGATTGGTTTTCCTTTGAGATACAGTCTAATTCTGAATGGCATCTTTGAAATTGCACGTCTGCTGTTTTGACAAGTAAGGATTACTATAGAGTTATATAATACTGAAATAATAATATTGCTGAAAAAACGGCATTGCAAAGGTAGCTGAAAGATGCCAGAATAGCCTCTATATATTGATTAACCTCATATTATTTAAATCTAGAAGTTGGGGTTAGCAGTTGCTTCTACTATCTCTCAGTTAGCTAGGCAAATGAGACAGTTTTGTGCGTTATAATGAAATATTAGCTCTCAATGTTTTGAAAAATACAGCAAATTTGTATACAGTTCTGGAGAAGAGATTGTAGGGTTTTTTGTTGTATTTTGTTTTCTGACAAAAATATCTACCACTCTTAAGGTTAGGAATCCAACTTATGATGTAGATTTAAATACAAACGTACACAGCCTGGAGAGACTAAAGGGAATATCTGAAGGAAGGAAGGAAAACTGGCCCTGGGTGGTGAAGGATCAGGTTAGGAAACATTTAAAAGTAAGGTGGACTCAAGTCTATGGGACATGTTTGGTTGCACCAGTGAATGCTGAGGGAGCTGAATGATGTCTCTGCAAAGTGATTCTGATTCATCTTGGAAAGGTCATGGAATTAGGACAGATTCTTAAGGAAAACAAGATGTGATTTATTTTACTGAAGAAAGCAAATGTGACTCTTGTCTTCAAGAAGAACAAGAAGGAGGGTATCGGAAACTACAGGCCAATCAGTCTCACTTTAATCCTTGGAAATCATTTTCAGGCACATGGAGGACATGAGGGTGATCAAGAGCAATCAGCAGATATTTACAAAGGGGAAATTGTGTTTTAACAAGCTGATAGGCTTCTAGCGGATACATGAGATGGCTACATGATGGCCCTCAGTTACATAGTTGCTATTAAAAATATCTCTTGGTGAGCTCAGTGCTGTTTTTCTGGCAGTAGAGCCTTGCCACCAATACTCTGGCGTGTGCAGCGGAGCTGGACTAGATGACCTCTAGAGGTCCCTTCCAACCTTAAGCATTCTATGATTCTGTGATAAGGGAAAAGCAGTAGATGATGTTTATCTGAACTTCAGTAAGGCTTTGACACTGTCTCCCATAACTTCTTTGTAGACAAGCTGATGAAGTTTCTTAGCTAAGAACTATCAAATGGACAGGGAAGTAGATGGAAAACTGGCTGAACTGCTGGACTGAAGAAGTTGTAATCAGTGGCACAAGGGTTTATTCTGGCTTCAATACTGTTTAACTTCTTTATTAATGACCTGGGTAGTGGGACAGAATCAGATGCAAACTGGGAGGAGTGGTTGATACTCAGATGGTTGATACTCAGATGGTAGTGCTGCCCTTCTGAGGGACCTCAACAGTCTGGAGGAATTGGCCAACAGGAAGCTCATGAAGTTCAACAAATGAAATGCCAAATCCTGCCCCGAGAAGGAATAACATGTGCACTGGTCCAGACTGGAGGGATGGCCAACTGGAGAATAGATTTGGAGAGAGAGATTGGGCATCCTGGCAGACACCAAGTTGACCATGAGCCAACAATGTTTCCTCGCAGTAAAGGCCAGTGGTATCACTGGTTACATTAGAAAGAGCATTGCCAGCAGGACAAGAAATGGTCCTTCCCTTCTATTACCTCTAAGTTTATCATTAAGTTATCATGATTAGGTCACTTTATCTGATTTTTTCCTGGTCACTTGTTACATCTTCTTAATTCCTCCTTCAAGGTTAAGAGGAAATATATAAAGAAACACAAACTCCATAGATACTTTCTGATCCCAATTGTTAGTCAATAAATAAATAATTTAACATTTTTTTCTTACTCATCTTTTGATATTCCTTATAGTTTCTAGTAATCTGGCAATCAAACCAACTTTTTAACAAACTTACTTTCAGTAATAAATAAATAAAATATTTATCTTTTTTTTTCTTTTTCAGTATAGTTAATTCACTTTAATATAATGTTTCTTCCATCTTTTTAGTACAATTTAAAAATATTAATACTGCATATATATATATAAAATACTATATTTGATGCTTTTGGCTGATTATTATTTTCACAAAAGTACAAGTAGCAAGTACTATCACATGTTAATTTTCTGCATGGAGTTAGGCAATTTGGCTGCTATGGCATATTTAAAAATATGCCCTTTATATTCTGTTTTCTTGAGTTATCTTAAAGTAAGTTATAAGAGTATGTTTTTTCAAATGAATTACATGGTAAGCCATACAAGATAGACAGACTTAAATTACCTCTAGAAGCACATATTCCAGTTTTGCTCAAATTTAACAAGTCAAGGTACATAATATTTTGCTTAGCAATATTTCTGCTTTTCTGCTTTTTAGACATCCAGTGTTGTTTAAAATAGACATCACAAGCATCTCATTACCACATTAATTATTACCTCAGAATAAGAAATATAAGCACTGAGGCAGAAAATTAAAGAGCAGTCATGGAGCTGTGGCTAACTAACTTACCTTCTATCCCTTGTTTCATCATTAAATTATAAACCTACAGAAGAGTTTTAACATATATTAAAAATATATATATATGTATTAGCAATTTTCAATAAAGACCTGTGATGTAATTCCTTTGAAAAATGAAAACTTTTACTTATCTTCATGTTATTATACTCAAACTCAGCGTGAGATATTGATATTTATTTTGTCAAAATACATTGTTTTAGGAGCTATGTCTGTCTGAGGCTTTTATTTCTGGATTTAAGAAGGTAGAGGATTCAAGTGAACAGTTACATTAATTTTTCATTTTATAATATTTTATAAATGGTACATGAATAGATATTATTTTTATCAGAAATTATTTTTGAGAAATAAAATATTACTGTGCTTTAAAAACCCCCACTAAAATCAAAGATACAAATAAGCAAAAGGGATTAACAGCTTGCAAGTTAAACCATAAGTCATTTTTTTTCTCTTGCACTGCAATTTAGTATTTTTATTACTATTTCATAATAGCTTCTTAAGAATGCCAGACAACATTGTCATATATGTATACCTTCAGAAGATGTTATAACTAGAGTTCAAACGCCAAGTTACAAATGTCCAGAAAGTAAAATAAAAACATAAAACTGATGGAGTCAGCTTTCTTCAGTGCTGTACCTTCATCAGCCTTTTGATATTTCATGAATCCCAAATGTAGATTAACATTTCTCCACTCCCCGCTAAGAAGAAAATAAATGAATAAATAAAACTTTGAGAACAATACTCGACATGGTTACAATGTTAAAATAAAATATTTCTCAGGATATCCTTTTGCTTTTATGATAAGAGGTGATTAAACTGAGTACATATTCTTTAAAAGGCATAACTGTTGCCATAAATGGTGTTTATTTGCTAAAGAAGATGGCTGACGTTGCTTGGAGTGATTTTTTGAACATTTGATGCAAAAAAAATGTTTGTATAAAGTACCAATTGCTTTTTAAGGGACCACATTTGAAGTATAAAAATTACTGCATTGTTAATCTATTGTATGGAGTGTTCATAGAGAGAAATAATGTTGGTTTACTTCCAGTTTTATAATTAAATAATAGTTTTTATGGATTTAATTGTTGGCTTCTTGGATAAAAAACACCACTGTACAGTAATCTTTTACTGTTGTAGAGTATCAAACTCATAGTAGTGTTTGATGAAATTCTAGATTAGATGTAAAGTGAAATGTTATTGGGAAGATGCATTGTAATTCTTATAAATAAGACATTCTAATAAAGCTTTTGACAGAAAGTCAAGTTTTTTTCATAACATTGAGAGGAATGACTGAAATGCACTGTTGGATAGAAATATATTTATAAGGGGACATTTTAATTTTAAAACAGCCACTTTTATATATTTGTTAATTGCTCATAAGCACATATCCATTCTATCCACTCTCTGTTTTGACTAGAAGACAAATGTGGAATTATTTAGATATAGAACTTCTGTGATGGGTTTGCTTTCACTCATCAGTGCTAAATACAGCGCTACCTTAGGACACCACATTTATTAAGTATACATGTAAGCAATGTACCATCCATGCATAGTTCATACTTCCTTATGTTTAAGAACTACTGCTTGTATAATACCTGATTAAGTTGGAGTTCCACTATCTTTGAAAACTCCCTCTAACTTCTATGGCTTTAAAGAGTTAAAAAATAGAAGATTATTTTTATATGTTTATCTACATTTGGATTTAATGAATGTGTAGGAAGTTATAAAAAAAAGGCAATTTAAGCATATGCTCACCAGGCACTCTGTGCAGGCATTCTGAGACCCAAGATAACTGCATTGTGTCATCTGTTTATTTGCTAATAATACTAGCCTATTTTTCCTGAGATGTATTTTATATATATACACATATATATGTGTGTGTGTACTTGTCTATATATACATATACACATAGGTACCTGTAAAAGAATGCCTACATTCTAAATTCTAGTTTCAACTAAATAATTTTGTTCAAGTACTATACAAACGCTTGATAATTGTTGTCAAGTGAAATTCTTACATACTCTATCTAATTTTAAAGCAGTTTTATAAAAAATGTTATCCTTAGAAAGATTATTTGATCTGCTGCTATAGGGAAAAAAAACAAAGGCAAAAGGCAACAGCAAAGCACTGTCATCTTCTATTATTTAGGTTTTCATCTCTGGCTAAAGTAACATAGATAGGACTGACTGTAAGAAAATATATTTATTTCTCTTCTTTTTTTTCTAGCTCCATGTGGAGGGCAGTATACTGGATCAGAGGGAGTGGTTTTATCACCAAGTTATCCTCATAATTACACTGCTGGACAGACTTGTCACTATTCAATAACTGTACCTAAAGAATTTGGTAAGAATTCGTTGTGTTGATTTGTCAACATTAAACCTTCTTCTAGTCTTAAAAAGTCTTTTGCATACAGCAATAACCTTAGGTTTTCAATATATTGCAACTTGCTTGTCAAAATAAATATATTCTTTACCTAGAAATTAATTCAAAGGGTTTTCACCTTTTCCAATTCAGTAGGGTAATCAACCGTCTCCAGTTAAACAGAGTCTTGTGCCAACTATCCAAGCATATCCCACAGTACAATCAGTTGTCAAAAAAAGCCATGATCTGTTCTTTCATATCTTTAATTTTTGTTCTTTATATTTAACAAGATAAGATGACTTCTAAGATAAAAACATATTTAACAAATAAAGTGGAGGGAAAAGAAGTTAAAAAAGGAGCGATTTTGCATAAAATTTCCACAAATATTTCTAAAAAAAGTCATGTCACAAAACTTCTCATTCTTTGAATATTCAAAATGCTTGGATGATATCTCTAACACATGTGAATCTGCTTGCATAACATGGCCTCCTGCAAAGCAAGTTCCTGTATTGTAAGTCTGGTGATTTACTACATTACTGTGTACATGGAGGTCTAGTAGCTTACTATATTCAGTAGGTTCTTTATGATATAAAACCAGTAAGGACTCAGCAGTTTTGTCACTGAGAAATTTTAAAAACTGCTGACAGAAGCAGTTAGGGAATTACAAAGTGAGGGCTTGAGAAAAGCTTAGTAGACATATTTTTTAAAAGAACTGAATAGTCTATTTTATTTATGCTAGATTCCAGTTATTCAATAGTATCATTTACAGTATACTTTGGGTATAATGTTATATGTTCCTGTTCAATTATGGAGATAGGTCTAACATAACTATGTGCTGCAAAATCTATTCTCATGTGTTTCCTCTGGAGTTTGAACCAGGCTATAGCAGCTAGAGGACAGAATAAATCTGAATGTTGCATTTACTTCATTTTAAGAACTGGACACGAGGGAGAGAGCAAGACAAATCTGAAATGTTATCCTGAATCTCATGTTATGCTCACCTAAAAGTATTATGCTCAACCTTCTAATGTCTCTTAGGGTCCTTAGGCTGAGCATATTCAGTGGGAATTCAAATGAAAATGCAGGGATTACTACAAGTTGTCACCAGCTTGAGGAGAAATATGATGTTGATGGTGGGCTTTCTTTCTCTTCTTGCCATGAGGTGCTTGATGTTGATGCTTTCTTGAGGATGCTCTGCAGTCTTGAGGATCTCCTGGGGTTTAGTCTGCTTACCTTGTCTTTTTTTCCACTGACTCCCAACCTTTGAAATGTATTATAGCAAAATTTAAAAATACTCTGCATTCTTTATCATGGCCTTTTATTAATACAAGAAAGTGAGATTTGATAGAGTGGATTCTCTCTTTTGCCTGCTAAAATTGTGTAAGATGCAAAATAATAAATAGAATGAGAAAGATACTGGATCATTTGAAAAATATCCACCAAAGTGTTTAGAGTGATTAAATCTCTGAGACTGTAGTTGCTGTTAAATGCTATTGGAGTTTTATACATGGATACTTATATGCAACTTAAGACTTACTACACAATAGTTAACTGCAATTCTTGATCAAGAAATTGTGAAATATGTGTAGACTTGATTTGTCTGTGTTTAATTAGCGTATTGAAAAATAGCAGGTTTTAGTAAGGAATATTCAGCACATTTTCCCATGTTCTTTAAAAACTAAGCAACTCTTTCACCAGACATATAAAGAAGCAAATATTTTTATCCTTATTTGCTAGAGAGAGAAGTTGACACACATCATAGAGTCTAAGGCTAACA
Organism: Crypturellus tataupa; assembly: GCA_034781795.1. Lineage (NCBI taxonomy): Eukaryota > Metazoa > Chordata > Aves > Tinamiformes > Tinamidae > Crypturellus > Crypturellus tataupa. The sequence continues at coordinate 519,692 of JAWLRI010001049.1, read as the reverse complement.
TATAAAATGCTTGGTATGTACCTGACAAACTATTTCTCTACACTGTATCTGATCTGAGGGGGCTTGGCAAAACACTCACTTGAGTGTACTAGCTGTAGCTACAACTTAGAAACAATGCACAGATTAGATATGGAGATATGCCAAAACAATTTTATTTATGTTTTTGTATTCTTTGTGATGAAATGAATACTAATGCTGAAGTTATATAAATGGCAAAATCAGTACATTCTCAGATTAATACTGGATGAATAACTATAACAGATACTCCTTTGCTTGGTTGGTAAGTTGGTAAGCTTAGTAATGAAACTTTGGTAAAAAACTTTCCTTTTAGATATTTCATTTCTGTATTTATGGAAGGATCCATTGGTAACTAGGAAAAGAAAAAAATCTCATTAAATTTGTTTCGATGACTTGATTCTAGTTATATCTTATCTTTTTTCTCTCTCACTCTTGTTTTTTCAGTTGTGTTTGGGCAATTTGCCTATTTTCAGACAGCTTTGAATGATGTGGCAGAGTTATTTGATGGAGATAGTTCTCAGGCTAGACTCCTTAGTTCTCTGTCTGGATCCCACTCAGGTAAGAAGTAAAACATACAATTTTTATGTAGTTCATTATAAAAAAAAGAAATGTGGGAGAACATTATCAATTTCATTTGCAAATATAACAATAAATTCATTGGACAAAAAGGATGCCAAGGAAAATGGAAGACCATTCTAAGTCTTCTAATTAAGACTTTCTTCTGGAACATATGGTTTAGGCAACAACAGCTCAATGAGTTGAGTGCAGAAATAATTGAATGAAATTTTCTGTTCTACAAGAGGGTAGATTGGATAGTATAATTATCTTTTCTGCCCCTAACCTCTTTGAATTACATACCTGCATTTTCTGAATGTTTAATTTAAATACAAATTACTTGTATTCACAAAATGCAATTATCTGTATATAAAGATACACTTAGACTAAAAGCAGGGCAGCAGTTGTATTCAGGTAACAACAAACATATGTAACAAAATATATATAACAAAATGTTGACCCCATGAAATCATAATTAATCCTATATGAATTTCAGTATGACCAGGATTTCTAGTTTTTATATGTAATGACTGTGTTCATCTCAAGTCAGTCACGTACAAATACATTTCTCTGCTGCACATGCGTCCTTCCATTCACTCCAGTATAAAGGACTGCTGATATACAAGTTCAAAATTTTGCATTGTAGGGCTTTTCACTTTTATTGGTTCTGGATTTGTGGCTTACTTTGCTTTGAATAATTGAAGAAATATTTCTTATTAAAGGAATGTACTATATCTATTTGATCTGTATGAAGTAATAGTTTATCAGTTACTCTAAGCACTATTAAATAGTTACTCTAAGCATCAAACACATATCAAAAAAAGACTAGTGTCTGTGCTTTTATAGCACACGGAAAATATTTGAGTGTTGTGATTCCTATGTATTCCATGTTACCATTTAAAATTAATTAATGTAACATTAATTAATGTAATAGATTCATGTCTCATTTATATTAAGGTATGCCAGGTTCATTGGTTCAATCACCGAAGTTATAATAAAATAAAAAATAATCTGAGTGAAAGAATTATCAATCCTATTTACATAGTTACCATATACATCTTAGATTAGTACATTATCATCCATTTCAGGGGAGCTTTCTAGCTTTTTTTGATATAACCCAGTGAGAATGAAAACAGTTGTCAATAGTGTGGCATCCAGCGGTTTAATATCACAGCAATCACAGTGTGGTGGTTCATTATTGAATTTGTATTACTGACTGGATAGATACCTGTAGGTATAAAAGAAATATATTAAATATCTTTATTATTCCCCTGGTTAGTATATAAAATTTGAAATGTTATTAGATAATTTAAAATGTAATATAATTCATGTGGCTTTATATGTATTTGCTGAAGCAGCAGTATAAAAAGAGTCACGGACTTGTTCTCTCCCATTTAATTTAATTTTTAAATGATAAAGGTCAAATGAAGAAATTCTGTGGCACTTTTAGAATTCTTGCAATTGTTTAATGTATGTTTCAAGGCAAGTTACAGCTGTCAGTCAAGTCACAAAAGATCTTAGACAAAAATTCGTCTGATGATTCTAGCCCCATATGATAATGGGGTTACTCTGCAAGCAGTTTGTTGGAGCTCTAATTCCAATAGCTGCAGTAAATATCAGAAAGTTTATATTGTTGAATAAGAAATACACTTAACCTGGCATGATTTTAAAATTCCAGTGGCAAATTTAATTTTGGAAAGTGTGATTTACAGTTCTTAAGACGAGAGGAAATCATAAAACCATATTACTTTCTTTTTAATGATATATTTAGTTAGCTACTGAACTGTGTTTTTTTTTTTTTTTTTCCATTTCTTTTCCATTTTCATTTGTAGGAGAGACATTGCCTTTGGCTACATCTAATCAAATTCTTCTGCGATTCAGTGCTAAGAGTGGGGCATCAGCCAGGGGATTCCATTTTGTCTACCAAGGTAAATCTGTTTTGTTTTGATGATGGGCACACTTGTGCCAGTCTTGAACAGCATGTTAATTTTAAGATAGGGGGCCTAAAAGTGTTTACTTAAAGGTGTAGTCTTAACATATTTTGTAGTTGTCAGAGACCTCTCATGGTCCAAAGATGGCAGAGTCACTACAGAATTGCATTGGCCCCAGGTGAATCCTCTGTGATTCCATGGACTTTAATGCCCAGGCTCTCTGTGTAGTACCCAACATGTTGTTCTCTGGCTGAGGGCTGACCATGTCCTCAAACTGTGGCAGTACATAGTGAGGCCTGTGAAGGCAAAGCAAAAAAGGGCATTTAAAACTTTTTCCTGTAAGATTTATCACTAGGCCTCCCCATGTACCAATAGACCTGCATATTTTTTAAAAAACTTCACTTTATAAATAGCATATCTGTAGAATCTCTTCTTGTTACCTCTGATTTCCCCTGCCAGCTTTTACTCCAGCTAGGCTTTGGACTTCCCGGTTTCATTTCTAAGTACCTGAGCAAAACTGTTACTTCTGTCCTCTTCCCTGACCTCGTTTCCATGGGTGGTATGTTCCCCTTTTGTATTTTAATTCTTGGAGAAGTTCTGTGTTTGTCCCAGTGGACTTTCCTCCTAAATTGCCAGTCTTCCTTCGTAATGGGATTATTTGTTCTTAGACTCTTAAAATCTCTTAAAAAAAAAAAAAAATTTGTCCAGCTTCCCCACTTCATGCCTTTTTCTTAGGGGATTATATCTACCAATTTTGTGAATATACTGTGAATATACCTAAATTCCAGTCATAATACTGCTTTTTCACTTTGCTAGCCTTCTGCTGATCCCAAACTTAACCATGGTGTAGTTGCTGCAGCCCAGGCTGCCATCTACATCCATATGCATCAGTAGCTATTAGCTAATAAGCATTGCAAATGCACCTGGAAGTGCTAATTGCAGTTTGAAATTCAGTAACTCAGTGGAAACAGGATTGATAGAATTGTTACATCATATCATTGTTCCAACAATTTATGATTCATATTCAAACATTATAGCAACACAATGATTCCTATATTTATGGTAAAGAAGTACCTAGCTGGCTGAGACAGATATTAGAAACAGGATGAAAGTTGTTTTATACTTAATTTTTGCCCTATCATACCTGCTAATTCTGGTTAGAACCTTAAATAGGGGTTCTTTTAAAACAAAACAATAGTAAAAAATATTAGACTTGGGATTTGTTCTACTCTCTGACAGTATGGGAGTTAGTCAGTCAGAAAGTGAGTACAGCATAATAGCTCATGCAGTCTTAGAATATTAGATTTACCTGAACCTTAATCCCTAGAAATGCTGTTGATCTCAACTTTCTCAAGACATAAAAAAAAAGTTTCAAATGCTTCTGAAAATCTCAGTACTGAACCTCTATATCCAGCATACTGATGGTGATGCCAAGACAATGCAGCTTTACTTCAACATATTTCTATCAGTTCTAGAAGTAATTTGACTGAGTGAGCTTGATTTCAGCATCACACACCATTCCTTACTACAGAAGTAATCACAAAAGTCATAAAGACTTGCAGAACTGTTCTTAACGTGACTCTGAGGAGTCTATACTGCAGTAGAGATGCAAGAATGGGACCCTATGCCCAAGTTAGCAGGCTGCTAGACAGCACTTAGTACACTGATCAGGGTGGTGATTAGACTGATCAGGCTGATTGATTAGAGTATGTATTCTGGTCACTTCTGAAGCAGTACTTACAGGTTCATTGCACAAACAGACAGCACATTCAGTCCTGAAGGGACCTCTGGGCAGTGCATATGTAGACCGGCCTCTGGGCAGATGCAGTGCATACAGACCCAGTAAACTTAATGATGCAGCCAGTGAACACTGTGGTTTAATATATACTAGCATTTCAACTTCACTGAAGTATAAAAATAAAAATAGAGTTTTGGAAAGTCTTTAAATAATATTAATAAGCATTTTTTTTTCTCTCTTTTAATACTGTTTTTTTACGTTAGAGCACAGTCATGGCTTGACATAGGACTTCTGGGAAAGCACTTCCTTATGTCAGGAACGTTTCCATAGCTATAAGGAGTTGGCAATCCCTGGTCAAACCTTCTCTGAGTAGTGTTTTCAAGCCTTCTTATTTCTGTGTTTGCAGAAGAGTTTCCTCATGACCCTGCCTTCTAGTTTGAATATTGCTCAGGATGTCAGTATCTGTCTTCTTAATACAATAACCTACAAATTTATGGAAATAGAGAACAGTTTTCAATGTTTGAGTGCTTCCTCCCATCCATTTCCATGTGAATTACATCTTTCAATCTTAATTTACTTTTCTCTCATATACCTAGAATGTAAAGACTCAGTCATATTGATTGCATATACATGCATACATACATATTGTGTACAAAGATAGAGACAGATATTTCTTCAGAAGAATAACTCTCAGAAAATATAAATATTTCAGAAGATTTCAGATTCAGAAGATATACACAATGATATGCTTTATTTCAGTCATTTATGTGGACTACATATGCATTTTAGGAAAGTGAGAGAGATTTTGAGAAATAAGAAATATTTTCTGCAGCTTTACAAAATGAATGAAGCAGATCTTTACTTTTTGTCTCAAGGCCATCATTAAACTATTTGACTACCCATTTTTGCATATGTTTTGAATTACTTCTTAGAACCTTCATTTAATACACATTTACTTAATGAGTAATACTACTTAATTAATAACATATTTCATTTTGTATTTTTTTTCTCACCTTATGAAATATGTGGTCATATTTCCAGTAACAACTGCTTGCCATCCTTTTAAATACTCCGAGGAATAGCATCCACTCTCTCAATGAACACACCAATCTGGTCTGCAAAGTCAATCATTTTATTTATCACATTCTATTCCAGGTTGACCTTCTTCCCTATTCACTTTTCCACTGGGCTGATTTCAATTTTGTTTCACAGCAGTATGAAACATTTACTAAAAGGGGGAGGATAATTACTGTAGAAAATAGAATGTTTTTAGGTTTGAGAAGTCTAGCTTGCCAGCACTAAGCAAAAGCTAGAAGGAAGGCTAGAGGGGGAAAAAAGCTGCACATTGCATTATTTCACATTCAAGTCTGAGCAAGCAACAGATGAGGTTTGTAGCTTTTATTCAGGCTTAATAGCTTTTGCAATGCCACTTTCTCAATAGTTTATTTTTAGTTGCATATCTCATCTGGTGCTTCATTTATTTTTTTCTTTTTTTCTGATGGCCAAATTTCCTTATATTTCATAGAGTGGGTAAAGAGTATGTGTAATACCATAGTGAATGAATATCTAACTTTTCAGAATATTAGTGTTAGGTGTGCTGAGAAACTGTGTGTGAACAATCACATCTAAGACTGGGAATATTTTTTCAGGTTAATCTTATGCTTGTTTTCCTCTTATGTCATCACATGAGAGAAGACAGCACACATTTTTCTATAGCTTAGGCTGCAGCAATACAGTGCTTTCCATAAAAAGAAAAGTAGTTCTTTGCTATGACTTTTCTAGTGCCTGACAATCTATGGGTTTTGTTTTAATGAGTCTTTTCCTTTACTTATTCTACCATGCAAATATATGAATTAGGTCAAATTAAATTTTAGAGAGGATTATTGTGAAAGTTAGCATACTAAGATATTATGAAAAAGCAAAGACTATGTTATTTTCCATATGTATTCCCATGAGGTATTTTGTCCTGAGTTTACAGTACATGTCCTGAAATTTGTTTGAAACTGAAATGTATTTTGCCATCTTTAATGGCATCCTACATCCTTACACTCCATTTTAAAACAATTTTTTTCTGGAGATACCTTGTTTTGATGTTATTTCTGGCTTGTGTTTTGCCTTTCTTAAGGCAATTCATCTAAAAGCAGGAAAAAAATAAATTGTGCCAATTATCATTTTGAGTGATTTATGCATCCTCAGCATTAGTCACTGTAAGCAATAATAGATAATTAATTAATACTATGGACGAATCTGAGCAAGATATCGCTTTTAGCACAGCACTGAGTATTTCCTTCTCTGGCAGTGGAATAATCTGATATAACATCTGCAGTGGATTTTTGTGGCTGCCACATATGTATTGTTTGCTGTTGTTTGAAAATGGAAGGAAGTGCATAAACAGGTTTAAAAGTGTTATTAAACTCCCTACATTTGCAGGGATGGCAGAAAGAGATTGTTCGCAGTTAAGAGAACTTTCCTGAGGCAATGCTATAACAAAATAAGATAGCTTGATACCCTTTGTTTTTGAAAAAGAAAATCTGTCAGGTTACAATTCGACATATGCAAACAGTGTGATTTCTGACAATTTCAGGGCTGTTCTTCAATCTGATTCTTACAAAGATTTTTCTGCACAGCTGTTGGAGAGATTTCCCAGCTGTGGGCTCCAGAAAAAGCTTAGAGAATGAGATCTAGGACTTTCTCCTGAAGTGTCCTCATTACAAGGAAGTGGATGAAAAAGATGAAAGGTAGTAGAAGTGTCTCTCTGCCACCCAGTGAATGAAAATAGGAGTGAGGCTGTAATTTTCAGTGAGAACAGGTCACCTAATATAATAGACCTATATAATGTAGGGAGCTGCATTGGTTACATGACTGGAAGGAGGTCATGAACTACCACATGCCAGTCACAGCCATCTCCTCAGGAGCTGCTGATGGTAACCTATCATGGGCCAAAAACCAAGTGCAGAGCACAATAAACTTAAACTCTTTTCTTGTAAAAAATCATGTCCATGTAGAGATATATCTTTTAGCTGTTGACTGTCATGTGAATTCATGGCATCTTTTTTTTCCTTCTTCTACTTATGCAGCTGTTCCACGCACAAGTGACACACAGTGTAGCTCAGTGCCAGAGCCGAGATATGGAAGGAGAATTGGCTCTGAGTTTTCAGCAGGTTCTGTTGTTCGATTTGAATGTAGCCCTGGCTATCTGCTGCAAGGATCCAAAGCTATCCGATGTCGCTCTGTGCCGAATGCCTTAGCTCAGTGGAATGACACAGTACCAAGCTGTGTAGGTAAGCAATTGTATGTCATGCATGTCTTTAATTTGGAAATTAGGAATTATTTTAAAAAATAGTATTTAAAACATACACTTGACCACCTTAGATTAATATTAGTCAAGTTCAATTTAGAAGAGCCGTTTTCCATATCAAAAAGTAATTTGCTTCCAGCTAATTGGTAGGTAGTATAGTCTATGTATCATGACTTGGATTGTAAGAACAAGTATGATGTGCATTTTCATGAAAATTTATCTTCATGACTCATCTATAGTTTGAAATACATGGCATTTATATACAGACAAATATTTGCCTGTGTTGTACAGTATTTGTGGTATCTTTTTTTAACACAGAGAATGATGATTTCCTTTTTCAAGTAGAGGTATAATGTATAGTTAATAATTACATTATGGTTGCATATAGCTAATTTGCTTCAGTTTGTCACCAAGCATCCAACAGGATAATGTTTAGTACTTTAGGTTTATTTGTAAATGTTCAAAGGTTCTCTTTCCTCTGTCTTTAGATTTATTTCAAAAACTCATTGCTATTCATGGGAATTGACAATATAGTTAGAGTCTTCTAAGAATAAAGGTAGATGACCTATTTTTCTGTGTATTTTATTTTCTGTTTAGTTTGGTTCAGTTTCCTTGAACCTTGAAAAAAATGAGGATTCATATGACAAATAAATGTACATATAAAAATATGTACACTTTTACCAGTTTGCTCTAATATTAGAACAATTTTAGACTATGGATAAATTCACATGATTTTCAGCAGTCATGATTGTGTTTAATATTATGCTATCACAGCTGTTTGTTGCTACTCTTAAATAGAACATGATCCTAGGCTATGCTGCTAGGGTGTTCTAGTATGCACTTAAAATGAAATTCACTTCTAGGCTGGTTCTTTAAACAGCTTGTATCTTATACTGTATCTTATTCTTAAGGTATTTCAGAAAACAGAATTGCTATCTGAAGTTCAGAACACTGCAAAGAGTCAACTTACGCTACACTGAAAAAAATGTTTATGTTACAGAAGAGAGTTATGACCATTAGATTATTAGTAAAACATATTACTTTTCTCTAAGTTGTTTCAGGTATTATAATAATTGATGATAATACTTTATTTTAGTGCCATGTACTGGGAATTTTACTGAACGAAGAGGGACTATTCTGTCACCTGGTTACCCTGAACCTTATGGTAACAGCTTGAATTGTGTGTGGAAAATCATAGTGACTGAAGGATCAGGTATTCAGGCAAGTCTATATTATGTCAAACATTGATTATTAAGTATTATGTGCTTTGGTTTTAGCGGATTTTTTTTTTTCCTCTAGCAATATGAGGAAAGAGCAGTAAGTTGGATGTTTTCTTGTCTACTTGAAATTTTTTGTTTTGTTGAAACTTAGTGTATTTTTCATTGCATAGCTTTATTTACTTATTATCCTTGAGGGCGTGAAGGAGAAATAGGTCGAAAGCAGCTTTCTCTTTTAACTTTTTAGAATATTATTAGCAGATCCTGATCCTTCAAGCTGGTATGCAAATGGCAGCCTTTTCTACCTGTTAGGATTTTGCTAGGGCACTTGAGAAGTCTACAACTGTCTTGATTATTTCATTTGCACTTTGAGTAATTATTTATAATCATACAACATCTGTGCAAAAACATTCTTATGTACTTGGTGTGAAATTCATAGTTTGTAGAAGTTTAGAGAACTTAAAAAGTGAATAATTTTCAGGTATTTTTGTTTCGATCTGCTTGTTGGTATTTTCTTTGGTGCCTATTTTTCTTTTTTTGTTTTGGGAATATTTCAATATACATATGATTAAATGATTTTTAAAATTCTCAGTGGTGGTGTCTTACAGATCCAGGTCATCAGCTTTGCCACTGAGCATAATTGGGATTCACTTGAAATATATGATGGTGGAGATATGACAGCACCACGTCTTGGGAGCTTTTCAGGTAAAGATATGCTTTGATTTAAACATGCAGGACTACATATGGATTTATGGGAGCACACGTGTGCATGTGTGCTCATATGTATCCACAAAATATAGTTTCAAGTGCTGTAAATGTGTTAACATAAATATCCAAAAAGAGATTTTTCAGAAGCAAAAATGACACTGGCATGTTTAACTTTCACTAGTGGGATTTGGGTGCTATCCTTTTTAAAAGCCTCTCTTTCTTTCATCTTACCTACTCCTCCAATAGAGAGAATATACTGCTGTAAATTGATACTGGCATTAACAGAGCTTCCTTGGATAACTTCAACTTAGTTTATCCTTGTTAGCTTCCCATTCTCTGAGAGAAGATGAATCATTCAGTATTTATGCAAACTCACTGGACCCCAGAGAACAAAAGAAACATCAAATGTCTAACATAGCAACCCATGTCATTTGTTGTTGCACATGTTATTGTATATTATATCTACATGGTTTTATACCTTTTTTTTTTTTCCTGTAAAATAATGTTTATAGGAAGGTTGTATTCTGTAAGCCAGGCTGAGAGAAATAGATAACTCGTGTGATATTAAGTGATGAATTAAATGCAAGATTCGTATGTATTAGAAGCCTGATCAGAATATGGCATAGCTAAAGCAGTTTGTGGAATTTTGCTTTTCTAGTGATTTCACAAACTTTTAAAGTATAGGTGAGTATTCTGTTACCTAAGGAAATATATGATCAAATAAAAGGTAAACTTCACATTGTTTAATTAAATATTGAATTGATTTGAATTTGCATCTAAGCATTTAATTATATATAAAAATATATGGCATATAATGTTATAATATTTTATATAAAATACTAATAATTGGCTAATATTTAATTGGCAAAAAAACAAAACAGTAAAGCATGACACATGATCAGTTTTTGACAATTTAAATGAGACTGATTTATTTATTTATTTAATTTTTTTGTTTATTATTATTTCTTTTTTATTATTATTTATTTGAATAAAGAACTGGTGAAATGGTTTATTTAACAATATTGCATTTAACAACACTTAGAGTTAAAATACTTTCTTATTGTGACCTGAAAGTGTGTCTTCTGGCTTCCTAAATGTCTGGAAAGATAAAAACAGGTATTTATTTTTATATTAGAAATATTTTACTGGAGAAAGATTAGCAGAGCCTTATTTGTATATTTCTTTTATATAATGAACATCAGACTTTGTTTGTAGAAAAGGCCGAGCAAAGAGTATTTAAACATGACCTGAAATCTGCGGTCCTCAAAACTGAACCTGAAATGTAAAACTGAAACAGAAGTCGGACTTTCAGGTGTGATTTTTTAAGTAAGAAAAGTTGCTAGATGTCATTGCTTTCTCAATCATAGAATCATTATGGTTGCAAAATGCTTTCAAGATCATCAAATCCAATTGTAAACCCTTCAACACCCTACCTGCTAAACCATGTCCTTAAGCGCATCTACACGTTTCTTGAACACTGCCAGGGATGGTGAGTCCACCACTTCCCCAGGCAGCCTGTTCCAACATTTAACTACTCTTTCCATATAGAAATTTTTCCTAATGTCTAAACTAGACCTCACCTGGCACAACTTGAGGCCATTTCCTCTTGTTCTATCAGTAGTTATTCTGGAGAAGAGATCGAGTCCCACCTTGCTACAACCTCCTTTCAGGTAGCTGTAAAGAGTAATAAGGTCTCCCCTGAATCTTCTCCACACTCCCTCAGACACCCCCAATAAAGTCTGTGCTCCAGCCTATTCACCAGCTTCACTGCCCTCCTTTGGACGCGCTCCAGCACCTCAATGTCATCCTTGTAGTGAGGGACCCAAAACTGAACACAGTTCAAGGTGCAGCATAGGTTCTTTGTTTTCAGTAAGCATCCTGCTTTCAACAAAGATGTCAGCTTATTTAGAAATTTAGCATTGCACTAAAAGTTTTTTAAAATGATACTCAGGTTACATTTACAGGTGTTCAGTTTCCTACATTTGCCCTTAAAAATTGTAGTCTCTTAGTTTTTCAGTTCTTCAATCCAGTGCTGGAATGTTCCATATAAGAATACTTTTTATCTGTTCTAAAGCCTGAATTTATTACAAGTCTACAAGTTTGCTAATGTGATAATGATACAGCTTGAAGCTCATAACTCATTATAAATGTAACTAATACAATATTTTACTAAATATAGCTTATTACTCAGTAATTGCACTTCTTACAGAATGCCTACTTATTGGGTCAGCAAATGAAAAATACTTGTAACTGTCAGGCATCTCAAGAATGTTTGTCAATGCACTGTGTTGCCAGTGCCAATATGGCATTGAGACAGGGTAGAAATTCCTTGGACTGATGGCAGAAGTCATTCATTAATATGCCAAAGTTAAGTCTGTAAGTCTGTTGTGGATTCCTTAATGAAGGTTGTAGTAGCTGACTGAGAGGATATTCTTGACAAATATAATGCCTTTGCCCTGATAGTATTGGATGAAGCTCCTGATTATGCAAATTTGAAGCTAAATCTCTGTATTAAATAATACAGAGAAACAAATAAAAATAAAAATAAAAATAAAATTTAAGAAGCTGCAACGTTTCACATTTCTAGTTTAGGACTAGTGCTTCATCTGACTCATATATAAAATTTGAAAATCTGAAAATTTGTGACTGAATATAGCTATAGCTCTATTCAAAATTAAAAAAAGCAGCTAATACATAGTATTATTTTATGTATGTATTTACATAGACATATATGCAGAAAGCATATGACTAATGGAACAGTCATTAAAGTTATCTGCAGAATCTACTGTCATGATGACAGGGAAATTTAGGAAGAAGCATTATTCTTAAAGGGAATGATCTGTACTCTGTCTGTATTATCCCAAGAAATAAGTGAACATTAGTCTCTATTTCCAGCCCAGAAGTTTGTTAAATACCTAGACACTTTTGTTTGTTTATTTGTTTGTTTTTGTACATGAATGAGGCACATCATTGTTTTCTGTTGACATTACTAAAGCTTAAAAGTGGTAGTGAGCATAATTTCCCACCGTAACAGAGACTGAGAGGTAAATTGAGAAGTGAAACCTTACTATCCATCTGAAAGTTAGATATTTTCCCTGAAGATATCAGCTTAGATACTAACCTGTTACTCATAAAATCTCTTACTATTTCTCTCCATTGACAATAAAGGAAGTACGAACAACTAGCACACACTGTCATTGCATTTGATAACAGTGCTGAAACTTATATTCCCTGCTCAATATGCCTGATCACAGAAGAAATGGAGGTTGGCAGTTCATCGATGATATTTCTTTTAGCTATGCCATTGAATGTGACAATTCTGAGAATGAAAAAATCCTAGCCTCAGGTTTGCTCATTGTACAATAGGGTGTGTGTTAAATGGAAGTACATCCTACAAAGAAACAAGAAGTTCATATAGTCAAAGTGTACAGAAATGCCAGAAAAACAATTTTGTAAAATGAATAGAATATTTATTCTGACTCGAGATTCTTACTTGCACTGAGGCAGCACCTTAATCACCCTTATATGTGCTCCAAATTCTATATGGGTACTTTGAAATTTCCTCTCTCCTAGAAGATGTTTCCATTCCACTGTCATTGTGCAACATGAAAGTTGTGTTTTATCTCTGAATTTCCATAATTGGAACTTCCATCTCAAACAGCCACACCTTCTGTGAAGGACTACATCATACTATAATTCTTTTTAGCTCCTCACCATGTATATCACAAATTTGTTTAATACATTTTGAGCTTAATAAGTTTTCATATTTTCCTTATTGTATTGTAGAACTGTTTGTTTGTTTGTTTGTCTGTTTGTTTGTATGTTTGTGGTGTTTCTTTTCATCATGCTCATAGTTGGTATATAAAAAAACCAAATACCTCACTAGAAATGAAAGCTTTTGTTACACAAACACTGTTGGAAGTTTGTGAGCCATTTGATACAGCCTTTCAGGGTATACATAGAACATATATACATATAGAAGATATATACATATAGAACATATATATATATAAAGAACATATATAAATTTTACCCTGAGTAGATGTGCCAGTTTTAGACTGTAAAATATCAGTTACATAGTTAGTAGCTATGTACAAAAAAAATAAAGCATCAAACCTAGCTAGCGATCAAAAATTTGCCCAGGATTAGTGAAAAACTTGTTGTGTAGCACATGCTAAAGTGAGAAATGCTGCAATTTAGATATTGTAATTTGAATTAGCTAGATAACATGTGTTTTTTTTCTTGTTTTTGTTTTTTGTTTTGAAGTATGTTGCACTCACATCTTCATTTCCTATTTCTACATATTGTCAAAGTTTGAATATATTTGGTTGTAATGTTATTATAGGAAGAAGGCATAAAAAGGACACAGAGAAGAAATCTGGACTATTTCATTATGTGCTGATGAAAAGTAAAATAAGAGTAGAGCTTGATTTCATAATCAAAGTCTTTATTATTTTTTTTTCTTTTGAAGACAACAGGATTTCATCTAAACAGGATGGTATCTAGTTTGATTATACTTATTTTGCCACTTAGTCGTGTGATTTGTAATCAATTTTTTTTTTCAACTTCAAGAGAAAACATAGCAGAAGGTTTGGGATTTTCATGCACATAATAAGAAGAAAATAAGACTTTCTGATTCAGTCTTGGTTATCTATATTCAAAATTAAACTTTGCATATGTATTCTCTTTTATTTTTCCAGGTACAACTGTGCCAGCATTATTGAATAGCACCTCCAATCAGCTCTATCTGCATTTTCATTCTGACATTAGTGTGGCAGCAGCTGGTTTTCATCTGGAATATAAAAGTAAGTCTGCTTGCTCTTTGAACCTTTCTCAGAAAAAAAAAAAAAAAAAAAAAAAAAAAAAAAAAAAAAAAAAAACATGTGAATGGAAAAGGAAAGAGAAAGAATATGATTTTTCCTCTCTAACCAAGCTCTAATCCTCACAACACAAACTGAACCACAAACTGAAGCATCAAAAGTTCCACAGGAACTTAAGGAAAAATTTCTTGACAGTGAGGGTGACAGAGCCCTGGTAACAGGCTGCCCAGAGAGGTTGTGGAGTCTCCTTCTCTAGAGATCTTCCAAAACTGCTTAAATGCAGCCCTGTGCCATGTGCTCTAGGTGACCCTGCGTGTGCAGGGGGGTTGGACTAGATGACCTATAGGTTCCTTTTAACTTTAGGCATTCTGTGATTCTATGATTCTATGAACACTGATACAAATGACATCTACTATGCAAAAATTTTAAAAAAAGGGACATTTGAGATTAGTGAAAATCAAATTTCACAAATTAGAAACATAAACCAAATCAACCTGATAATTCAGAATAATATTTTAGTAATGTTTAACAATGTTTTTAAAGCATATTTAATTTTCTTTTAATGTATTTCAACTTTGACCTGCAATTTAAATAACTAAAAATGTAAGGGCTATTTTTACAGTTGGAAATGCATAAAAATAGAGCAGATAACCTTTCTTTTTCCCTATTCATTCATGAATTATTCCTTTCTTCCCAACAAATTCTTTCCTCACCAAACTGCTGTAATTAGAACAAACAGCATAATAACCTCAGAGTTAAAAGAAAAACTACAGTTTTGGTATATTTTATATGCATTAATGTCTTCATGACTTCAAATATCAATGTTATTAGACATCTTTTTAAGAAGTCAGTGTGAATTAGCAAATGTGGATGGTCTTTAATAATCACTATTAGAATTAAGATTAAAAATTATGTAAAGTATAAAATGTATTTTTTCATTCTATGATGTAGAAAAAGAATATGAATGTTATTTATGCAGAAAATGTTTCAGAATCTGCCAATTTTGATAGGGAAGACAGTTTTTTGAGTAAAAATGAGCATAGTGTTGTGAAATGGTGCTTTCAGTTTTGGCAACACGAGTATGTTACTGTAAATTGTTTTATTATGCTGAGCATGGAGAAATTAATTCTATTTTCTAAGAAGTAAATTATACTTCTAATTATAGCCTCTGACAGATGTTTTGATTTTTTTCTCTAGCCCTTGTTTTTATAGATTTTTTTCTTGCATATCATCCAAAGATATCATTGCTCTTCTATACCCTTTTGATTTAATTTAATTATGTTACACTGCACTTCCTTCCCTCTGACAACTGTGTTACTTAGTGATACCTCCTTTTAACATGTCCTTCACAAGATAGAATATACATTCATCTGACATTAAGTCACTAGAGCAGATGCAATGGTTGATTCAGGCATCTATAAAACAGATAATGGTGCAGTGACCACACTCTAAAGTGCTAGAATCCAGTATTTAAAGTTAAGACACTCCATCACTAATGGAATTAAACACCTTAAAAGGACAATTTTAAAATCATTGGTGCTTAGCTGAAACTGAGTTGGTAGCTAGATAATTCAGAACATACAGAGATGTTTGGACTTCCACCCTGCTCTCAACAATATTTGAGTAATGTTGATTATTTTTCTTTCAAAAGCTCATTGTCGGTGATATCTGAGTGATTAGAGCACCGTTTTCTGGAGATCCAGGTTGAAGTCTCATGTTGAATTTAGCAGGAAGAGATTCAATCTCCCATCTTCTAAATCTAAGAAACATATTTTGATGATCAGGTTGGGTTGGGGTATCCATCAACTATTTTTGAAACTGAGGGACAGTGATGTATGGTGATCTGAGGTGCAGATTAGAAGGAGAGAAAATAATCAAAATAATGGAACCAGAGCCTTGTAGCACATTTGAAGATGTGAACAATGGGAAGAAATCCTAGTTTTCAGTGTCTCTGTCAGGCTTATCTTAAATTTTTCTGTATCTTAAATTTCTGGCATACTGCAATAACTGTAAGAGGTCTGTCATTTGAGGAGAAAATTGAAAATTATTTTTTTTATTATTATTATTTTTATTTTACTCTTTTTCCATATTTTATATGAATAAATTGGGTCGAGACAAAGTTATTTTTGTTGTATCTGTATCCTTGGAGTTGTTCTGGATTTCACCTGGTCATCTATGAAATATTTTTCTGTTTCACAGAAAAGTAAGAAAATAAGTATTTCAATATTTCAGTTATTAAAATGGAAAAATGCATTTTAGACATTTCTATAAATACTTTTATAACAATATTAGAGCATCCAGTAAAATCTCCTGGTCAAGACAGGAACAGCTATGAGGCAACACCTGCTTGCTCAGGGTTTTATCCAGTATGGTCTTGAAAATCCCCAAGGGTGGAGACTGTGCTGGGCAACTTGCTCCACTCTTGATTGTCCTTACAATGAAAAGTTTTTCCCTATACTCTGTCTGAATCTCCTTTGTTTCAACTGTTGTCTCTTGTCTTCCCATTATGGACAGCCGTGCCTTGATCATTTCCTCCAAAGCTCTTGCTTCTCTGGGCTGAACGAGCCAAATTCCCGCAGACTCTCCTCACAGAGCAAGTCTTCCAGCCCCTAGACATCTTGGCCATCCAAAGAACTCACCAGTTTATTTTCATCCTTACACCTGTGTGGGAACAAAAAAAAAAAAAAATGGACACCATTTTCTGCATTTAATATAACAGTTACTCAATAGTGGGGGCTAATGCTTTGCCTTGATCGATTGCTCCTGTTGCAAGGGTCACACTGCTGGCTCATGCTCAGCTTGCAGCCTAACCAAAATTTCCAGGACCTGCTCAACAGAGCAGCTCCCCAGCCAGGCAGTCCCCAGCCTGCATAGTTGCAAGGGGTTATTTTGTCCCAGATGCAGGACTTGGTCCTTCTTCCCATCAGCCCTCTCCTGTTGTGCCCTGGAATGGGTGAATTCCTCTACCTCCTCCCACCTTGATTTGACACTTATATCTGGAGGGTGCACTCCAGGGCCTCACTGATGAAGGTGTATTAGGACAGGCTATCACAGTCCTGCAGACAGAGCTGGCTTTTTTCCTGCAGGGGACTGCGTAAGCATCTGTAGCTGTAAACTGGTGTAACCTAGTCACTTAGTTTGGGCTATTTTTGGGTTAGGCATACATTGTTTATGTATGTAAACCATGATCACCATATAATGTAATAAACAGGTTAATGGATGGTGAAAGAGTTTTCTAACATTAATTTGCCTGTTAGAGTTAAATTCATGATTTAGGCTTTTTTTACATAATTCAGATATATGAACTCAGTCAAATAAGAAGAAATAATTGAGCAGTGTCTTTGTTTTCTTTCTTTTTTTTTTGGTTCATAACATGTAAGTATTTTAGGGAACCACTGTGTGGCATTGTTTCTTGTTTTCTTTCTTTTTCTTTTTTTTTTTTCTTATACTGCAGGTGTTAAACTGGTTTCAGTAAACTCCTATGAAAAACAAAATTATAAAAAATACCTAACAGTTTAACAATAGGAAAGACAGGATTTAATCATTTAAACTGACCTTTCACATGCATATTTTTCCCAAAACTGTGGTAAGATAAATAGCAATTAATTTCCCAGCCACCACCAATCAAAACATGCTATGCTGCATTTCTGTTAGTAGGAGAAATAAACGTTCCTGAAATCTGACTGGATTGCTTTTAATCGTAATGAAAAAAAAGAAATAGCTATTTGAACACTATGAGTTAGAAACTAATCTAATTAATTCAGTTGGATCAATAATTCAAAAGGATCAATGCCTGGAAACAAGTGTTTACTCATACAGTCACTCTTCTAACAAGTGAATCTATAATGAATTTAGAGACAGGTATGTTTGGGCCATGAAGATCTGCAAGTATGAATACATCTAAGCATAGTTCTTTTAAAAAATCAACATTTTAAAAGTCACCAAGTCTTATTATCTTTAAAGTATATAGCACAATTCAGTGCCATTCATTTAGAAAGTCTTAGTTTTGCAGTTATACCAAAGCAATGTAATATGTTTGAGAACATAAACTAAATTTCAATTGATATCTCCTTTTCTGAAGCTTCTTTCACATGTTTTCAAGTACTAAAGTTTCTCAGGAGCTAAAATAATAGATTTGTTGATAAGAGGCCTAGAGAATAGTAAATATTTTTTGAAATAATTCTGTATCATTATGTGCTCAAATAAATTAAAAAATAAAAACCTGTGTTGCCTCGCAGCAACATTTATCCCGGCAGACCAAGTTAGCACGTGTGCCACCGCCCAGCACCCTGGGTCATTTGAGCACAGACACCAATGTGGTGGATGCTGCAA
>JAWLRI010001049.1:477690-500975 GCA_034781795.1 Crypturellus tataupa | reverse complement strand
TCCGTCCGCTATTCCCTATCTCTACTTCTGTCACGTGCAACAGGTCCTGTTAGCAGTACAGCTACAACCCCCACAAACCTGTCAGCATATCAGAGAAGAAGGCACAGACTTTTCTAAGTAATACATTTTCTTATGTATTATGTATATGTGTTAAAGCATATATGAACCAAAAATGTGTAATTTTTAATTTGGCAGATCCTAACCTTGTCACTAAATCTGTGCAACTCTCTTGACATTAATCTAAACACTTTTTCAATAATCTGTTAAGGTAAATTCATTTTCTAGTATGTGTTCTGAAGAATTCAGTCTTGGAAGGGTCATCTGAGATTTTCATATGCACCATCATCAAAACAGAGAGAATAATTCACTCCATCTTAACATTCATAGCATAATAAAGAACAGTGTGTTTGAGTTAGCAACAGAGGGATGGCAGAGATGAAATCAGAAAAGGAGATCCTGATGACATTTGGTCAAGCTGTCAGAAAATTCTTGTATTGCTCAGTTTGCAGCTTTCCAAATGGACATTAATGGGCATTCACACTGTCAGATATGCCAGCAAAAATTTTCTTTCAGGCGGCAATGGCAGTGATGTCTGGACAGAATGTGAGGTAATTGTAAGCATGTATATAATTATAGAAGTGAGGCATGTTTGTCTTATGCCAGAGTGGAGGCCAAGAAAGTATTTATCAGGCTGTAAGTGGAAGAAGGTCAGGAAGAGGGTTATCATTCTTGACATTGATGTGGTTTCTGTTGTACTGCAGAGCAGAAGTTGAGCTCTGAAGAGCGTGCACTAAGCAAACTCTGTCCTTTTTTGATTGCTTGGACTTGACATTTAACATGTTTTCCCTTTATTACTGACTGTAACATGCAATTTCATTTAATGTATTTCAAAGCTGGTGAATCTTTTAAGTTCTTTAGTTTGTCCCCAGATACTGGAATTTAAATTTGCTTTCTTAAGATATTTGTATGTGTTCTAACTAAAACATTTTAACAATTGTTAAGTTTTGAAAAAAAAAAAATCTTTTGTGACGTGAATAATCAGCATCTATTGGTTTTTGGATCTTTGATTTTTTTCCTGAACGCTATGATAAAATAAAATTAAATTGCAGTTTTTGCTATACCAAGTAAATAGTGCATTGCTGATAAATTAAAATCTCACTTAGAAATATATTTATTTGTTCATTAATTCAAAAGCAAATGTTGAAAGTTAGTATAATTTAATAATTAGATTGAAGGGGTTGATGACTATCTCCAAATTTCTCTTTGCTTTTGGGGAAGTAATATTGTTTCTTACTACTATATATTATCACAAAATCACAGAATACTTACGGTTGGAAGGGACCTCTAGAGATGATCTAGTCCAACACCCTAGGGACAACCTAAAGCATGTGGCATAGGGTGGCATCCAGGTGGATCTGGAAGATCTCTAGAAAATGAGATTCCACAACCTCTCTGGGCAGCCTATTCCAGGGCTCTGTCACTCTCACAGTAAAGAAATTCTTCCTCATGTGGAGGTGGAACTTCCTTTGTTTCAGCTTACTCCTTGTCCTGTCATCGGCCACCATGGAGAAGAACCTGGCGCCATCCTCCCTACGATGATCCCTCAGATACTTGAACATGTTGATCAAATCTCCTCTCAACCTTCTCTTCTCCAGGCTAAACAGGCCCAGCTCACTTAATCTTTCCTCATACGATGGATGCTCCAGTCCCTTTTTCATCTTTATTGCCCTACATTGGACCCTCTCTAGAAGCTCCACATCCTTCCTGTACTGGGGAGCCCAGAACTGCACCCAATACTCCAGGTGCGGCCTCAGCAGAGCTGAGCAAAGGTGCAGGATCCCCTCCCTCAACCTGCTCACAACGCTCCTTCTGATGCAGGCCAGGATCCCATTGGCCTTCTTGGCCACGAAGGCACATTGCTGCTTCATGGTTAACTTGTTGTCCACCAGGACTCCCAAATCGCTCTCCACAGAGCTGCTTTCCAGCAGGTTAACCCCTAATCTGCACTGGTGCCTGGGATTATTCCTCCCCAGGTTCAGAACCCTGCACTTGTCCTTGTAAATCCATGTATATCTGATAAAGACAATTATGAGAGGGATTTGCCAACAGTTTAGTAATATTCTTATGGAATATTCTAAATTAGCAAACAAAGCAAGAAGTGGAAATAACGCAAAGTATAAGCAACTGGTAGAAAGAAAATGTTTCTACTAAATTATTAGGATATACTAAAGATAGAATATATTGTGTAATGCTGTAACCAACAGTTGCACGCAAAATGACTTGGCGAGTTTATTTTTGATCATAGTGTTTTTAAATTCTCCACACTATTTCACAAGTGATAGAAAAAGCTATGATATTACAACCACAGTATTAGTCCTACAGTCATTGTTATAAACCTATTTCTATAACTCAGTAAAAGCTATCAGTATTTTATTGATACAAATTTAAGACTGCCTGTCTGTAACCCTCAACACTAAAGAATACTAAGTTCGACAAAATAATAGAATCATAGAATGCTTAAGGTTGGAAGGGACCTCTAGAGATCATCTAGTCCAACTCTCCTGCACACACAGGGTCACCTAGTGCATGTGACATAGGACTGTGTCCAAGTGGGTTTTGAAGATCTCTAGAGAAGGAGACTCCACAACCTCTCTTGGCAACCTGTTCCAGTGCTCTGTAACCCTCACTGTTAAGAAATTTTTCCTTAAGTTCCTATGGAACTTTTGATGCTTTTGTTTGTGGCCCTTTCCTCTAGTTCTGTCAGTGGCCACCAGTGAAAAGAGGCCAGCACCATCCTCCACTGCCTCCCTTGAGGTATTTATTGCTGATAGAATAATGAATATTAGCTACTGACAGATTTTTTAAATGGTTAAATTTTCAGTGGTAGAAATTACTGTGACTCTTTAACCTGAATTTAGATGTTTTCATAAACTATTTATTTCAATACAAAAAGAAACTAGCTGAAACTAGAATCCTGTAGTGTCCAACTACTACATTGTTTTGTGTATACTAATAAAAATGTTTGGTTTATTAGATCTTGTAGTAGTTGTTATGAAGACTTCAGATTGGTTGATACCTCTGTTAGTGTTACAATGGATTGCTATTACCACTGCTTGTTCCTGACAGAAATGAAATACAGAAATTGAGAGCACAGGAGATGATAGATAGAAAATGCAAGATTATAGAACAAATTTTGAGGAAACAAAAAAAAAATGACTCGACAGTCATGATTTCAACTGAAAGTATAAATGTCATTTTAAATTTCTCTGTGCCTCATGAAAAACGCATTTACTCAACTTATTCTTGAACTACAGAAAGTGACTGGAAGCAAATGAAATGGCAGACTATTTTTTTTCTGTGTGTATTTAATATCAGTAAGGAATTTATGTATTAGATTGAAGATAAACGTAAGTGATTAGGAAAAAGTTAAAATCTTGTCTGTATCAAATTCTGTAAATATTATTATTTCAAAGAAAAATGTATTTCCATAGAAAGAGTAGGATGTAGGGTCTCAATGGAGAACAGCTCCATCAGCCACTGTTTCATGATAAACCATCTGGAACAACAGACTCTAAAATGTCAGATAAGAGAGTAAAGCCAAATATCATGTAATTTCTGTACTAAACAGTCTTTGCGGTCACATTTACTGCCATAAGTGGGTGTTAGATATCATAAGAAAACAAGAGCTGTAACATTTCTTTTTTTTTCATAAAAGTAAAGTATATACACTATTACAGCCAAGAAATAATGATTTTTTTTTTTACTTTTTTTTTTTTGTTTCATAGAATGTTCAGCTAATAATTTCTAAAGACCTCACCCATTCCTGAAGTAATTTCTATTTACTTTAGATGTTTACACATTGTACTCTAATAAAAACAGAGCAGGTCAGTTACATATCAAAGTTTCAATAGTAACATTCTGTAACTGGTAACATGCAGTTGGCAGTCTTCTGAAGCTGATAATTCGGATTGCCAAATTTAGAAAAATGCATTTGAGACTTGGATTACAAGTCATGGAAAGGCTTGGTAAAGCTAAAGCTTCTGCTTGCCAATACATGTCTAAAAAAAATAAAGAGTAGAGACTGTTCTGTCAAGTTTTTTACAAGGATTTAGTTGTAAGTTGTAAGCACTAAGGTTTGGTGCCTATAGATGCATTAGATGTTTGAGCTTCTTTATAATTATTGGTTGAGATGGAGACATAAGGAATACCCTCAGCCTCCAGCTGTTAGTGAAAAGGCTTCTACCACTCGAGCAGTAGATTTGTTCTCTTGTTGCTCAAAAGAGAGAAAATACATAAGTCTATTCATTCCGTCTTTCCATATTATACACACATACAAAATCTAATTTACTAGAATTACAATGTGTAAAGTGACATAGCAAATGTCATAGCAACAAGACATAATAATTGGTACAGTCACAGTGTGTAATCCTTGGTTTAAATCATACCATTTGTATTTTGCAAAGCAGTGCTGAAAACTTCTATGTTTTAAACATAATTTCAGTTTAATGTTGAAATAGATTTTTAATGTTCTGTTAAAGAAAAAAAAAGTGCTATGTAAACAATTTATTAGAGAATATCAATGAAGAGCTGTTTTCCACTTATCTATGCTTTTTCAATCTTTGTGTTTATTTTTCTCAGCTGTAGGCCTTGCTGCCTGTCCAGAACCTGTAATTCCTAGCAATGGGATCAAATCAGGAGATAGATATATGGTGAATGATGTGTTGTCATTTCAGTGTGAGCCAGGATATACATTGCAGGTATTTATTTCTTTCCTTTAACTTTATGTTGTGAAATAATTGCAAGAAAAGGCTGTCAATAAGCCCCCCAAATCCAATTGTAATGAGAGTCTCAAGTATGGACATATTGGTGATTTAAATGAAATTCATGTGAGTATACCTGTATTATAGTGCTATGAATGTGTGTAGCACGTCTGGCCCTGGTTAAATCTGGGCTGATATATCTTGTCTCAGAGTAAAATACCACTGAGTAGTAATAAATATTAAAATGGGGAAGTAGGTACCATGGTTACAATTTTTCTATAAAAAAGGTTTTATGCTCATTGAAACTATGGTGTGTTTTCTTAGCTTTTGAAAATGATTCCTCTAAATGGAATTTTAACCACAATGGTAGAAATATGTCATGGAAATTCTCATTCTGTTTAGAAATTAATTTCTAATATAAAATTTCAAAATTTCCTTTTAGAAGTGGTTGAAGGAAATAAATATTATAAATTAATTCATTAATTGGTGAAGTTCACTGTTCACACACTAGTTTAGTTCTTGAACCATTGTTTGTAAATCTTTCACAACACTATTAATCAAAGACTGAAAATTTGTTTTCCTTAATTCCCCTAGTTTACATATACATATTCCACCATTGATGTATTACATTGAAAAAATCTAAGTTCTGAAGCTTCAGGGTAATAAGTGCCCTTCAAGATTCAATAAAAGCATATCACTGAGTTAGAGAAAGCAAAACATCAGAACCTCTGCTCCAGAAAAGCCTTCGTGTATAGTGTTTTGTGATTCAGAACTCCCTCAGCACATATGGATTAATTAGGTGGTCTCAATATTCCTTCTCATTCTAAATCAAGGCAGAAATCAGAATAATCTTAACTGAGGTTGTCTGTAGAAGCATCTGTAGCTGCAAAGTCTCTCTAGGTAATTACCAACCAGTATAGAACAGATACAGATCCAGTCCTTAGCCTTATACACAGTTCTTCACATCTATAGCATGATTTTTATTCATGATTTTGTCACAAACAGCCTATATGAGAAATAGAAAAAAAAAATCCATATCCATAGCAGAAAAGACTTCCTCAAATTGGAAAGAATTCAAGATCTGGACACCACAAAGCCTAATCTCTCCATCCTGAGCACGTTTTAATTGTTTGAGGACTGTGTGCAGACCAGCTGATGGTTCATACATCTATTACTTAAGGTTCTGTGTTTTTTTTTTTTTGTTTGTTTGTTTTGTTTTTTAACCTTTCCAGCAAAGAAGAAATTAATATTTTTAGGAAATCATACAGTTTAAAAACTTTACCTTTCAGTCTTTATTGTCTTTTATTTTCCGTATTTTATCTTTCCGTTATAGTATGATTTCTAGGTAGCAATAATGTCAGTCAGAAAATGAGAGATATACCAAATTTTAGAGCAGATTTTTATTACAGAGTATTTTGAAAAGACTGTCTAAAAAAGAAAGACTGTTTAATGAAATCTTCTATAGATACATCTATAGTAACAGAACCAAGGTGAAGGCATGACATCTGAACTTCCTCATCACTACTATTATGTTTTCACTAATTATTGTAAGCCAGAGACCATTGCTAAGAGATAATTTGCATGGAGACATCCTGTTTTGGAGATAAATTTGGAAAAATAAAACAGAGAAAAAGAAAAGAAGATAAAAAAAAAATGTGGTTTTGGCCTATATGCTAGAGAACAAGCCCAAGCACTGCCACAAGTACAGATAGAGTCAATATGGTCTTATCATCCTTTTTTGTATGCATTGAGCTAAATTTATTATTAATATCCACACATAGGATTAAAGGACATAAGATCAAAGGGCATTAAAGAACATAAAAAACAATGTGGAATCTATCTGGAAGTAAATGCATAATAAAAGAAATTATTCAACAATAAATAAAATCTAGTTTGAAGAATCTTTGTACCAAGTCAAAAGTAATCTTAGCTTATTTGACAAAGATTTCCATTTTGAATATTTGTAGAACAGTTATGTGGAGTTCTTTAGATATTTTTATACATTTCTACATGATGGTGATAGAATCATGATCTCTTATTGATACTGATAGGCCTGTCAGATCATTCCTGTTTATTTAGTTGCCCATTCGTTCTTATCATGTCATTGCTGTGACCTAGGTCACTTTTTCTGTGCTACTCAGACTGGAATATATTTGAGCGAACACCTGATTATTGGGTAAGCCTATGGCAGTGATTTGATGGAACAAAGTGTGATACTTACCTAATAGTAATTGATTTTCTCTAGGTGTGGAATAACATGTAATCCAACTCATTCCATCTAAAAGCTTTCCCTCTGATCTAAACTGGCTTTTTTGGCTCCCACTAAAGTCACTACAGATAGACAGCTCCTCCAAAGGCTGATTCATAACAGGGACAGATAACTACTCTGAAAGTATTTGTGTTTCTTCCCTGATTAGAATGTATCAGAAGGTTAACATATTTATCTAAACTGCCTAAATGTACCTAACTTTAAAATGCTGAAGTTTGGTGAGGTGGTTCCTACTTGTATTGCCTGTAATATTGTGTGTTTTCCTTGCTTTTTCAGCTATGAAACATCTGAAATTCACATATAAAAAAAGAGATGATTCTGTTTTTATGAAATGGATTAGAAATAGCTAGACTCTCAAAATACAGATTCAGTCTCAATGAATTGTTCTGATCTGCACTCCAAGCACTATTGCTGAAACACTGAACCTGAATGTGATGAAGGTTTCATTGATAATAGAATGTGAATACTTCAGTAGCAGCTAGAATGTATATAGGAAATCTTTTCAAGACACACATTTAAGTCAGCTCTCTCTTCATTTTTTAGAACCATTTTTCTTTTAGAACCATTTTTCTTAAATTCAAAAGAAACTGATCTGTGTTAATGCTAAGCTTTAATATGCTGTATATATCACTGTCACAGTATGTTGAACTGTGATACAGATACAGAGAGTAACCAATATGACCATCTGAATACATGTATTGTTACCTTTCTCTTGTGACCAAAGTTATATTTAGTTTGAAAATTTGAAGAAGTCTTCAAATTATCAAAGGAAGAGTGTATTAGAAGATTTAATCAACAGAAAAAAATAAGATTACAAAAGCTGAAGTATTTGAAAATAGTGTTTAACAAATTATTATTATTAATAATTATTTATTATTATTAATAATTATTAATAATTATTAATAATCTAATAATTCCTATCTTATTATTAAGATAGGAAAAACAGATACAGTGATCTGGGAGGTTCTTGGCTCTGCTTTCCTGGGAACTCCCACAATAAGTACCAATTATCTAATATTTTGCCCTTTCCAAACAGGGCCGTTCTCATATTTCTTGTATGCCAGGAACAGTTCGACGCTGGAACTATCCATCTCCTCTCTGTATTGGTATGAATACTCACCCACTTGTTTTTGGTGTATTGTTTTGAAGACTAGTCAGAAGAAACTTGTGGCTTTGTAAGGCCTGTTGCTCCTTCAGTTAATTCAGATTCATTCAAAACTTATCTGAATTTCCATATGTATCTATTAAATGTCAAAGACTTAAAATAATTATTGTTTATTGTATACATAATGGTTGTGCTGTTGGAAATAAAGAAAAATTTGTGAGAGGTAGAGGAGGAGGCATAGATGTTAAGTTTGTTATTTACTTTGTCCTGAATATGTAAAGCAGGCTGAATACTCTTCAGAAGGGAAGACTATTCTTCAAAGGAATCTGACACCCTCCTTTTGCGGCAAGCTCCGTTTGGAGGAACTGCTGGAGTGCAAGGCAGTTTAGGAGACTTCTCAGAAAAGCCTGTTAGGGAGAGCAGATCTGAAGCCAGGCCTTCAGCAACACTGAAATAATATATTTATCTGAGAATCCAAAAGAGGCTCATGCTTTTCATCTTACCCAAACATCTGAGTTTTTCAAGTGTAGATAATAATTTTGTTATAATGTATTGTTTCTTGATTAAAGAAAGGTTGAGACAGTGAAGCTTAAGATTTAAAATCTTTTTACAAGCTTATTTCAAGGAAAAGAAGGAAGAGAAAAAAGAAAAGGACAACCCCATCATACAGTCTTGTTACTTCAGTTTTGAAACACACTCTTAAATGAAAGCTGTCTTTTTGACTTCATACATAAGAGGAGTTTAAAGGTTTAGGATGGTATCCAGCAGTATTATGAAATGATTTTGATAGATTCCATGGCATAGTTAGGCCTATATATTATATGTATATATATTTTTAGCTTTCCCACAAGTAGTCACTTCTGTTTAACATGAGGGTAGGACAATTCCTTCAAATCAATTGTAGAAATGGAACGTTATGTTGAAATGTCCAAAAAAGTTCCCCCTTTTTTTAATTGCATGTTTCATTTATATATTGAATATAGTTCTTGTCTGCAGACAGCATACAAATTAATACTGTTTTTTTTTCTTTTTAGTTCATGAAATTATACAGTCCTGAATGTAAAAATATACCCAAGAAGACCATCAGCACCCCTATTCAAAATACTTCTTTTTTTTTCTAGAAATTCAACAGAAATCTGTGATTTTCATTAGACAGTGTATCTAATAGAAATCTAGAAACTTCTGAAAAGCAGAGATATCTGAGATGTTTGAGATCTCTTTCTCAGATTTCTACTGCAGTTTTCCTCCTTTTGATTAAATTTCACATAAGGTCTAACCAATAGATTATCACAGTTCTTTGTTAAAGACATAGTGTCTTTATTGTGATAAATTTAACTGAGGAGTATTAGATTGAGTTAGTTATATACTATATATTAAGAATTACTATGATCAAAGCAAAGACTCTTTTCCTTCTTCTTTTTAATAGCTAAATGCGGTGGAACACTGACAAACATGAGTGGTGTGATCCTGAGCCCAGGGTTTCCTGGAAATTACCCTAGTAACTTAGATTGTACGTGGAAAATTTTATTGCCTATTGGATATGGTAAGTAAGCTCAAGTTTGTAGAGGAAATATTTATAATTTTCAGATATAAATACATAAGAATGTTATAGTTTCCAGTATGATGCAAGTTTTTATGCAGTGAAATGTACCTTTTACCCCTTAGATCATTATGTTCTCTCTTATGAGTTGAAAGTGGTTGGTAATTTTAAAATATGTATTTGGCAAAGCAGAGTCTTACTTGTAAAACTCAACTTGTTCCAGAAACTGCATTCAAAATAATTGAATTCTACTACATGAAGATGTATCAGATGAAAAGTAATGTAACTCCTAATTTAATTACATGTCTTCTATTTAATATCCTTTCATGGTCCCCCTAGTGAATTTTTAACACTATATGTCCTAGCGCTGTGAGTTCAGTTAAAAACATTTAAAGCTTCATTCCAAGTCCAAAATAACAGCTGACGCTGACAACTTAGGTACTTTTTTAAAATCTGAATTATAGCTATTGCCCTACAGAAAATAACTTTAGAGAATTAATAATAATTATATTGAGAATGTAATAATAAGTGATCTATAACAGCATATGCAAGAAGCTATCTTGTATCATTATCAGAAATAAAATGGAAATGAGATTTCTTACTCTGAAAAATGGTGCTATATATTGTAAATTCAATGTTAGTGCTAAAAAAAAAAAAGAAAATTAGTTTTAAAAGCTTATTGTTCAATTCACTGTACTCCTCTCCAGAACTGATTTTTTTCTGTGCCTTCAATTTGCCTTCATAGAAGGGGTTTATGGAATAAGAGTTAAGAGAGAAATTGAGAGAAATACAATTCAGAAATGAATAAATAAATAAATAATATCTACATTTCCTCTTTCTCTAAGTACTAAACTTAATACTAAAACTAAAAATTTTGCCCAAAATCTACCCTGTGTTTGGTCCAGATGAGCAAAGCCTCACAGGAAAAATCTGAGGATACCACACAACTTTCCCTTGGGGCACCTTTACAAATGCATAAAAATGGAGCCTCTAAACATTATAGTTCTCTCAATCATAACCCTAAATCTAACTTTAAAAATACTGCTCAATCCCTGCCCTATTGAAGAATTCCATGTCTGGCTCAGATGAAAAATTCCTCTCCAGGAGCAATGGCTGAGCAGCACAAGCCTGCACCCAGCAGGCAACCTCTTTCCACAGGCATACCAATGGTGCCTGTACTCTGTGTCTCAATCCTAACCTTAACTCTAAATCTTTGGCCTGGGCCCTATCATGTGCAAGAACCCTATTTGTGGGCCAGCAGCAATCCCTGAGGAGCACACACTTTCCCATTTTGGCCTCTTTCCAACCACATACCATTGGCATCTCTATGCTCATTTTCCCAACCCTAACCCAAAAATATTGCCTAAACCCTGCAGCAGGACCCCAGCTGTGGGTCAGAAGAGAAACTCATCCCAGGAAGCATCTCTGGGCAGCACACACCTTCCCATAGTGGTGTCTTTCCATGTGCATACTGATGGTGCCTGTACTCTTTCTCTCAACCCTAACCTAACTCTAAAACTCTTGCCCTATCCATGCCATGTGGAAGATCCCTATTTGTAGACCAGTCAAGAAAATCACTGTAGAAGCAATCTCTAAATAGTGTCCACCTTCCCTTCCACTGCTTGCCTCTTTCCACAGGCACACCTACACCTAATCCTAAAACTTGCCCTGCACTATGGAACATCTGCATTTCTTTGCCAGACTAGAAATTGCTTCCTGGAAGAATCTCTAATTATCAATTACCTTCCTTTGTTGGCCTTATTTATTTATTTATTTATTTATTTTCCCAAGAGCATATCAACAGGGCCACTATGCTTTCATTTTCTACTAACCCTAACAATAATTCTAACTGTAAATGTAATATTTTGCTCTATGGATGCCATGTGGAAAACTGCCATTTGTTTCCCAAGTTAGAAAGTCCTCCCAGGAATCACTTTTGGGCAGCACACACCTTCCCCTGGCAGCCCCTTTCCAAATACATAACAACGGATCCTCTAGGCTTTCTGTTTTTCTTATCCATAACCCTAAACCTGAACCATTTCCCTGTCCCTGCCCTACTGAATTCCTCCATCTGTGGGCCAGGTAAGAAACTGCTGTCAGGAACAGTTTCTGATAGTTTACACCTTCCCCTGGTGACCTCTTTTCCAAATGCATAACTGTGGATCCTCTGGGCTTTCTACATTCTGAATTATCGTTAGGACTATGAACCAAAACTGAGAGAGCAGTCCTGTACATATAATGACTGATGAATTTCCAGTGATGCAATTTGTCTCCCAATGACTTAATCCCAGTCTTTTATTAACTATTGCTTTATACGCATCCATTATTCTGATATATCTTAAAACTTTATAACTGAATGAAACTAATGGCTTCATTAGCTTAATGCAGGTACACAGGTATGCTTAAGGAGAGTTCAGTGCTAAAATTCTCTCCTTAAATACCTTTGCAAATATGCAGCTGACTTCACTATACCAAAAAAAAAAAAAAAATCACCTGGAAGAAGACACTATTGGAAATCGAAATATTTTAAACCAAAGCTAAGTACACCTACTAGAGTATGAATGATAACAATTTTGCAATGATTCCTGGTAGCTGTTAATTGATTAATATTTGTTAAAGAAAATTAATTCAGCTTAGAATTCTTATCACTTAGAGTCTATCAAAGAGAAGGAGGAAATACCACTGAGATTGAAGCAGAAAGTAGTGTAATTGTAATTTAGCTGAACAGTCATTTATTTTGTTTGGTTCTCCAGAAACTCAGAATTAAGGTTTGGGTGGTACATGCAGGATCTCTTCTAGTTGGAATTAATCTCTTTGAAAACAAAATATGCTTATGTTTGGATTTACAATATGGTTTAGATGTTAATTTTTAAAGGTTACTATAAATTTACTTTTTATTTTAAAAGTGCCTTTTTTCTATTTTGGATATTTAGATGTGTAGATCCCTTTTCTTTTAGCTACTAGTTTTCCTTTAGCTAAATAATAATGATTCTATTTTAAAGATATACTGTGTGGCTCATGCAAGACGTTAAGCTACTTTAAGTACTGAAATATGGATTTTAGGGCTATATATATCTGAATATCTGGTTGTCACTTCAGGAACTTAAGTATAACCTTTAATGACTGCTCGGATCCTTAGAATTCCCATGCTGCTGCAGTTCAGTCTCTGGTGGGAATTACAAAAGGCTGATATTGAAGTCAAGGTATTTGTAAGGTGCTCAACAAATGGTAGATGTAAGGTGCTGCATCTTCTTAAATCACAAGAGGATTCTAAAATTACTGACCCCACTCAACTCAGACTAACTAAATGAGACACCATACAATTAACAGGTAAAAATGAGGCTTTGATGTGCTTTGTATGTATTTATCTACTGGTAAATTTAGGATTAGTTTTATTATACAGGAACTGAAATACTTGTTTTCATATCTCTCACTCTGCCTAGGTCAGGGAAGAGTCATATTAAATATCTCCTGTTCTTAAAAGCAATCTAAACAGCTGTTTATTTACATTTAGCTTAACTTTCCCTGTAGAAAATTTTTCATTTTGTGTAAGTGATTAGATGTCAAACCATAGAGGCAACCGAAAAGAGCAATGGAGCAATGAGATACCATGATGATTAATCTAGAGAGTATTCTTCTGGAATGAAGAATGTGTCTATACTGCTAAATGAGAATGTCAGGGAACAAGTGAAATCTTTGAGCTTAAGCAGTGAATCTTTCATAGCATTTTAATTATTAACTAACTGTTTCAGCAAGTATGTTTTGATAAGTTTCACTTAGTTCTTCACAATGTACCACAGGAAAGTTAGGTCTAAAACGTGTTGTTGCAATTTGCTTGATGCCACTTGGCTTTGGGATAAGAGGCTCCTTCCTGTCCTTTTAATATTATATATGGACATATTTTGAGAAGTCTGTAGTCCACATTAAGCAGAGTCAGAATTTAAAAACAGCTCTTGTTTCCAATGGGGATGATTTTTGAATTGCCAGCTGTTGAGCAACTTGAGAGTTTCAGCCACCTGTTTCAACTTCTTTTAACTACTTGACTTTTGATAAGGATTTGTGTTAAACAATCCAGATTAAGTACCTGTCTTCATTCTGAAGTTCAGCCCATTTTATAAGAGTAGAAGACACCCTGAAGAAACCCTGGCTCAGAGTGGAGGAAAGGGGAGGCATATATTGTGTTTGACCAGGAGATATTTACCGTAGTAAAGTAGACAGCTAGAACTAACATGGTAAATATCTATGCCAGAAATGCTGCATGTTGCTACCTTAGGATGCACCTAAAAATTCGAAGCTGCAACTCTTCCAAAACTTAGCTGACATTTCTGTAATTTAAGCCACATATTTTGAATGGTGATTGCAATATGTATGTAATGCCAATAGTTATAATTTCACTTGTTACAAGGGTGTCCTGTAGCATTAAGGTTTTGAAAACTCTGGTTTTAATTTTTCTATATCTTTCTTGTTGCTGCAGGTGCTCATATTCAGTTTCTGAATTTCTCTACTGAAGCAAATCATGACTTCCTTGAAATTCAGAATGGCCCTTACCACACCAGCTCTATGATTGGCCAGTTCAGTGGAGCAGAACTCCCATCACCTTTACTAAGCACGACTCATGAAACACTCATCCATTTCTACAGTGATCACTCTGAAAATAGGCAAGGATTTAAAATGACATACCAAGGTAGGCAAGATCTAGCGCGCGCACACACACACACACAAAATGGTTCAATTAATTTCTCTCATTAAATTAGTACTTGTACCTTAAGTCATTTTTAGACGTTATCTTTTAGACACTATGTTTTAGATGCGGTCTCTTTTAGAGACCATGTACTTAGCAAGATTTTGTGTACGTTTTGAAGGAAAGCATGCATTCACTTTTTAGTGGTCTGTGTGACACTTGAGAGAAGGGAACAAGGGAACAGGTTCATTTTTTTTTCTATTTTTCTTTTTTTTTTTTAATCTTTATCTC
The DNA here is from genome assembly GCA_034781795.1 of Crypturellus tataupa. NCBI lineage: Eukaryota > Metazoa > Chordata > Aves > Tinamiformes > Tinamidae > Crypturellus > Crypturellus tataupa. The sequence goes on along the minus strand of JAWLRI010001049.1, from coordinate 486,329 downwards.
TTCTTGTGTATTCCCTTGTGTTTTTCTTCTACATGGCAACCTATGGTTTTACCAAGAGCTGTATTTTTTGGTGATATTTAAGGAAATAGTCCTGATCAAAGTATAAAATGACACAGATTTGAAATAAAATTCATATGTATCTTGACTGTCTCACAGTGCTTTCTGGTTGGCGTAGATACCTGGATACTCCTAATCTTTGGAGTTTGTTTTCCCTTAGAGCCTGACACCTAAACTGAATGACCCGTTTGGCACTATGACATTAGATGCAACTCAAATGTGTTTATCTGTTTTTGTTTTTTTTTTAATCTTTAAAATAGCAAGTGGTTCTTTGGAGCCAAAAGTAAAACTGAGGATAGAAATGTGTATGATGACTTTCTGTACTCCACTTGTCTCAGGGAAATTTATTTTTTTGATTTATTACATGTATTTAAACAGTATCTCTCTAGCATTGCAGACAGACTTTTGTAATCTATCCTATAATCCATAGAACTACAAGTACAGGAAAATGCATATAATTTGTCTATGTCTTTATTCTGATGCCATTCTAAAAAATATAGAGAGGTTGGTGTTACCTCCTGATATTAGAGGTGCTCTTTAAGCAAACTTTACTGTCATAAAATGAAGATTTGAAATAAATTTGAAATAATTTTATGAAGACTAAGACTTTTTGATGGCTGCTCATCTTTGGAGAAAACAAAGAATACAAGTAGTGTACAATGATTGTTAAAATTAATAATGCTATTTCTCCTTAATATTTCATAATAAATTGTGAAATAAACACAAATTGTATTTCACAATTGCTGTGAAAAAAAAAAATACTTATGCAATTGAAGCTTTAGATAGCCTGGGTTCGTACTGCTCAGAATAATTCAGTATATGAAATTTTGTGGGGGTAGACAGTCTGTGCATGCTGAAAACAACAAAACGCTTCTTGCCTCTGCAAGAAGTGAATGCTGCTGTTTGGGCACCTGATATTTTTAGCTCAAGATTTGAATATATAACCTGCATTACTTAAGCATGAATTTCTGCTGGAGCCTGGGGAGATTGCAACTCTGAATATTATCAACAGTTTTTTGTTTCATGTGCTGCTACCTCAGTAAAATTTTGTGTTCACGTTTTGTTATAGCTTTAGCTTTGCAATTACACTACCAAAGGAAAGGCATGTATTTTATTTGTGTTTAAGATTACTGAATTGGTCAGATCATTTTATCAAACATTATTTTTTATTCATTTATCGAATTACCTAAAAAAAATTAGAAGCCCTTGGTTTAAAAAATAGCAACATTTTAATTTAACTAAAGTGCATTTAGAAATAAGATAAATATTCTACTGTTTAATTGGAAAAAAAAATTGAGAAAGTGTGGTGCTTTTAGCTGGGGTTTTGACCCCCTATGAAAAACAGCAAGCATAGGAAGCAACCCAGAAATAACACTTATAAAACCTATTAGACATCACATTTGGCTAACAAACCTGAGTTACTGCAACACCCCAAATCTGTTTAATCTGAGATGCAGGCAGACAGTGGCACCTAGGGCTGTAGAGAAAAGTAACTGCCATGGAGTGTGATTGACAAGCTAGGGTAAGCAATTACAGCTCAGGGTGCCCTGCATATAGCTGGAATGACACAGGATGTATGTTAGATCAGAATAAATAAAACTTTCTATGGCCTCTGAGGGATTCAGTACAGAACTGTGGTTGTTCTAATGGTCTTAAGGTATCTGGTTTTGGGTTTTTTTTTTGGCAATGCTATGATGTTACCTCTTTTTTTTTTTTTTTTTTTTTTTTTTTTTTTTCTGGGTGACGTTTTGTTGTGTGGTTAATTTTCCCTTTAGGATTCTTTTTTTAAGGAAATGAGTAAAAAACATTGTTTGTGTGCTTTTTCCTGGGGGAATCATAGTTCCTGTGACTAGAGCTCAGTAGAAGAATCCTTAGTATGCTCTGAGTGCCTCTGTAGCACAAAGCAGAATATGAGGTGAGAATCTCATTCTGTTGCAGGAGAGAAAAATATTCCAGGAGAGTAAAGAAGAAAAAAGTTCTAATATGATTTTTTTCTTTGTCAAACACACACATGTACATACACAAGATGATTTGTACATGTTAAATCTGATGACCTTTGTTTAGCAAGAAGATTACTATGATGGAGCTTCTGAATTATAAGAATTCTGGAAAGAAAAAGGGATTTGTTGAAACTCTGTGATATTTCTAGAATGGTTTTGGGAGATGCCTGAAGGAAGAAAAACTAATGGAAGTGACATATCTTTTGGGAACTCAAGTATATATATATATTTTCTGAAGCAATGTTTTGTGACTAATTTTGCAGCATTGCATTTAGGAAAAGGATATTCTCTGGTGCCTAAGACACCAACCTGGGATTCTGGAGATATGGATTTTATTCTGCATACTGTAGCTATACTGAAGGAATGTACAGCAGGATTAAATTAAGATTTTCTATGTAGTCTTAATTGTGACCTTTAATATTGTTTGGATGTTTTCATGGTTAATTCTATACTAATACAATTTTTCTGAATGGTAATTATTTCCATATTGAAGTACTGTCTGTATGTCTGGCACTTGCAAAGAGAGTAAGTCTTAAGGTTAATGTAACAAAGAAAATAAAATTTAAAAACAAAATAGCATAATCAATTATATTTCTTTTGTGATTTACACTCTCTTCTCACCACTGGACAATATATAGCAGAAAAGTCAAAGGTCAACATCAGATCATTTTAAAATTCAAATATTTGACTACTGCCAGGCTACTCCCTTACATTTCCTTTACATATTTAGGTTTCATTTTGTGTTTTCACTAGAGCCTGGCTTCAGTGAAAAAATATGTCATTATATAAAACTCAATAGCAAAACAAGTCTTAGGGCATGGCATTAATAATAAAAAAACTTTCCTTTGATAGGTGTGACATCAGGGTTTTTGAGAAATATTTGCTAGTGATAACTGAATAATGAAATGTTCTTTTAAGTCAGGTATAGTCAGTACATATATCAAAGAACAGAGAATAATAAAATTGATATTTATATTAAAACTAAAAAACAAATTCCTTGAGCGGCCTGTAAATCATGATATGATAGTTGACTGAAGCACCTGATTTACTGTGCTCCTATAGTTTATGAATCATCTGTATGATTTATCCCAGCCATCACTTGCAGAGAGTATTTTTACCTTTTCCACTGTTGTTTTTAACTGAACTTTCTTCATGTTCAAGTGCTTCCTTCTCTGACTGTCAAACTTATAATCATCTGCTTTAGGCAGAGGATCAATTTCTTATTTTAAAAGGTTTCTGTGTGTACTTCATTTAACTTACAATAAGAAAGAAGAATATCTATTACTACATAAACATGAACTAGAATTTTCAGAGTTAGACAGTATGTATTCACCACCACCAAATGGAATATTCCATAAAGGATATTATACAAATTAGAGGGCTAGGGAGATTTTGTCATTAACAAGAGATTTCCTCTTTTGTCTGAGGCGTTCTTGTGTTTCCTTCTCACATAAATCAGAGAGAAGAGCCTTTTTTTTTTTCTTTTTTTTTTAACCAAATCTTAAATTCAATTCAGAAGAACAGAGCACACAATAAACAAGATAAAAGTGTAACCCGAGCAGCAAATTAACCAGTAAGGTAGGGTAATTTTCGTACCTGTTTATCTCCTCAAAATTTGTAGAATCAAAGTTTAAAATTTCCAGTAATTATTTATATCACTATAACTTTGGGACAATGTAATACCGCACCTTGTTGTAAAACTAACTTGTGAGATTATCTAAACCTTTGGATATGTCCCCTGAATATTATCTGTTGCATTTATTTTAAAAATTTGCTAAGCATTTTGGATATAATTTTGATATAATTATTCTTAATATGTCCTGTACTCTTTAATAATCTCTTTAATAATCTCTGTAATAATCTCACCCATACAAAAATACTGCTAATAATTCACACTGATAATAATTATATTATTTTTATTAGTGCTGTACTAGTAGTGATAGTAGGACTAATAATGGCATTAAAAAGTGATGAGCCAATGCTAGATTTACCACAAACTTTAATGAACAAGGAGTTGTATTAAAGCTTTTTGTATATCCTTTCCTGTAATAATTAGTATTATTAATTGTTTTATTGCTGTTTTCTTTCTTTTTGTTAAGTGGGTGAAGAGAAATCTGATGGTCTCAGAATATTTCTGTTATCCACATCCCTTACAGCCGTATAACAAAGGCTGGATTATGGATCCAATGAATGAATTAGCAAAAAAGAAAGAATTAGCTGAAAAGGAAAGACTGAAAATAAAGATTACACTAGTGGTCTTAGTTCAGTAAAGAAATAGAGCACAAGCTACACTTATTATTATTTTTATTATTATTAATCTAATTGATAACAAGTACATAAATATAGTCATGAGGGGTAGACCATGTCGATTTGGCATTAGATTTGGAAAAAAAGTGAAAAAATACTTAATTTAATAATATATTCTCCACCTATTCCTGTAATTTTAATAATGGGATTTAATGGCACATATTAATATAAGACATGTTCACATTATTGAGCTTGTTTGAACTTTGTCATATTTGACAGGAGTGTTTCATATCTGAAAAAGAAATATCTGGAGAAAGCAGGGCACTCTTTTTCTCAACAATTGTTACTTGTCAGGCAGTTGCTTGTCTTTTGATTGACTATCTGACTGATTTCTACAAAAGAATTTTGTAAAACTGTGTTCCTTTTTTATTTCTGTGAAACTGTTTATAATGCAAATATTAAAAGAAAATGTCTTCATTATGCATTATTCAAATGTATTTTTAAATTATCTTTGGGTCTGAATGAGAATTACCAATGAAAGCTCCTTCTGAATTTTTATTGTACTAGTTTCTATCAATTAAATAAGGTTCACAAGTAATATTTTGAGACTTTTACAATATTAAATCCAAACATTAAATACAAAGAAACATTAGTTCAATCCTTATGTGGTGATATATCTAGAAGATACTTTTTCCATGGTAAATATTTCTTAATTTTTCGGGACTTTTGAATGTCATATTTTCTGTGACTGTCCATTCCTTCATTAATTCTATTTTTTGGTCAGGTGATTTTTTTTTTTCCATACAGTCATATATACTTAAAAAAAATACAATAGTTTGTGAACATTCTGTATTTCTTAATGAATGAATGATCTTATTATATCTTACGGAACTACTTAGTACAGAGTTTACATGTGAAAGCACATTTAAAGAATTGCAGTGATTAGTAGATTACCGGTTTATTAGCTGAAATAAGCATATAATTCAGTGGTGTAGGTAATGAGCAAACTGCAATGCTTCCAGTCAAATATAACCTTAGTATTACATATGCCTAAATTGAAAGCTGAAATTTTTGTGTTGCTACCTAATGTTTCTGTACATATGGAATTGCAAACCTCCATTTTTTAATGTAGCGCTGCAGTTCCGACCACTCCTCGCAGATGACATGCAGTGTCAATCTTATTAGGAAAAACTTCACAGAACTTATCTCAGGTTCATATGCTGCTATTAATTGTATTAATATTCTTGCATATTAATGGTAATTACACTTTGAACATGGCCATGCTATAGATTTTCGTGTTTCTATAAATATTGTTGGACTGTAGGTATTGATGCCAAATTTTGTCTCCTAAATTGTTTTACTCTTTCTCGCTTGTAATAAATTGTATTGTTTCTTATATAGGAAATAAAATACATGATAAATTCTGTGATAACATTTATTTTTGAGACTGTGATAACACCTATTTTTGAGTAGTGGAAAACTACTAGTTTCCACAAAAATATAGTTATATCTGATTTATTATGAACTTTATGCAGCTTTTGAATATAATGTTGTTGCTTTATATTCCAGATTATTTTTATTTAGCATTAAATTAAATAGTTATATGACAGAACTTGTGCTCAGAGCACATAATTTACATAATATTCTAATCTGTCATAAACAACCACAAGTAAAATCTAGGTAACCTAACTGTTGGTTGGATTGTATTTGGTAGAAGCTTAAACTAGGTATGTAGTAACAATTGTGAACAGTTTGGAACTATTGGGAACAATGATATTAGTGGTAGTAATAGGCACTTAAAAGAGCAGTGAAATAGTTTTACTATGTGTTAATTTCATACATTTTCAGAAGATATATTGAGGCTGAGTGTAAAGAAGGCATCTGTAGGGATAGAATGTAGTCAAAGCAGAGGAAAGGCGTTGAATGGTAGAAAAATATCAGACGCAGTAAAGCTTAAAGACAAAATACTAGTATAGAATATTCTTTTTTTTCACTCTCTGCATCTAATATTTCTTTGTGTTTCTTCTCCGTCGTTATGTTATAAGGAATTGTCATTCTATGTGAAATTTTGATCTTTCCCTATGTTTTGTTTCAAGTGGGGATCTTCCCAATATTCAAGATGGCTCACTTGGATGATTTATTTCTTACTGATATGTTAATCACTCTTGTCATTAGTTTTCAGCTTTCTAATGTTTGCCTATTATATCTATTCCCTTCTAGCTTATGAGTTACAGAACTGCCCTGATCCTCCTCCTTTTTTAAATGGATATATAGTCAACTCTGATTACAGTGTGGGTCAGTCAGTATCATTTGAATGCTATCCTGGTTATGTTTTGAGGGGTCAGCCTGTTCTCACATGCCAACATGGAATCAACAGAAATTGGAACTACCATTTCCCCAGATGTGAAGGTAACTTTCTAGTAGTACCTTTGCTTCTGAACTCATTATACTTTCTGATTTTTCTGTGTTTGCTTGCATGTATCTAATGTAATTTTGCTGAAGAGTTGGACTTCTTTTATCCTAATGCTCACAGCCAAAGTCAGAATAATATATAATTTGATAAATCATAAATATTTTATGAATCATGCTCCTTAGCAGTGATATATTCTTCCTGTTGCTATCTGTCAAAGATTTATTGCTTATGAGCACTTACGATACTACCAGATCTAATCTTAAGCTCCATGTGAAATTTGTCCTTTTTTGACTTTCTTCTCCTTTTTTCCGATTCTTTGGGCAAGGTATGCTGTCACATAAATTGCTCCATTTGAAAGCTTTTACTCAGGCTTTCATTTAAACGAGAGAAACAAAATTGCTGACATTCATTTAGATCTTCAAAGGCTTTATCAAAGTATCCTACAGTATGTTTTGAAGTAACTAAGCAGACATTGTGTAAAAACAAATTTTGTCCTCCTAAATAGCTGATTAACCATGACATAAAAAAAATCAAAATTAAAAAATGACTAATTTTAATCATAGCAAGAGGTTAATAATGCTACAGATTCTTACTGTAGAAAGTAGGCTTAGTATCATTATCACTTATATTGAAAGATGGATGAGATATTTGATTTTTCAGTTTGTTTTAGGTTCAAATCAAACCTGATAATCTTGTGGGGAATTTAAGAGATATCTACATAAGATACAGGAATAATCCATGAAAAAAAAAAAAAAAATAGAGGCAAATTATCCTGCTACAGGACAAGTCAGGGACCAGGAAGAGATTTCCTAGTGGGACAGGTTAATGTAGTATTTCGTACTCTGAACTCCTCTGTGTTTTTTAGGAGACAAGTGGAGTTTAATATTGTAAGAAGCAAAAGCTAGACTGGATGGGCTAAATGTCTGACTCGGCATTGCAGTTTCTTGCTTATGAGAATTTAACAATTGAAATAAACATAAAGATTGCTCTGTTTTGGTTTTGGTTTGGAGTTTTGGTTTTTTTTTTTTTTTTTGGAATGATATTTTCCTAACAGCTATTTAAGCTGTCCTAAGAGCTTAACCCTCATGTAAGTCATGTTCTGTTCCATAACAGTTACACAAGTTAACGTAAATTTCTCAGGAGCATAGTAAAAATACAGAAGAGATATAAAATACTGTGTATTTCTTGGAATCCAACAAATTTGCAAGGAAGAAATGTAGTTTAAATATCTGGTGAGAGTTTCCATACGTGCAAATCTTTGTCCGTTTGAAGCTTATGCTAAAGCATAAAAACAATATAACACTCCCAATACTATGTATTTTTAAAGATTATTTCTATAATAATTATTTAAAATTTTAAGCTAAGAGCAGTTAGCCTATGCTATATTTATTTTAATCTTTATTTTTACTATACTGTTAAATAGATGTTCTAGAGGCCTATAGGAATAAAACGTAAACATATCCTTGTGATTGAGGGAAGAATTGCCACAGAATCATCAAAGCAAAAGATTTAATGAAAGTATTGAAAGTAAATCTGTCAAACAAGAAAAGCTTTAATATCACTTGCCATTTTCTAGCAGTAAAACAGTTCCCTAATAGGGAAGGGTTTCTTCCCAAAGTTCATTTATACATTTTATCATAGTAAGGAACTAGCTTTAGTTTCCTGAATATCCCAAGAAAAAATAGACTCTATTTGTGGAAAATACTGAAGGAAATACTGACAGGTATTTTGAAGATGCAACACTTTCAAGAGTGTTCCACTTTAAGAGTCCCTAAGGACCCAATAAAGTTGTATGCGGAAGCACATGGAAGAAGCCACATAGTACATAGAAAGAAAAAGTAAAATGGCAGACTTTGGCTTGGCAGCCATTTAGCAGTAAATGCACCATGGAAATGAATGTATGTGTTCTTCAGAATACATGG